>OZ010598.1:81538482-81565982 GCA_963932145.1 Acanthosepion lycidas | reverse complement strand
AAATAAATATGAAAACAATTTTAGTTCATAAATTTATAAACATTTATTAAATTATTAAAATATTTGAACCAGTTATGAGGAAATCCTTATTATTTACCATTTTATAAAGTTTAAATAAATTGCCAGCTGATATTTTGCAAATTATTCCAATAAATAATAAAACAAATAAATAGGCTCTTATCTCAAATAACATAAAAGAGACTTTTTTTTACCAACACATAGACTGTCCAAGATTCATGTAAAAAAACAAAAAAACAAAACAAAAAACTAATGAAAACCACAGACAAAACTTCATTTTCCCCCTCAAGACATTCATTTCTATAGTACACTGTTACCAGCAAGCAGAAAATTACTTTTCTCCTGATGATGGCCATGTTGACCGAAACTAGTCGAGGAATGTAAATGAAATAATAATAAAAACGAAGGAATATTAATATACAACCCAGTGTGTCTGAAGATCTTAATTTTTTAATATTTTTTATTGTTCAATATATATATATATATATATATATATATGTGTGTGTGTGTGTGTGTGTGTGTGTGTGTGTGTGTGTGTTAATGTAATGAGAACGAAAATAATATAAATTCTAACGTTCACAGTATTAATTCAAAAGATGGCTCAATACCAAGAGTAGAAGAAATATCTATTACAATTTTTACATACGGACAAAAACAACTTGCTCACTACAAAGATGCATTCTTGTTTCGATGCAGCTGCATCTCGACTGGTGAGAACCAAAAATGTTTATCTGATTCTCTCCAGTCGAGATTCAGCCGCATCGAAACAAGAATGTACCTCTGTAGTCCGCATGTTGTTTTCCGTATGTAAAAATTATAATACATATATATATATATATATATATATATATATATATATATATATATATATATATATATATAATTAAGTTATAAGGAACTTGGTAAACCGAATTGGTAAATCCAAAGAGGATGAAATCCTGAGAGCTCAATGTGAGGACAGAGCTAGTATGTAATGAAAAACAAACCACTTTAAGGTACCATTACGATAATTTATTTCACCCAAAAATCTTTTTTTAAGGAATCAGGATCATCAGGTAAAACTTCCAACAACGAATTGAGAGGAAAAATGGGATTAGAAATTGGTTGGTAGTGTAATTTTTGTAATTTAATAGAGGTGGTTGAGAGTGGCAGTTAAACATACAATATAAAGTATAGGGAGGGGTTAATTTTATATCTCTCTTAAGTATGTTTTATATTGGAGTAGGAGGAGTGACAGAACCTTGACCTATTTAGATGGTTAACAAAACGGAAGTGAAATGTAGAAAATGTATACAAGTGAGTCTTATGGTAAAGAGAGAGATAGGGGGGAAGGGGGAAAAAGAGATGGAGTTGTTATAATTTTGTTTTAACAAAATTATGTAAAAGATAGTTTACAATGTTTGATAGAAAATTCGATGTCTGAAAAAAAATTTGTTATTAACTTAAATGCTTAATTTTTTAAGTAAATAGTTTTGGGACTAAATATAACTATTATTGTAATAAACATATTTATCTAGGACATAAAGAAATATTTAAAATTTTAATAGTTTATTCACCCGACTATATAGTTAAATTCCCAGATCAATTCTGTGGACAAGACAAATTGGTATAAAATGACGATTGGAAAAAAAATTAGATTTTGCCGACGCGTTTCGTCATCTGAATTTTTCAAGGCAAAAATGAAATTGAAATGGTTTTGTTATTATAGTTACATTTAAAAATCAAAATTTAAAAAGATAGACGCTTCTGTCTGAACTTTTTTCTGGTTAATGTAAATTACCTTTATACTTATTATGGGGTCCACCCCTTTTTCATATAAGTGGACTCTACCTAGTGTACCTGGACTGCTGCCGTTAAATACCCAGAGTTACAGTCAGTGAGGGCAGTAGTGGTCGGTGGTCGGGATTCGGAGAGTGTGAGAATATACGAACGGAGATAGTGTCAGTTACAAGCACGTAGACTCTAAGGAAGTCCTACTTCGAGATTGTATATATCTATCTGTATTTGCTGCTAACCACGATCCTGGACTTACTAATAGTATTACTCTTTGTATGATTGTGTAAATACATTTTATTACATTTAATTATTGCGCTGTCATTCCTTGGAGACCGAATTCATCTCGGAATCCACAACAATACTAATAGATTTTTTTCCATGTCGGCAATACAGTTAAATTCCCAGATCAATTCTGTCGACAAGACAAATTGGTATAAAATGACAATTGGAAAATAAATCTTATATATATATATATATATATATATATATATATATATATATATATATATATATATATATATCAAGATATTTTTATGTCTATACATTCTTTTTATACATACAAATATTTAAGTAAATGCTCTGTTTATAATAAACATCATTTACCGGCCTGAATGTCCGAGAAATTTTCACATATATATGAAATGGATTAAATCCGACAAATATTTTAATATATTTTTTTGTTTATATGTGTTTTATGGACACACTTATTTGAATAAATCTTCTGTTTTTAATTGATTATCCTAAAATGAAGTGCATAGAATACTAAATAATGTCCGTTCTTGCACATCAACTATCTTCCATGTGTCGCCTATCGCCATTGAGGAAGATAGGCGATCATGGCTCTCTACAAATTCCGATCTCGTCTGTCTAGTAGCAGTTATTTTCCTATTTGGTAAGCCCATATTCTTTCATGCGAGCTCAAGAAATTGGCTCGCTGTCTTTCCTTATCTCTCTTGACCTCAATATGTCCCGTGATGGTTAAGTTTTCCAAGCCCTCCCTCCTCATTATATGTCCAAGGAATTTCAGCTGTCTTTTCCCGATTCTGAGTAGAAGTGTTCTTTCTGTTGCCATTTTCTTTAAGACTTCCTTGATGCTTACTCGCTCTATCCATAGAATTCTCAGTATCCTTCTGTAGAAACACATTTCTTCTGCCCATATTTTTCTTTCGTCATCTGTAGGGAGATTGTCCATAATTTACTACCATATATAAGAATGAATATCACATATCTATACAGCACTTTTTTCTTTGTTTCTAACGAATTTTTTTTTTGTTTCTCAGCAGCTTGCTTAGCTTTTGAAATGCTTCGTTTGCTAGTCCAATGCGTGTTCAAATCTTCATGCTCTTCGAAAGTGACCGAGTGATTAGAAAGTTTGCATTCTGACCATGAGTTCGAATCTCATTATTGTCGATTTGTCTGATGCTATCGGACTGGAGGGGTCGATCCCAGCGTGCGGCACCTTTGGAAAGTGACTTGTGAGTGAAATTGGGTAAACGGTATCTTTGTGATCTGTCAATAGCAGTACTAGCACAAAGTCACAAGTCATCGTGACCGAGGGTTTGAGTGTGCTGGCCTAGTTCAAATTGTTAATCATGCTATATAACACGCTCTTTCCCAGAAACTGTAACTAAGGTCTGCTCAATATAGTTGCAGTATAATCTACAGTTTGGCTCTGTGGGTGTTGAATAAACACAAATGCTCCTGAGCAAGCGTCTGCCATAGGGATTGGCCGGCCGCCCTAGTAGACGGGTAGCCACGAATACGAGTGGCCAGCTATACTCTTCGAAGAAAAAGTATAATTTCATTTTATTCAGTTATATGTTCACCATTATTTGCAACGACATTTTGCTAATTATCCGGCAGCACTTCGATACTTTTCTAATAAAATTCTGAAAATTTTGATTTGAAACGTTTTTCGAAAGCGAAAATCTGTTTTTCGTTAATGATATCTCTCCCTATAAAATTATTTTGCACCTATTGAAAAAGATAATAATCATTTGGTGCAAGGTCAGGTGAATATGTCTAGACAAGGTAGAACAGACTAATCTCATTCCCAAAATTCTATCCTGTGTTATACATTCCCATGTCGCCTTCAAAGAACAATATTTTCCTATTGACGTGCGCAGTGTGATTTTCCAATGAATATTCATGGACATGTTGCAGCTGCTGGACGTATAAAAGTGCATTTAGTTTTTCACTGCGTTTTAAGTACTGTAAATGAATAAATTGTACGACATTATCTTTCTCGTCTGGTTACGATCATTAAATAACTTTGGTCGGCCAGTGCGCTATATATAGTGGTCGTTAATATCTTCCAAAATATTTTCGCTGTATGCATAGGTCGAGGTATCCACCAATAAATTATTATTGTTATTGATCGCTGCAAAACATTTTGATGGAGAAATTCTAAATGAATAGTACATCAACGATACCACCGTATGATTAGCATTAACCTTTTTCCATGAAGCTCAAATGTTGGAGCCAATTGCGGAGAGCTTTGTATATAAGATTGCCCGATCCAAACATATTCTTAACTGTGAGGTTTCATTAGAAGTTTGCCTGATACATTCGGCATTACAATTGTTCCCAACCAAACTGAAATTATGTATGAATCAATCAAATATTCGTCACGGCAATTTATAATGAGTTGATGAACGCGCGCAATTAGAGGAATGGAAATTCTGAATTACTCTATCTTTTAGGGTTTAAACTTCATAGTTTTAACACTAGATGGCGTTCAGTCGATAAACAAGGGTTGTTCTTGATCTATCTATATATCTCAGTCTGTTCCTATCTATCTATCTATCTATCTATCTATCTATCTATCTATCTATTTATTTTAGTGTGTTCATATCTATCAGTCTCAGGCTTTTCATATATATCTGTCTCATTCTGTTCGTTATCTATCTATCTATCTATCTATCTATCTATCTCAGTCTGTTCATATCTATCTATCCATCTATCTATCTCAGTCTGTTCATATCTATCTATCTATCTATCTATCTATCTCAGTCTGTTCATATCTATCTATCAAGCTCAGTTACTTCATATCTATCTATCTATCTATCTATCTATCTATCTATCTATCTATCTCAGTCTGTTCATATCTATCTATCCATCTATCTATCTCAGTATGTTCATATCTATCTATCTATCTATCTATCTATCTATCTATCTATCTCAGTCTGTTCATATATATCTATCTATCTATGAAAGAGGAGACAATAGGAAGCGAAGATTATCAGGACAAAAGGATCCGATAAAAATTGACCTTTATATTCAAAATGTTAAAACTGTAGTGTTCAGGGAAATACAGAATGGCATTACTTGTGGAAAAGCTGCCTCAGTAGAATTTTCTCCTCAAATTTGGAATATGGGTGAAATAAGGGTGATTCGACTCGATTCTGTTACCATGTACTCTAAGGTTGGATGTGCGTGTGGTGTAATGGATAATTGCTAGGAATTGTTAATTTGGTTCGTTATATTCACCTTGAATGAAAGTTTGTGTGTTCCAAACATATTCTTAACTCTGACGTATGATTAGAATTTTGCCTAATACATTCGGCATTACAATTTTTCCCAACCAAACTGAAGTTATGTATGAATCAATCAAATATTCTTCACGGCAATCATAATTCAATGAGTTGAGACACAAACGCAATTAGAGGAATGGAAATTCTGAATCACTCTGTCTTTTGGGTTTTAAATTTTCCCGATAAAAATTTTTGCACGGATCGAAAAAGATGATAATCATTTTGCGCAGGGTCAGGTGAATATGGCTAGTCGGGATATAACACACCTATCCAGTCCCCAAATTCTATCCTGTAATATACATTCCGTATGTGGTTTGTCATGGAGGACAATATTTTCCCATTGACGCGCGCAGTGTGATTTTCGACCAAATATTTATGGCCATGTTGCAGCTGCTGGATGTATAAATGTGTATTTAGTGTTTCATTGCATTTGAAGTATTCTGAATGAATCCGTCCATCCCACCACCCGAACAACATTGATTTTATTCCAGGGTGTTCATCGTTTAGGGTTGGTTGAAAAGATTTGCCGTAGACAAGCCACTGATTTTGTATTGAACATTGTCATCTATAACCCATTAATCATCACGTTAGTTAGGATGATACATTCACAACTATAATTGGGTTTCAAAAACGGAAATTACATATGAATCAACCTAAAGTAATCATTATTTACATTATTTACATTATTCGGACTATTATCCTAATATTCATTGCTATATTCACAGCATTTCATCCGTTGTACGCTTCGGCCTTCTTCAGGTGATTTTAATTTCGAACCGAACTCTTTATTTCGTCCACCGGGGTAGATTGTTCTAGTTCCACGTGCCATGTCTCATCCGCATAACACACTTCTCTTTAACTCAGTTCTCCAACTTTTTTTGGTTCACCACTGCTGTGGCCTTGTATTGAACTCAAAAAGTAACCCCTTTATTTCTGCAAATGTCCATATTCGCAACATACTTGTTGACACTATTCGCAACGTATTTATATAATAATACAAAATATAATAGCATCGCCTAAATGAAAAAAAAGGCTAAAAATAAGGGAAACCTTATTAATAAAAACAAAAAAAAAACAACACTATCAACTATGAACATGGACACAATATGTTGACCGTGTTTTGAAAATAAAACATTCTATAATGCGAAATACATACAACAATCTATTTCCAGTTAACAGTAAATATAATTCATCCTTGAAAATGGCTAAAGGTCTAGCCGAACGCATTTTGGAAAATAAAACATCTAGACAGTTTTTGTATAATTTATTAGGTTGGCAATTAATTTCCCGCCGTTTTTTTTAAATTTAAAATTTTTAAAAGATTTAATAAAAAAAAAATACCAAATAATCAGTAATGTATTCTCCCTTGTTGTTTACAACTTTTCCCCAACGTTCAACAAGATTTTCAATACCTCGTTGGTAGAAATCACACTGTTTCGACTCGAAAAATTCATCCAACCAAGCTCTCAATTCTGCATCAGTATTGAACCAAACTCTGCGCATAGCATTTGAAAAAGATTGAAAGAGATGGAAATCCGTTGGTGTCAAATCGGGATAGTACGGCGGGTGTGACAGCCCTTCTCAGCCATGCGTTTGAATGGCTTCCTTGGTCATATTGGTGATATGAGGACGGGCGTTATCGTGCAGCAAAAGAACTCCATGCTGTCGATTTGGTCTTGAATAGCCGTGTTGACCATCTGTTGAACATAGAGTTCCGCGTTAACCGTTTGATTCCGTTCAAGCAATTCTTAAAGGATAATCACTTCCCAGTCTTACAATATACACAACATCGTTTTACGCGGATGAAGACCTTGTTTCACGCACGGTGTCTCTTGTTTACCTGGGCTAAGACATTTCTTGCGCTGCTTCATATTGATGTACAGGCACCATTTTTCGTCGCCAGTAACGATTCGGTAAATAACCGTTTCTTGTGTCCATGAATTGAGCGGTGACGAGCAAGCAAACCAGCGAAGATTGTGGATCGTCGTTGTTGACACTGCCATGCTTCACACTTCTGAAGCTTTCCTATCAAGGGTAGATGCTTCTCTATAGCAGTGTGGGAGCATTCCATTTTCTCTGTAAGTTCCCTTGTCGTTTGAAGAGAATTTTCGTGCAAAAATTAGTTTAATCTCTTTTCATCGAACTCAACTGGACGGCCAGAACGAGGTGCGTCTTTGAGGTCAAAATTCCATTTTTGAACTTGGCCTACCAATCACGAGCGTTTCTTTCAGCTATGGCATCGTCTTCATACACAGTACAAATGTCACGATCAGCTTTTGCGGCCTTAGAACCTTGCTTAAAAGTAAAAAGGAGTTGTCAAAAATGCTCATTTTTCTTAACTTGATATTCCATTTTAATGATCTGAAATTAGACAGAAAGTAACTTGAATTAAATTAAAAAAAAAACATAAAAAATAAAATAGATTACAAAATTATACCAAAATATAATTCTCGAAAAAAACAGATATCAAAATTTAAAAACACAATAGATTTCAAAATTTAAAAAATCTCCGGGAACTTAGTTGACAACCCAATATCTACAGTAAAGAAAAATATATATATACGATCATATGAGAAATTATATAAAACCTTAATCAAAGCACCATCCCTGTCATATTTAATGAAGATTGCATATATATATATATATATATATATATATATATATATATATATATTTCACACACACACACACACACACACATATATATATATATATATATATTTCACACACACACACACATATATATATATATATATATATATATATTTCACACACACACACACACGCACACACACACACACACACACACATATATATATATATATATATATATATATATATATGTGAAATTTATTATATATATTATTTATACAGTGTAACCCGGATATAAGAGAAACCCGGATATAAGAGAGTTTTTCTCTGGTCCCAAATTATTCCCATACTTACCTAAACAAAATAAACCAAACCCGGATATAAAAGAAACCCGGATATAAGAGACTTCTTCTCCGGTCCCCACAACTCTCTTATATCCGGGTTACACTGTATATTATGTGTCCGGTACTTATTGGAAAACGCTCAATGTCAGTGATAGAGCCAACATATTTAGTTGGATTGATGTGAGTTTGTGACCCTGGGTTTCACGCCTTTTGCGATCGCCAAACAAACTGTGAGTCTATCTGGCGATCGCAAAACCGTGAAACCCGGGTCACAAACTCACATCAATCCAACTAAATAAATAAATACATACATGCATATATATATATATATTTATATATATTAATCCTTTCACCAACGCCAAGCAATTTTTTAATCTGAGAGCCGAATTCCAATTTAAGTTGGGTTTGTTATATTCACTTAGGTGTAAACACTTTTGGGAAAGGTATGAATCCATTTTTCTCCCAACTATGGGTTAATTAGTAAGACTTGTATCAATAAACCATTATTATCTCAATAAAGAAAAAATCTAACAACCTAAAAATATTGTCTGGCTTTAAATAACCTGAAAAGGGTTGATAAGCCGTAAAAAATGGATCAATCTAATAAATCAAATTCAAAGATATCGAGGAACTGCCTGATAATTAATCACAAATAATGGTGAATATACAATTAAATTTAATGTAATTGTACTTTATTTTTGGGTAAATGATTTTAGTATCTGTCTATATTTCTGAGATGAGGTATTTTGTACACTATTTACATTAATCGGACTATTGTCCTCATCTTTGTCGCCATATTTATCACAACGTTTCGGCGGTTATACGTTGCGGCCTTCTTCAGGTGGTTGGAATGTCGAACTGAACCCTTTATTTCGCTCACTGGGGTAGACTGTTCTAGTTCCACGTGCAATGTCTAATGGATGTCAGTTATCAGTTATCTCCTGTTAATTTCCCTCTCCAAGTTCGCCACTACCTGAACCAGGTAATGAACTCACAACTGTTTGGGTCCTGTCACCGGATCTAACCAACGCTTTTATACACTGTGCCATTAAGTTAAGGCTTCAAGAAGACCAAAAATCTGTAACACGAGGACAAGTGGAAAAATCAGGCGTGGCTGACAGCATATGGAGGGAAAAGTGAGATCACCGCCCTCTGTGGGATCAGGTTGAGATCATAAAGAACATCAAACATCCCAACCAAGTGAAGAAGGCCGGAGCATACGGTGTGTATTGTGTAGTCCCATAGAATTGTAACAGGTCCTATTAGGTTGGTACAAAAATAATGTCGTTTTCTCACATAGTAACATATGTGAGAAAACGACATTATTTTTGCACCAACCTAATATTTCCGTAACCTGGTCTTGGTGGTGTTTTTCTTTCAGTTTCCTTCCCGTAGAAGTTGCAGATTTTCCAGTGCAGATATTGGCCCACTCTGTCATGCCGTGTTTTATATTCAGTGGGTGCCAATATCGTGCAACCTGATACAAGATGATCAATCGTTTCTGGATATTTATCACAGAATTTGCATTTTAGGCTGACACAATATTTTAGTATATGTGCTTGATAATTCCTAGTTAGCAAGCATTGGTCCTGTGCAGCAAGGATTATTATTATTATTATTATTATTATTATTATTATTATTGTTGTTGTTGTTGTTGTTGTTGTTGTTGTTGTTAGTAGAACGAACACGATCACATCATCTCTGAACTTCCATCTTCATCAACTAGCTCTAGTTACCGCTTCTGCTTCACCCCAAATTTGTTTTTCTCTTTATCCTCCCCTACTCTTTCTCCCCAAATTCTTTTCATGTTTCTATCACCTTCTCCGTCATTCCGTAACTCCGTTTCGTCTTGGAGGCGCTTCGTCTGCTTAACACGCGAGGCCGCGTATCCGTAACCAATGGCAGGCGCTGCTAAGTTTGCCTGAAGAAAATTAAAATCGACATCTTACTGCTAAAAGTCACACGAAAGCCGTGAAAAGTATATCAGACGTGGCTGGAGCTGCCATGTTCTGAAACAATGGCTCGGATCACAAGCTTACACCATCTGCCAATAGGGGAGGGCATGAGTTTTCTGAATTGTCTATTCCGACTTTCATTCCCGCATACCTCGCCCCGCCTTCTTTGCTCTTCTGGACTTCCTTCTTTTCTTTCTTTTCTAACTCTCTCTTTCTCTCTCTCTTTCTCTCACTCTTTCTCTCTCTCTCTCTTTCTCTCTCTCTTTCTCTCTCTCTGGTCCACACACACAAACACACACAGAATTAAAGTACATTTAAATAGACACTGAGAAGACAGCATAGAGACGTAGTCTAAATGTTTAACATTTCTCTCTCTCTTTCATTCTCTCTCACACTGACACACACACACACACACACACACATACACACGCACACATACACGCATACACGCGCGTGCGCACACACACCAAGCACACATAGCATAAAACAGAATAAATTTACATACACACTCAAGGCACAGCATAGAAACATACTATAACTCTCTCTCTATACACACACACACACATAGATACACGCACACAAAGAAAAGCACATACTGATGCAAAAGGCTAGAAACGTCCAGTAATTGTACATACGCGCGTGCACACACACACACACACACACACACACACACACACACACACACAGATCGAAAGAGAAAAACGGTATCGAAATTTACCGTTAGCGTATATACGTAGAAAGAATAATTCGGCACTATTACGCACACAAACACATACATACGTATACACACATTGCACACACGTATGCATGCATTACAAGAGATGCGCATACATTTCCCTCCTACTTTTTCTCTCCATGGCCCATCCTCCTTCCATCTCTCCTCCACCGTTCGGCTCTATTCAAAGATTTCTTCCCGCCACTATTCTTAACGCGCTGCCCGCTTTCCCGCCTTTTTCTTATTATTTTTGCTCTTCTTTCTGCCTGCTTCCATCATAATGACACTACAACCTTTTAACTTACAGCTTCACTATTGCATCTTTGGTGTTTTTGTGCAACTACTCTTGTTGTTGTTGTTGTTGTTGTTGGGGTGACAAGGATTTTTTTTTTTCGATTTCTTTTTGTTTTTCTTTGCTTTGTTACACTGTGTACGTGTTATTTGACGTGAAAATATTTTGTTTGCCACACACCCCAACTCTCACACCCCACACCACTTCCATACATGGCTTGAAATTATTTTGCTTTCTGACTTCTGGCTGTTGTCTTGAAATGATTGGTTTTTATCTTCCTTCCCCGCCTTTTCCTTTTTTTTTTATATCCACTCACTATCGATTATATTTGGGATCTTCTTCTTCTTCTTCTTCTTCTTCTTCTTCTTCTTCTTCTTCTTCTTCAAGGTATAGGTTATTCTTATAATCTTTCTTTCTTTCTTTTTTTTCTAATCCGTCAAGTTTTTTTTTCTTTTTCATTAGCAATTACACGTCCCATCAATATATTCTAAATCTTTTTTCTCTCAAACCTTCTTCTTCTTTTTCTTTTTCTTCTTCTTCTCTTCTTCTTCTTCTTCTTCTTCTAGCTACACGTTATCCATTCTATCTTTCTTTTTAATTATTTATTAATTTATCTTCCTTTCTTTCTCTTTCCAATTCCACGCCATATTGATGCATTTTTAATCTTTTGTCCTCGTCTAGTTTTCTTTCTCTATCTCTTTCTTGCCTTTTCTTTATTATTCATCCATTATTTTTCTTTCTTTCTCCATTCTTT
This sequence comes from Acanthosepion lycidas, assembly GCA_963932145.1. Lineage (NCBI taxonomy): Eukaryota > Metazoa > Mollusca > Cephalopoda > Sepiida > Sepiidae > Acanthosepion > Acanthosepion lycidas. The sequence continues at coordinate 81,554,003 of OZ010598.1, read as the reverse complement.
CTTTCTTTCTTTCTTTCTCCATTCTTTCTTTCTTTCTTTCTCCCTCTCTTTCTTTCTTTGTCATTAGCCACTCTTTCTTTAATTTCTTACATCTTTCTCTAAAAACACCCTCATTCTTCTACCTGCTATATTTTTCCTTCTTTCATCTTTACATCTTACTCTCTTTATTTTCATTTATCCATTTCTTTTTTCTTTCTTTCTTTCTTTCTTTCAGTTTTCGCTTCTCTTCTTCTTCTTCCTCCTCCTCCTCTTCTTCTTCTTCTTCTTCTTCTTCTTCTTCTTCTTCTTCTTCTCTCATCATGTTTATTTGCGTCCTTTCCCTTTTTGTTCGCTTTTATCTTCATAGCTTCTATCATCATCATCATCATCATCATCATCATCATCATCATCATCATCATCATCATCATCATCTCCTCCCCCTCCTCCTTCCCTTTCTTTTTCTCATGTTTTTTTTTTTTTTTTTTTTTTTTTCGTTTTTCATCTTAGCGAACGATCATCGTTATTCTCAATTATTTCTTTTGGACTTTTTTCTTGCCTTCTTTTCATTCCTTCTTTCTTTCCTTCTTTTCTTTCTTTCTTTCTTTTCTTCTTTTCCTTCTATCCGCCTTCTTTTGTTCGTTTTGCCTTTGACACTCTTTCTTTCCTTCTCTCTTATCATATCCCCTCTCTCTGAGTTACTCTTTTCTTTTCTTTCTTTTTTTTTTGCCTATTACCTTTGCTAAAACTCCATTTTCGTTTCTTCACTCCTGTTACTCTCTATTGTTCTTTTCCTTTCGCAATAGAACCCTTTCTTTTTTTTTCTAATTTTTATTTCTGTTTTAGAGGCGATAGGTGGGCGGGTTGTTTTCCATCTTTCTTTACTAATTGTTATATATTTTCATCTTTCCTTTCTTGGTTTTCCATTTTCCATCTGTTTCCTTTCAACCCTTTTTTTCATATGATTTTATTTGATTCTAAATTTTTTTTCTACCTTTTTTTTCGTCTCAGATTCAAAGTTTTCTTGAGTTTTAATTCTTTTTGCATTTTTTTTAATTGTTTTTTTTTTTTTATTATTATTATTTCCTTAGTATCATTCCTTCTTTTTCTTCCTGTTTTGCTTTTTTTTTTTTTATTTCATTTTATTTTATTTTATTTTATTTTCTTGGAGTTGTTTATATTTTTCCCACGACTTGAGCATCGTCATGATTTTGATTTTTACTTTTTGTCTTTTCTTCATATTTGCCGTTGTTCGGTTTTTCGGTGTAAGGCTTCCATTTTTTTTATTTTTTGTTTTGTTTTCATTTCTTTCATTCCATTTGCGTTCGTGTCAATATTGTCCATCATTTTCTGCAACGACATTTCTTATTTTATTTATTTTTCAATTTCGATCTTTTTTATCTAAAATATTTTTTCCGTTTTTTTTCCTTCTTTTTGTCTATTGAATGATTGATTAATTTTTCTTCATCTCTTTATTTCCTTTTTTATTTTCATTTACGATTTTACTTTTATTCTTGGAATGAGTTGTTTCTTCTCCCTATTTCATTATTTTTTTCTCTTTATGCCTTATTTGGTATTTACTTTGTTCTTCCTTATTTCATTCAATTTCCTTCAACTATACCGTTTTTATTCCTCCTAATCTCTTGCTTTCAGTTATTTTTTGTATCTTTCTTTTCTACATTCGAAAATCTAACTCTGCTACTCATTCTTGCAGTTATATTTTCTTCGCTTGTAATCCCTTCATTTTTCATTTCTTTCTTTCATTAATTCTTTCTTTATTTCATTCTTTCTTTCATTCTCTCTTTCTTTCTTTTTTGTTGCTTTTCTTCCTTATTTCGTTCATTCCTTCTTTCAATCTTTTTTCTTTCTTTCTTTCTTTCATTTTGTCTTTCTTGCTGTCTTTCTTTCTCTTTTTCTTTCTTCCATCCTTTCTTTCTTTCATTCTGTCTTTCCTCCTCCCTTTCATTCTTGCTCTCTTTCTTTCTTTCTTTTCTTTTCTTTCTTTCTCTCTTTCTGTCATTTGTGTGTTTGTTTGTTTGTTTCTTTCTTTCTTTCTTTCTTTTTAATATTACCTCTCCTTATAATTTTATAATTCTTTTTCTTTTCATTCTTTTTTGTTAAAATTTTATGTTTCAGTTATATTTTTTCTTTCTTTTTGAAAATTTTCATTTTCCTTTTTTTTTAATTTCAAGTTTTCCTTTATTTCCTTGTTTCTTTCTAGGTATTGCTTGTATTATAATTCTATAAAGTCTTTCTTTCGATTCTTCAAATCTTCAATATTTTTTCTATATTTTTTTCTTTTTCTGGAAAATTTTCATTCTTCCTTTTTTAATTCTAATTATTCTTTACTTTCTTTATTATTACTTTTCGTCATGTTTTTTTTTTTTAATTTCTTTCTTTCATTCCATTCTTTTTTTTTCATTTTTTAATATCCATTCACTATTGATTATATTTGAGTTCTTCTTCTTTTTCTCCTCCTCCTCCTTCTTCTCCTCCTCCTTCTTCTCCTCCTCCTCCTTCTTCTCCTCCTTCTTCTCCTCCTCCTCCTCCTTCTCCTCCTCCTCCTCTTCTTCTTCGTCTTCTTTTTTCTTTTACTTCTTTTCTTGTAAATGTTTTCATTCTTCTTTCTTACAATTATTTTTTCGATTATTTCTGGATTTTCTTCTTCTCATGTTTCTTTCTTTTTCTTACAACATATATATATATATATATATATATATATATATATATATATATATATATATATATATGTATGTATATATTTACAAAGACTTTCCTTCTTTAATTTCATAAATGTAATTTTCCTGAAAATTTCTTTCTTTCATTATTTCTTTCTTTCGTTCACTGTCGTTATTATTAAGTTGGTGCAAAAATAATAACGTTTTCTCACATATGTTACTATGTGAGAAAACGTCATTATTTTTGCACCAACCTAATACTTGATTTCTTTTTCGTTTTCTTTTACTTTCTTACAATGTCATTCTTTCTTTTAGTGACTTTCTAACAATATATTCTTTATTTCTTTTTTCCTTTCTTTCTTTTTAAATCTTTCTTCTGACATTGTATTTTTTTCATAATTTTACTTTCTTTTTTCTTTCTGAAAATGTCTTTCTTTCATAAATGACTTTCTTTCTCACAATATATTTCTTTCTTTCACTTTTGTTTCTTTCATTTTACAGGTTTTCTTTCTTACTTTTCTTTAATACAAAATATTCCTTTTTTTTGACTCTTTCCTTTTTTCTTTCTTTCTTTCTGAAAATGTCTTTCCTTCGTAAATGTATTTCTTTCTTACAATAGATTTCTTCCTCTTTCTTTCTTTCTTTCTTAAAATGGTTTTGTTACAATATATCTTCCTTCCTTTTCTTCATCGTTCTTTCTTTTTCTTTCTTTCATACAATGTACTTTTTCAAAAAATGTCTTTCTTTCAATATATTTTTCTTTCTTCCTTCATTTTTTCTATTTCTTTCTTTCTTAAAATGTATTTCTTTCATAAATGCCCTTCTTTCTCAAAATATATTTCATTGCTTTCTCTTCTCTTTTCTCCCCTTTCTTTCTTTCTTTCATTCTTTCTTTCTTTCTTTCTTTCTTTATTTATTTGGGGCATCCTCCATTTTGGTTTTCCCTTCGTCTTTATTCTCGATTGAATTTTTTCATAATTTTATTCGTCTTCTTTAATTATTTTATTTATAATCTTGGTTTTTTAAATTTATTTTCATCTTACCTTTTACCCCACATCTCTTTTATTGTGTTTTCATTCATTTTTTTTTTAACTTATTCTAAATCTATCTTCTATCATTTATTTTTTTCTTCTTCAATGAAAATATTTCCCCACCTTTAATTATACTTCAATTTTACCTCAAACTGCCATCTTTGATTTCCTCTTTCTTTTTTTCGCTTCCTTCTCTGAAACTCTTTCTATTATTATGATTATTATTATTATTATTATTATTATTTCCTTTTCTTCTTCTTTGGCAATTCCAAACCATCGCTATGAAATAGGATTTACTTTTCTTTATTGTACCTTAATCCCCTAGGCGTCATGTCAGGACTGCCTATCTGACAGTGTCGTCTGCTTCATTGGAGACATTTAAGCGCGCTTACTGATTACACGTGAAGGACGCTGGCAGTAACAGCTACGCCACCAATGATAATAACAAGTCTAATAACGAACATCAACGTCATCGGTCGTAGAAATCAATACAGTAGCAACATTATTTCAGACATAATCAGTATTAAACTGCTGAACGATCTCTGGGCATACAACGGAAAAATGTGTTCTTAGATTGATTTCACCCATATATTGGTAGAATATATTAGCCTGTACGGAAAGTAATTTCGCATTTCTGATATTGGATGAAAAACAGTTTTTAAATATAAGAATTCGTTAAATTTAATAGTAAAGCATGCAAGTTTTGGGGGAAAAAATGTTATAAGCCTTCAGGACGTAGGAGATCAAAATTTCCCACATTTTCTTTTCCTTAATTATCTGTGAATTAAACTCCACCCAGAGTTCAAGAAGAACTCGTACATACGGTCCGTCGCTAAAGCTTCCGGAAAAATGGTCGATTCCCTGTACCACTCCAGTAAGTATCTGCCACCCTAGGCTATCCTTTAAATTTACAAGAGTTAAATCAAGTCAAAAATGGAGTACTACAGCCATATATGAACATGAGCAGAACAGTCTTCATTTTCTACTCCTGATAGTGTTCAAAAGCGTATTCGCGTCCTTGTAGGTGATGAATTATTCTCCAACCTGCAATACCTTTCTCACAGACGAAACAAAACGTTGCAATCACGTCGCTGCTCTATCGCCAGTTCCATGGAAAGTATTCGGACGAAATATATTCCTTAATTTCACAAGTTCTAACATGTTACGCACATAGTTGCAAACCACTTTCATTACCTACGTATTGCACTAGTGAGATGTAAGTTCCACTTGAACAGCTTATCCTGCGAACCGACGCTTTCAGGAAGCGACTTCGAAAATGATGTTTGCCCAGTCACTACAATCATAACCTGTTCAAGTCTAGATCCAACCGTTATCTTCTACCTTGCCTATATAAACTGTGTCTCTTACACTGTAAGCTTCTACCTTGAGTGACTCTTTTACTTAGTACAGGATGAACATCACTGACAGATTTTTTGGTAAGATTATGGAATTCTATGGAAATATAATGGATTGATTTCTCTTTGCTTTCTTTTGTGATTGAAACTCAATGTTTTACTTTTCTTAACTGAGTGGCCACCCAAGTCTATAGACTACATTATACCCTACTATTTAAGTAATTACTGAGAGAGAAAAGGTGGACTCATGTCCTTCTCGAGTGCATTATATTACAATTCTGCATGTTCCTTAATTTGTTATTTAGTTACGTTTCAACCTAGGTAACGAATGGGCCATTCCTGTTTGATTGCGAGGAGAGACGCAAGAATGGTTATCTCAAACGTAACAAAGCATGAAAGAAAGAAAGAAAGAAAGAAAGAAAGAGAATTAGAGGAAAGAAAAACTAGGAGAAAGAAAGAAAGAAAACGAGAAGAAAGAAAGAAAGAAAGAAAACTAGAAGAAACAAAGAAAAACTAGAGGAAAGAAAGAAATAACTAGAAGAAAGGGAGAAAGAAAGAAAACTAGAAGAAAGAAAGAAATAAATAAAGAAAAAACACTAGAAAAAAGAAAGAAAGAAAAACTAGAGGAAAGTAAGAAAGAAAGAAAGAAAGAAAGAATAGTAGAAGAAAGAAAGAAAGAAAGAAAGAAAGAAAGAAAGAAAGAAAGAAAGAAAGAAAGGGAAGATAGATCATATGTTTGATGTCTGCCTCTGTGAAATGAAAAACTGTCTATTTTGTATCTTTTCACACTCTTTTGTTTGGGATCTTTTCATTTTACCGTCTTTTAATTTTAATTATTTCGCACGAAGCGAGGCAATAAAGCCACTAAGATGCAAGAGGGGTTACTGAGCGTTAGTGGTTATGAGAAAGAACTACTATTATGGAGAGAGGGTAATAAAAGGACAAGAATTAAGAAGACAGAAGATATCGATTGACATTTACATTTATATGTTGAAGTGGCATCATTAATCGGCCGCCACGTGACCAACGTGACTTCATCTCAATCAAAGAGAGATAATGGTATTTTGTGCCCCGACAAAGGCAAGGAGCCTCATTCAGAGTAGAAACGTCCATCATGACAGGAGAAAACCTGGGGTCTGATCATTGATGATGAAGCGTTTTTATTTTGGTTTTGGAGGTACTGAATGTTGCAAAACAGTTACTCGCCCGCATTGAGTTATGTTCTCTCTCTCTCTCCAAACTCTCTATTCCTCTCTCTCTCTCCCTCCTCTCTCTCTCATACACACACACCCAAACACACACACATAAACACAAATATTTTCGCTGATATATAGTCAAAGGAGTATGTATTTTATATGTTTCTAATTCAAATTGTCGCACATCATCATTTGGGTATCGGTCCCTTTTCATCCAATATTCGTCCAGGCGATGTGTTTAGAGAACATCTCTCATCATGAAGAAATCGACATTTCGGGTTCTATGATTGTATACGGTGTGTCTATGGCAACGTATCTTTGGACGTTGTTATGCTCAGCTAATGGTAATTACTGTTCGAGCTGCTGCTTCTGTTACAGCAAAATATAAACCCATGAAGGCATTGAGCTTACGAGAGCCGCCTTATTTCTCTAGTTCTCACTGTCTTGGCAAGGCGTTGAAACATCCTCCAGCGACAGATAAATCTTCCATCGGCTTCGAGATCTGGCGCGAGGTCGGCGCCAGTTTGCAGACGGGAAAAGGCCCTCAATACACAGCTATCTTCATTGGCAGCAACCCCCCGTTGAGTTCGCGACGTCTTTCGTATAATCGGACTCAGAAGTTTCCAACAACGCCAACCTCTTCACGTAGATTGACAGAAGACGTGAGCTGCCTGCAAGTGTCATGTCACACAATTAGAGACAACTACGGCAGCGTTACGACGTCTCCCGACGAATCACGCTATGAGTTTACAACGCTACCTTCCTCTCCATGCTGCTCACACGTTCGGTCCATGATATCCTCAGCATCCTTCTGTAGAACCATATCTCCGTTGCCTCGAGTATCTTCTTCATTTTTGAGGAGACCATCGAACATTCGCTACCGTAAAGGAGGACAGATGTCATGTAGCAGCTTAGTACCTTTTTCTTTGTTGCTAAAGAAATCCTCCTATCTCTCAATACTCTGCCCAGCTTTTATGCTGCCAATTCACATAGGCTATCATGGATCTTGTTACCCTATTTTTCTTGATAATCAGTGAACAGATAACATTTTTTTTAGAAAAGTAATGGAGGGATATCTAATCTCATTTTAATTCAGAGTAGTTATTCTAGACATGGTGACATTCAAGGCGAGAACCTAGGCGAGCCAGTTATTTAACTTATGGTTTAGTGGAAGAAAAGAAATGCATTTGCGCTTTCGGAGAAAGTGAAAGCAACAAACCAGGCTTGAAATTTGATGGATTTCATTTCTGATAACCGTGACGCTACCCGAACATTCATGGTATTATGTATATGAAGCTGATTACTAATGAATGAAACTGCGGTGATCTATGATTCAAAATATTCTTTTAAAAGCCATTTGAAATGAAAATTCAGTATCGTGTCTTATACCGAACACGAGCTTTCTTCGTCCCAAACTTAAATCGGGAGAAGTTAGTCATATATTGATATATTGATATATATAGATATATTGTGTCTACAGTGGAGTAATGTATAGCGGCTCAGATTGAGATAATCGGAGAGCCGAGTTCGAATTCCAGTCGAATCCATTACATTCACTTATGTGCTAATACTCTTAGGAAAGGTATGAATCCTCTTCCCCCCCTCCCAGCTATGGATAAATAGCAGGAACACCGGTCTCTATAGCCTTAGATGGTAACTGGTTTACCGCAGAAATAAATGGCAAACTACTGCGGAAAAAAATCTCCCTCTTCAGTCATGTATCGAAAAGTACATGATCACCTAAGCGTGTATCACCCATGGCACCTAACTGAATCGGAGAGCCGAGTTCGAATTCCAGTCAAATACATTATAGTCATTTACGTGCTAATACCCTTGGCTTTGTAATAGCATCTTAAATAAGTGTAAGTCTTCTCTCTTCATTCAATTTGAGGTGTTAACCTCTATTGATAAATCAGAACGTTTTTATTTTCGGAAATCCTCTTCTGACGTTCCTGTCTTTAAGAATTTAACTGAACCATCTGACCCTTCCAGCTGTCGGCCTATTAGACACCTACCTCTTTTTGGCAAATTACTAGAATGTCTAATCAACTCCGATTGGGTACGCATTTCACCTCACCGGGTTTTCTTTCAGATAAACGATGAGGGTTTTGCTTCTCTAGGTAAAATACTGATGTGTTAACTGCTGAAAGAGTTTATCAAGCCTTAGATATGGTGAAGCTCTGGCTGTTGCTTTGGACATCTCGAAGGCATTTGACAAGGTTTGATATATTGGTCCTCTTCCTATGATTTCTGGACGAATCACGAAATGTAAGTTGTCAGGCTACTCTTTTTCTTTGTATTTTTGGTTCATTCTTAAACAGTGAAATTAGTAACAACCGGTTCAAATTGAGACATTCTACGAAATAAACGAGGAGGCACGGTGGAGTGATGGATAGCGGCTCTGATTAAGGAATCGTAGAGCCGAGTTCGAATTCCAGTCGAATCCATTACATTCACTTATGTGCTTATACCCCTGGTAAAAATATGAATCCTCTTCTACCAACCCAGCAGAACAGACCAGGTTCTATAGCTTTTTGGTGGCAACTGGTATACCACAGATAGAAATGGTAACCTACTGAGGTAAAAAAAAAATCTGCCTCGTCAGTCATATATCGAAAGATACATGATCGACTTAGCGTGTATCACGTATGGCACATAAGTGACTCTGCGGAACCGACTCCCAAGTCGAAAAGGCCTGTATGAACGCGATCATTTTTCGTCTAGGAGCTCATGTCAGCCATCTGAAGTAGAAGATTATAGGATGTACGGGTGACAAGACTTTCCGGCCACCCGATAAATACATTTTAGAAGGGTCTACATTAGTGAAAATATCCAGGTGTAGTTCACCAGCTGATGATATGCAAGAAACGTGATAATATATATATATATATATATATATATATATATATATATATATATATATATATATATATATATATATATATATATAAAACAAATAAATAATACTTTATATATACAGAGTGACGTACCATAGGGTTAGTTTATTAAAAGTATAATTACACATGAAAATTTTATTACGAGTTATTTAATTGTTATATGTGCTGTTCAAAATGTCTTCCTTCTTTTTCAAAACACATTTCAATTCTGTGCTAGTATAATTCAAAAATACGTCGAAGAGTTTCCACCGTTATTTTACGGCATTTATATTTAATTATGTCTCTAGTTCTTCAATGTTTCTTCAGCGCATTTGATAAAAAAAAACCTGATTTAAAATGGCCCCACAGAAAAACATCCAAAGGCGTGACCTCGGTGGCTACACAACAGGACCTCTTCGACGTATACATTGACCCCTATCGTATGATAGTTTTACCCCACCCTGTATATGTTGTTGATTATTAAGTCTATAAAGGTACCTCCTCTTTATGTACCATATATATATATATATATATATATATATATATATATATATATATATATATATATATATAGTGTTTGTGTGTCCACAAATTCTTCTGATATTTTCAAAAAGGAGGAGGTGGTTAATTCGCAGGTCCATGCGAAATTCAAGAAATCATTTCTTTTATGCTCTAAGACAGGGGTCGGCAATCTACGGCTAGCAATTTCCAACAGCACGTAGACGCAAATGACTTCACGAATATAAAGGGACTGATCTCAAATGGTCCCATAGTACAAAAATCCAAAGGTGTAACGTCTGGTGATGGCGGAAGTTACTCAACAGGATCACTTTGACCTATGCATTAACCGTTAAACTCAATTAAAACGGCAAGGTTTATTTTTCCATATAATATTTAAGAAAAACCGCCGTATCTTCGAAAATGACTCCTGCGAAGGCCTTCTGTATTACAGGATGTTAATATGCTAAAAAATACAGGGTTTTATACCAACTAAATCATCTAAACAAGGCCAACTCCATCAAAGTCAGTATGAAGGTCACCATTTAAGGATAACCACCAATTTTAATATACAAGAATAGTCTTTGGACTATAAATATATATAAACATATAAAAGGTGCGAGAGACACACAAGGTATAGATTAAATTGTTAAAATGGTAATGATGAAAAAAGCGTGTGATATTAATGAAAGAGGAGTTGGTATGAAATGAAACATATAAACGTAAAGGCGACATATGTATACAAGGGGTGAGAAAATGTATATATATATACATCTATGTAAAAGAAAAAGCGAGATCAAACCCTATTGTATTGATTATAGAAACATATCAATATTAACATATCAATAATAACCATATCGATAATATAATAATAATTTCAATTACTTATATAGTCATATTAATTCACCTGTCATTCACACACTTATCTCTACCTGCTAAACATTATTATTATTTATCAAAAAATAAAATATAATATATATAAATTAATATATATATAATATATATATATATAAATATATTTAATATATGTAAATATAAATATATCTATGTGTACATATATAAATATATATAATATATATATATAAATATAAAAATACATATATATATATATAATATATATTAATATGTATTATATATTATTAAATAAAATTTATTAAATTTATTAAAAAAAATAAAATTATTAGAAAATAACATCATAATAAATTTATTAAATTAAAATTTATGAAAATAAATATATTAAAAAGTTTTTAATGAATTATATAAATTCTAGTATTGAATGAATCCGAGAACATTTATTCTAATACTTATTCAAATCTAATATATATATATATATATATATATATATATATATATATATATATATATATATATATATATATATATATATATATATATACACGCTCACACACAAATTCCTGAGGCAAAAAATACTTTCGGTTTGCAAACAATTATTTCGTCTTCAATTTTTAACTTTAAAGGAAAAAAATTACAGACTGATGAGGAAGACATGGATCTTCGAAAGTACTTGCTTAACTTAAAAAACATACACTGGAAACATCTGATAACAGTTTTATAAATGTGGATCACATCATTCAATGGATTAACAGTATTTTAATGCATACATTATCTTTCTACTAACGAAGTGATTTCACCTTTAATCGCATCAATATTGCTGATTGATTCTATGTATATTTATTTCTTTATATATATATATATATATATATATATATATATATATATATATATATATATATATATATATGTATGTATGTATGTATGTATGTATGTATATGATAATAAGAAGACAGAGACTTTAATTATCCATTTCCTTTATAATTTTTGTTTCGTGAAGACCCATGTATTTAGCTCATCAGAACGAAACCTCCTCGGAAAATAGTCATTAATTAATGTCTCCGTTTTCTTATTATCATATAATGGTCTGTAGTCTACATTGAGCACTCCCTGGATTTATATCCTCCTCGGACTTATTACTTGCACCCACAAATTGGTAAAGCGTATAATAATAATAATAATAATAATAATAATAATAATAATAATAATAATGATGATAATAATAATAATAATAATAATGATAATAATAATGATAATAATAATAATAATAATAATAATAATGATAATTTAATGATAATAATAATAATAATGGTTATAATAATAATAATAATAATAATAATAATAATAATAATAATAATAATAATAATATATGTGTGTGTGTATTTGTGTTAGGAATATCTATGACACAGTGGAAAATATTTCGCGCGACACGTTTAGTACTTCAGAACTTTATGGAACGAAATTGGTTTATGTTGATGTGACTACAAATGCGAACAAAGAGTCGGAACTAGGAAATTTTTAATTATTTTTTAACATGTGTTTGGTTACATAGTCTAGCCAATTTTATTTATATTCTTTTTTTGTTGTTGTTGTTTATGCTTTTAAAACTTTTCTTATTAAATATCCGACATAATGATAATAGGAATATCTACCATGAAATTTGAAATGTTATATGAACATGGACAAGAATTTGCATTTAAATGCATATAAAAATTTATGTTTAAATTTATATACGTTTATGTTTAAAATATACTTTTAAATGTATATAAATGTTTAAATGTATATTTATTAAATGTAAATAAATATATTATACATAAAATTTACATTTAAATGTATATAAAAAAGATATATTACGTGTAAATGTATATAAAATTGTTTGAATCGCAAGATTCAAAAAATTTTATATACATTTTTGTCGTTGTCCCTTCCTTTCTCTTTTAATTGAAGTAGCATTTTTGAAAATCAAATTTATATTTAGACACAGTACAACAAGCAACTAATGCACAGAATGTGTTGTTTCGCAAACGATCCCTTTTGTGTTCATACAATCTTTTATTTAAATTCCATGTGGTTTATCTTATCTATTCCTTGTTATAACTAATATTAAATTAGCCTCGAAGCCGACCGTCGGTTGCACCTTAACATAGCTCCTGTAGAGGGATTTTAGGCTTTCGGTCATTTACCTTCAGCGTCTTATGTACGTAAATGTTATAAGAATTTACAAATAATAAAATTATTTTATCTTTTATTCGACATCTTAATTCGGCATAATCTTTCTTCGTATACGCAACTGATCGTAATAGTTTGTTTACATTTATTTTGCCCGCAATTTTTATTTTCTTTTAAAATCACCCATTTTTTATGATCATTTCACATAACGTCACTCATAAAAGACATTAGAGAACCTGAACTATGTAATCTTTCGAATACGTCACAACTACGCGTGCTAAAAAAAGAAAAAAAAGTCATATGAGCAATGTACCGTGCCCCGCTTAAATTTTACTTTCGGAGTTAGACGATATCGATTGCAACTGCGACTAAAGGCGAAATTAAAGTTAAAAATATAATAAAAAATGTTTTTTAAACCTTTCACTCTGTTCGATATTCAATTTTAAATGATTTCTTTATTTAATTTTTAATCGCATATAACTACAAGTAGTTACTACCTGTTACTTCACATTGTTTATGATTCACCGAGATCGAAAAACGGACGGGCGGACGGACAAACGTTCACTGCGCTTTATTTATATGGATTATTATTTCAGATGCCATTCCATTTTTTAAACGTTATATAAACAGTGCAATTATTAACAATCGGCCTGTATTGACAAGTCTTTGTTTATCAATTCAGCCAAGCAAGGGGATAATGGTACTAAGACGTCAAGCGTTACTGACTGTGGGAAGGAATGAGAAAAATTTAGCAGGGGGTAGAACAGGGTTTAAGAAGAGAGAAGATAGCGAATGACAGCATTTAGATTTTTGAAGATAGTAGATGGCAAGGAAGAATAAGAAACTCCACAGATGAGAAGTGTGAGAAAAGAAGCTATTAGAATAGAATTTGCCGTTACATCTCAGTTATGTCATACGTAATACACACTTAGGCGATCATATATCTTTCGATACCTGAATGACGAGCTAGATTTTTTCTGCAGTAGGTTGCCATTTCTGTCTGCGGTAGACCAGTTGTCATCCAAGGCTATAGAACTCGGCCTTTCCTGCTATTTACCCATAGCAGAAGAAGAGGATTTATACTTTTCCCGAGGGTATAAGAATGGAGAAGAAGAGGATTCATACCTTTCTCAAGGGTATTAGCACGTAAGTGAATGTACTGGATTCGATTGGAATTCGAACTCGGCTCTCCGATTCCTCAATCCAAGCCGCTATCCATTACTCCAAAATCTAAGAAACCTATTAACCAATTTATCAGTATGTTTAAATTCATCCGGTGGAGGTACCAAAGGTGACCCATTAGAACAATTACCATTAAAATATTTATAGAAGCAACAGGGGGAAGCTACGTTTCAGTCTTGGGATTGTGACTGAAGTCGATGTGGCAAATCAGGACCGAAAACATACTTTTCTTTGAACTTCGTCACGAATCTCTTTATAAATACAGGAGACCCAAGTAAGCCAACCTTCCTAGAAGTACACCTAGCAACTAATTCAATATAATTTATCTACTTCATGTGAGTAGAAAATGTGTGACCAAGATGGTACAATGAGTTGCTCTCCTGGATGTTAGCATCAGCCATTGGATGTTGGATAGAACCCTTTATTAAATAAATAGCTAAAAGGTCTCCTAGTTTTACTATTTAAATAGGTAGATGTATCAGTAAATTCTATTTTAATTGTTTCTTTTCTTCATTAAGTAAAGGGTTCTGTTCGAAATTCCAATCAGCTGAAGAAGTCCCGGGCGTACAACGGCCGAAACGTTGTAAATATAGCAATGAAAATGAGGATAACTGTCTGAATAATGTAATGTAAATAATCATAACTCTTAATATCATAGATAGAGGCAGATATTATTCGCTATTATGATTAAAGGATAACAGTTTCGTTTTGGGGGCATTAAAATCTACAAATCATTTCTTGCCCTAGTTAACAACTGATTGAAATTTGTTTTCGACAGTGACTGTCATTTTTACTTTGTCCAACCTAGCGTAGCTACTATTATTGGGCTGCCTACAAGAATCGAACCTGTATCAGCTTTTTTCTATAGCTGATTGCTCTATCAACGCCAGGACCGTGGTCGACTAATGTAAAGGTTATAGAAAAGGTTTTCCTCATAATAAAAGAGGATACAGTTTTGATTCCCGCCCCATGCACAATAATTATATGTAAGTCTTCTCGATTTAGGCCGATTGTGAATAATTACGAAATTCTTTCTTTTTATGAACCATATCCTTTCAGGACGTAGGCGATCACGGCTCTCCATCTCCCTCTAACTCTTGCAGCTCTCAACAACTTCCTTCCCTCTGCTTCCTCCCCCAGACCATGTTCTGTCAGCCACTTTCTTAAGCCGGCCAGGTATGTCACGCCCTGTTTTCCCTTGTCTCTCTTTCTCTCTATTCAACCCGTGAGTATCAGAATCTCCAGGCCCTCTTCCCTTATTATGTGTCCCGGAAATTTCAGCTGACTCTTTCTGGTGTTAAATATAAGCCTTCTCCTTGTTTGCAACCTCTCTTAGACCACATCGTTGCTCACACGCTCGGTCCATGATATCCTCATCATCCTTCTGTAGAACCACATTCCCGTCGCCTCGTGTCTGTTCTTTATCTTTGAGGAAATCGTCCAACATTCGCTGTCGTAAAGAACGATAGAAGTCAAATATTCTTCGCTTTTTGAGAAAGTAAAAATATCAGGGATTGGAACGCTTAAACACGTGTACCCACAAAAATAACGTTTAGAGCAATAAGATAAATAATATAAAAAAACACTCCAAAAATGGCTATTTACATTATTCGGACTGTAACCTCATGTTCATTGCCATATTCAGAACGTTTCGACCGTTGTGCGCTCCGGCCTTCTTCAGGCGATTAGAATTTCGAGCAGAACACTT
>OZ010598.1:81505982-81535982 GCA_963932145.1 Acanthosepion lycidas | reverse complement strand
TGATGATTACTGAAGTACAATCATAATATTGAAACATGAAAGCTTTTGTGCAGCGATTTCAAAAACAAAATATTATAATCTTTTATAAGTATAATAATAATAATAATAATAATAATAATAATAATAATAATAATATTTTGCACTAATTTGTATTGATCGATTTTTAAAAGTAAATGTTACGAACAGTGGATTTTTACACCACTTGTCTTATTTGTATATATATATATATATATATATATATATATATATATATATATATATATATATATATATATATATGAGTGTGCCTGTGCGCACTTGTGTGTGTGAGGTGGGGGATGCATGAAATAAATGGTTTTGGCAAATATTGACAAAGCTGTTATGATTTGACGCCTGCACGTTTCACAAACATGGCTGGCGCTTCATTTTGTGTTAAACCTATTATACTTTTCAAAATCATAGCTGAAACAACGGACATTACAGTTATCTCCCTCTACTGAAATGCGTAAACGGAATCAACTCGCCCGCCAATCCATGTCCTCACCACCACCCTCGCCACGCGCACACACACACGCACGCACGTATACTCACATACACACACACACACACACACTTACATCAGCGTGCGCAAGCGAGTTAATTGAAGATCACCAACTTGGCTGGTATCTTGAAAAGTGGAGAAAAGGAATAAATCTTGCAAACTAACAAAATATAAAAAGAAAAATTTGCCAATAACTTACAGCTGCATTTAGACCCCACGTCAGGAACATCTGAAATGGGGATTTCTAATTTTTAGCGAATAAAATGTTTTAAAAATATCCTACAAAACAAAGCAAATCCAGGTGTATTCATATATATATATATATATATATGAATATATATATATATATGTGTGTGTGTGTGTGTGTGTGTGTGTGTTTTACTTTCTTGGATAAAAGCATTAAATTATTAATGCTCCAAACACTAAATGAGATGAACTGTTTTAACTTAAAAAAAAAAAAAAAAAGAAAGAAGAAAAATCAAGGGAGCTGTATAAAATCTTATGAAATGTTAAAAGCGTTCTCCGTCTTCAGTTTTATGAAAATTAAAATCTTTTATCGTCAAGAGTTTGAAATATGAAATTCTGTCACGATGTCGTAGGGGCATTTAAAATGGCCGATAGTATAGAACATTTCCGGGACTCTTAAGTGCTGTGTTTGTGTCGTTCGACGTCAATGTTACGCAGCCTTCAGAAGCAGTCTGCCAATTGGCTTCACAATTTGTCGCGTTCAATTATCGTCTCTGACGATATGTAAAACGCAATTTTTGTCGGTAATAAATTGCCCAAAATGAAGTCTAGCGCCTGATATCCGAAATTGGAGTCTCATTTTTATCTCCAACAGTCTCTGTCGTCGACTATAATTTTACCATAGACTGTAACACCTACCTCATCGAAATCCATGATATTTTATGCACTTAAACGACATTATTATTATTATTATTATTATTATTATTATTATTATTATTATTATTATTATTATTATTATTTCCTTTGATTTCTTGTGTGTATACATTTCTTCCCGGGTCCCGCCCAGAGACCTAAGGTTAGAAATGGCATCATGACATTTTCCACTGACCAAATAAAAAACAACAGACACATATATCATATATATAAAGTCCTTCGCGAGGTGTGGACTGTACTCGTGAAAATGTTTTTTTTTTATTTCTTTAAGGCATGGGCTTCCAGGAATTCCTTCAATGAGTAAAGTGGAATCTTTTCCAATCAATCCGAGGGACTCCAACTACACCCAACAGCGATTGTTGATGTTCGCATGTGCCAAATTTTGGAGATTTCGATTTAAAGCTCCTTAGATTTTGATGGATTTTTGAAGATCTTCAAAGATACATTGCAGTCTGCAGGTACTGCCATATCAATTTTTGTTTGCGGTCTCTAATAACAATGTCTGGGCGGCTAGCTTTCATTGTTCTTTTCGTGTGTATTGTGTAGTCCCATAAAACGGTAACAGGTCCTATCTCCGTAACCGCGTCTGGGTGGTGTTCATACCAATTTCTTGCAGTTGCCTTTCCGTAAAAGTTGCATATTTTCCAATGTAGATATTGGCCACTCTGTCATGCCGGGTTTTCTACTCAGTGGGTGCCAATACCGTGTAACCTGATACAAGATGGTCAATTGTTTTTAGATACATATCACAGAATCTGCATTTTGAGCTTACTTAGTTTTACATTGTATGTGCTTGATAATTTCTACTTAGCAAGCATTTGTCCCGTATAGTAAGGATAAAACCTTCGATTTCATCTTTTAACCCTGCAGTACATAGCCACTGATGGGTACTGCGTTTGTCTACATCAGCTTTTTTTTTGGGTGGGGGGTACGGGCAGATTGTTGACCGTGAAGCGGTTTATCTTCGTATCGTTTCTGTATCTGGTCGGTTGCATTTGTCTTTGCTTTCTTTTTTTTAAGTATTTTGAAGCTTCAGTCTTGTATTGTGCCTTACTTGTATTTCTGCAGCCATTTATTGTTATCATTATTATTATTATTATTATTATTATCATTATTATTATATATTTCTAGTGCAGATATTGGCCCAACGCTCTCATGTCGGGTTTTATATTCAGTGAGTGCGAATACCGTGCAACCTGATACAACATGATCAATTTTTTCTGGATATTTATCACAGAATCTGCATTTTACCCTAACACAATTGATAATTTCTTGTTAACAAGCATTGGTCCTGTGGACAAGGATATTATTATTATTATTATTATTATTATTATTATTATTATTATTATTTAAATGTCACACATTGGCGTAATCAATGGAAATTCTGTTCTTGTCAACGACCTTTCTCAAAACACAAGCACCTTACGGAGAATCGTCGCAAATTAAACAATAGCAAATTTCCTGAGTTCCACATTCTGCATTTTAGGATAACAAAATATTTTAGTATATGTGGTTGGTAATTTATAGTTAGCAAGCATTGGTACCGTGTAGTAAGGATAATACCTTCCGTTCCAGCTCATATCACGGCACTACGTAACAACTGATGGGTACCGCGTTTGTCTACATTAGCTTTGTTGGTAGGGACAGAGTGTTGACCGTGAAGAGTTTTATCTTCGTATCGTTTCTGTATCTAGTCGGTTGCATTAGCTTTTGATTTCTTTTTTAAGTATTTTGTAACTTCAGTCGGTGTATTATGCTTTATTTGCATTTCATCACCCATTTGAAACGCCATTTTGAACTTGTTGATTTCCTTTATCACTGAATAATTGTTTTTATTTCTTCCATGTTCTTTGACACTGATTATTATTATTATTATTATTATTATTATTATTATTATTATTATTATTATTTCCTTTCATTTCTGTTATAGACACATTTTCTTCTGACTTTCTATATCAGAATTTTTACATCATGATATTTTCCCCTAAGCATATTTGATAAAAAAACACCCTAAAATCGCATACATTTTACATAAATAAATCCTTTCGGCTATTTATTATCATTCCCTCTAGATTGCTTATTTATGCTGGTTAGAGGTAGTGTGTAGGTAAATAGGATAGGTTTTACATTGTCATGAGCTGTATCTATGTCTTTCCGTCTTAACCCTTCTTTCTCTCTCTCTCTCTGTATATATATATATATATATATATATATATATACACGAGATGGAGTTAAAAATGTACGTGCTTTCGCGATAATAACTTTAGTTTTATCGCACTGACTTCTCATGTGTGCTTGTAGTCGTTAATATTGTGGTCACGTGATGGAATTTTAGAGCTTGATCGCGCCAGGTTTCTTGCTGCTGTGGCAATGTAAACATGGTCGCTCGGTTGGCAGTGTGCACCAAGGAGGAGCGAAGAGCAGTGGTCCGAATCTGCAGAGAACGTGCTACTTCAACGCTGATAACTCGCTTAGTTCGGCATTACCATCTCTCGAGCTTGCTGAATCTTCTCGTCAGCAGGTTGATGGACGTTCTGCTCCCTCTTCGTGCGAGATGCACGAAGAGGGAGTGGAACGCCACTTTTAAACTTCTCGATCCACTCATACACACATCCACACCATAGGGCAATGTCACCATACTGTGTTCAAAGCCTCCGATAACTTTCAGCACCTGACACAACTTCCGAACAGACAGATCGCAACATAGTGAGAACCCTAAAGATATGGCGTAAGAGGTGTAAGTTTTTACTTAGCTTTATATATATATATATAAAGGACGTGTATGAAGTTTATCGACATACCCAGGACGCGGATGTAGTTTAAATTTTTAACCGGGACGCGGATGTAATTTATCATCATACCCAGGACGCGGTATTAGTTTATCTTTTTAACTAGGTCGCGAATGTAGTTTATCGTCATACGCAGGACGTGGATGTAGTTTATCGTCATACACAGGACGTGGATGTAGTCTATCGTTTTACCCAGAACGTGGATGTAATTTGTAGATTTACACATGAGGCGGATGTAGTTTATCGTCATATACAGGACGCGGATGTAGTTTATCGTTTTACCCATGAAGCTGAAGAAGTTTATCGTCATAGTCTATCGTTTTACCCAGGACGCGGATATAGTTTATCGTCATACACAGGACGTGGATGTAGTCTATCGTTTTACCCAGGAAGCGAATGTAGTTTATCGTCATAACCAGTACGCAGATGTAGGTTATCGTCATACCCAGGACGAGGATGTAGTTTATCGTTTTAGCCAGGACGCGGATATAGTTTATCGTCATCAGCAGGACGCAGATGTAGTTTATCGTCATAAACAGGACGGAGATGTAGTTATATCGGCATAACCAGGACGCCGATGTAGTTTCTCGTTTTAGCCAGGAAGCGGATGTAGTTTATCGTCATACCCAGGTAGCGGATGTAGTTATATTAGCATAAACAGGACGCGGATCTAGTTTTTCGTTTTAGCCACGAAGCGGATGTAGTTCATCGTCAACCCCAGGCGGCGGCTGTAGTTTATCCTCAAAACCAGGAAGCAGATATATTTTATCGCTTCAGCCAGTTTCATCTTTTTACCTAGGTCGCGAATGTAGTTTATAATCATAACCAGTAAGCAGATATAGTTTAACACCATAGCCAGGACTTCGATGTATTTTATCTTTTTAGCCAGGACGCGGATGTAGTTTATCGTCATACCCAGGAAGGGGATGTAGTCTATCGTTTTACCCAGGACGCGGATATAGTTTATCGTCATCAGCAGGACGCAGATGTAGTTTATCGTTTTACCCAGGACGCGGGTGTCGTATATCGTCATAACCAGTTCGCATTTTTACTTTTATCGTTTTAGCAAGGATGCGGATCTAGTTTATCGTCATAGGAAGGACGTCGATTTAGTTTAACTTTTTACCCAGGATGCAGATATAGTTCATCGTCATAACCATGACGCAGATGTAGTTCTATAGGCATAACCAGGACACGGATGTAGTTTATAGTTTTAACCAGGAAGCTGATGTCGTTTATCGTCATACCCAGGAAGCATATATAGTTTATCGTCATAACCAGGACGCGGATGTAGTTTTTCGTCATACCCAGGAAGTGGATATAGTTTATCGTTTTACCAAGGACGCAGATGTAGGTTATTGTTTTAGCCAGTACGCCTGTATAATTTATCGTCATACACAGGACGTGGATATAGTCTACAGTTTTACCCAGGATGGAAATATAGTTTATCGTCATAACCAGTAAGCTGATGTAATTCATCGTTTTAGACAGGACGCGGATGTAGTTTATCGTCATAGGAAGGACGTGGATGTAGTTTATCGTCATAACAAGGACGCAGATGTAGTTATATCGGCATAAACAGGACGCGTATCTAGTTTTTCGTTTTAGTCACGAAGCGGATGTAGTTTATCGTCGTACCCAGGCGGCGGACGTAGTTTATCCTCAAAACCAGGAAGCAGATGTAATTTATCGTTTTAGCCAGGAAGGGGATGTTGTTTATCGTCATACCCAGGACACCGATATAGTTTATCGTCATAACCAGGACGCTGATGTAGTTTATCGTTTTAGTCAGGAAGCGGATGTAGTTTATCGTCATAGGCAGGACGCAGATATACTTTATCGTTTTAGCCAGGACGCGGATGAATTTTATCGTCATACACAGGACGTGGATGTAGTCTATCGTTTAACCAGTACGCCGATGTAGTTTATCGTCATAACCAGGACGTGGATGTAGTTTTTCGTTTTAGCGAGGAAGCTGATGTAATTTTTCGTCCTAAACAGAACGCAGATGTAGTTTATCTTTTTAACCGGGACGCGGATGTAGTTTATCCTCATACCCAGGACGCGGAATTAATTTATCTTTTTAACCGGGTCGCGGATGTAGTTTAACGTCATACCCAGGAGGCGGATGTAGTTTATCGTCATACACAGGACGTGGATGTAGGCCATCGTTTTACCGAGGATGCGGATGTAGTGTATCGTCATAGGCAGGACGTGTATGTAGTTTATCGTTTTACCGAGGAGGCAGATGTAGTTTATCGTCATAACCAGGACTCAGATATAGTTATATCGGCATAAACAGGACGCGGGTGTAGTTTATCGTCATAACAAGGACGCAGATGTAGAGTATCGTTTTAGCCAGGATGCGGATGGTAGTTTATCATCATAGGCAGGACGTGGATGTATTTTATCGTTTTACCCAGGACGCAGAAGTAGTTTATCGTCATAACAAGGACGCAGATGTAGAGTATCGTTTTAGCCAGGATGCGGATGGTAGTTTATCATCATAGGCAGGACGTGGATGTATTTTATCGTTTTACCCAGGACGCAGAAGTAGTTTATCGTCATGACAAGGATGCAGATGTAGTTATATCGGCATAACCAGGACGCGGATCTAGTTTTTCGTTTTAGGCACGAAGCGGATGTAGTTTATCGTCATACACAGGACGCGGATGTAGTTTATCCTCAAAACCAGGAAGCAGATGTAGTTTATCGTTTTAGCCAGTAATCGGATGTTGCTTGTCGTCATAACCAGGACGCCGATGTATTTCATCGTCATAACCAGGACGCAGACGTAATTTATCGTTTTAGCCAGGACGCGAATGTTGTTTATCATCATAGACAGGGCGTGGATATAGTTAACCTTTTTCCCAGGACGCAGATGTAGTTTATCTTCATAACCAGGACGCAGATGTTGTTTATCGGTTTAGCCAGGAAACGGATGTAGTTTATCGTCATAACAAGGGCGTGGATGTAGTTTATCGTTTTAGCCAGGATGCGGATGTATTTTATCGTCATAACCAGGACGGAGATGTAGTTTATCGTTTTAGCCAGGATCCGGATGTAGTTTATCGTCATACCCAGGATGTGGATGTAGTTTATGGTTTTAGCCAGGATGCCGTCCAGTGTTTTCTGCTTTCTGTTTCGGTTTCTACTAGAATCGATGTATTACTTAATTATGATTATTTCAAATACTCCTAATTATATATATATATATATGTAATGGGATTGGGGTGATAAGAACATAAACATTGGTTGTAATTATTCTCCGAGGGAAAATGTTGAATATGTGGCAACGCTAAATCTAAAATTTCTACATTTTTAAATTTCTAATTTTTCTTTGATTTACCATCCAACGTTTTTTTTTTTTTTTTTAAAATATTTGGTCATAATTCGTTTTTTTTAAAATGATGCTTTCATTAAAAGAGAGAACAGAGCGAAAACAAACTATAGAAAGTGTATTGATTGCTAAATCATTAACGGTAAATTTGCGTCCGGATTTTTACAAGATTTAATATTTCTTAGATTTTCCGGCTGTGACTATGTGCGGATATTTAAAAACAACATCGATAAAAAAAAAAAGAACAAAAGTGTAGGGAAGATGTATGTGATCTGCTTGGCTGTGCGTCTAGACACGTCGAACTCCAAAAAATTATTTCAGCTATAAATTTTAAATTAACATTTTTCTAAATTTAAAATTTAGAGTTCCTACAACTTCAGCACCCCGCCCCTCGCTGGCTGCATAATTATAATTATTTTTTATGCTTATATATTCGTCAACACATATATTATATTATATTATATTATATTATATTATATTATATTATATATATATATATATATATATATATATATATATATATATATATATATATATATATATATAATTATTTTTATGCTTATATATTCGTCAACACTTATATATATATATATACATATTCATTATATATATATATATATATATATATATACATACATACGTATGTATGTATATATTATTATTATATATTATATATTATATGTTTTATATATATATATGCATACATATATATTATTATATATTATTGCATGTTTTATATATATATGTATATATACATATGTATATATTATTATTATTATATATATATTATATATCATTACATATGTTTCATATATATATATATATATATATATATATATATATATGTATATATGTATATATATATATATAATTATTTTTATGCTTATATATTCGTCAACACTTATATATATATATACATATTCATTATATATATATATATATATATATATATATACATACATACATACGTATGTATGTATATATTATTATTATATATTATATATTATATGTTTTATATATATATATGCATACATATATATTATTATATATTATTGCATGTTTTATATATATATGTATATATACATATGTATATATTATTATTATTATATATATATTATATATCATTACATATGTTTTTAATATATATATATATATATATATATATATATATATATATATAATTAATTCCAGCAATAAGAACATTACTCAATTCTAATGAAGTCCTTTTAGAATAGGTAACGCTTTATACAGAAATTTCCGAACGAAAATAGCTACTTTCCATCATTGACGATCAGACCAAGAAAGATCACCAATCCTTATGTATGGGTCTTTTCTCAGGAATGAGTTGTTTCTTGGGCGCCTATCGAGTCTTAAACTCAACCCAGACCTCAAGTAGAACTCGCAGATACGATCCATCGCTAAAGATGCGGGAAAAGTGGTTTGTTCCCTGTTCTGCTTTTCCTGATATCCACTATATTTACAAGAACCTGATCAGGATAAAAATGGAGTACATTTGTAATATTTGGGAATGACCTACCTAATCCTCACCCTCCAGCCTTTGTAGACTCCAAAAGCTTCCCCGAGCACTTATGGGTGAAGAATTATTCCCCACGTAGGGTTCATCATACTTGATCTTTCGATCTTGCACAAAGTATGCAGTGGGATAAAAACTAGCTGGTTACATTTAATACCTCGAAGACCATACCATCATCGTCGATTGAACACCAAACTACCAACAGTCAGGATGAACAGATATCCCTTCGGAGAGGCACCGTGCCTTGAAAGACTATTGGGCCTCAAACTTGCACCTGACTTGAAGTGGAATTCATACATACGATCTATTGCTAAGAGGGTAAGTAAAATGGTCGACTATCTGTACCAATCAAGCAAATAACTGACTATTCTTGCTATTCTGCCGTCCTAGTTATGACGATAACCTACATCTGCATCCTGGGTAAGACGATGAACTTCATTTGACAGCAAAGCCTTTGATTAGGAGGTTTTGAGGAGCATGGAAACACCTCTTAATTGTTTGTGATCCCAAGTCCACCCTTTCAAGGTCGCAGCTACAGGCAAATAGTTACCCGCCCCCGACCTAAAAGGGATCAAAACACTATGAAAGTATAGTATAAAAAATAACATTTCATACCAGCAATACATTATTGAAAAAAATATTAACAGCAATACATTTTTGAAAAAGAAAAAAATATTACCAGCAATACAATTTAAAAAAAATAAAATTATCAGCGATAAAAATGTTTTCAGCATTAAATGACCCATTGATGTTGATATGCCGTAAAACACAACAAAGCAAACCAAACCGTTCGACTCTAAAAGCTTCCTCTCAAGAACCTTGACTTTTTGGAATACCTTTACAAGTATACGATCAAACGTTATCATACCCAGGAAGGGGATGTAGTCTATCGTTTTACCCAGGACGCGGATATAGTTTATCGTCATCAGCAGGACGCAGATGTAGTTTATTGTTTTACCCAGGACGCGGGTGTCGTATATCGTCATAACCAGGTCGCATATTTACTTTTATCCTTTTAGCAAGGATGCGGATGTAGTTTATCGTCATAGGAAGGACGTCGATTTAGTTTAACTTTTTACCAAGGTAAACTACATCTACGTCCTGGTTATGACGATAAACTATATCGGCGTCCTAAGTATGACTATAAACAACATCCCCTTCCTGGCTAAAACGATAAACTACATCTGCTTTCTTGGTTTTGAGGATAAACTACGTCCGTCCCCTGGGTACGACGATAAACTACATCCGCTTCGTGACTAAAACGAAAAACTAGATACGCGTCCTGTTTATGCCGATATAACTACATCTGCGTCCTGGTTATGACGATAAACTACTTCTGCGTCCTGGGTAAAACGATAAACTAATTCCACGTCCTTCATATGACGATAAACTACATCCGGGTCCTGGCTGAAACGATGAATTACATCTGCGTCCAGTGTATGACGATAAACTACACACGCGTCCTGGCTAAAACGATAATCAACATCTGAGTCCTGCTGATGAAGATAAAATATATCCGCGTCCTGCGTAGAACGATGGACTACATCCACTTCCTGGGTATGAAGATAAACTACATCCGCATCCTGGCTAAAACGATAAACTACATCCATGTCCTGTGCATGACGATAAAATACATCTGCGCCCTGGTTATGAAGATAAAGTACATCCGCGTCCTGGGTCAAACGATAAACTATATCTGCGTCCTGGTTATGACGGTAAACAACATCCGCGTCCTGGCTAAAACGATAACCTACATCTGCGTCGGGCTGATGGCGATAAACTATATCCGCATCCTTGGTAAAACGATAGACTACAACCACGTCCTGGGTAGGATGATAAACTACATCCGCGTCCTGGCTAAATCTGTTAAAAACATCCACGTCCTGTGTATGACGATAAACTATATCTGTGTCCTGGTTATGACGATAAAGTATATCTGCGTCCTGGTTATGACGATAAATTACATCCCCGTTCTGTGTAAAACGATTAACGACATCCACGTCCCG
Source organism: Acanthosepion lycidas (assembly GCA_963932145.1). NCBI lineage: Eukaryota > Metazoa > Mollusca > Cephalopoda > Sepiida > Sepiidae > Acanthosepion > Acanthosepion lycidas. The sequence continues at coordinate 81,524,893 of OZ010598.1, read as the reverse complement.
TCTATGACGAGAAACAACTTCCGCGTCCTGGCTAAAACGATGAATTGCATCCACGTCCTGTGTATGACGATAAATTATACAGGCGTCCTGGCTAATACAATAACCTAAGTTATATAATTTATCGTCATCAGCAGGATGTAGATGTATGTTATCGTTTTAGACAGGACGCGTGTGTAGTTTATCATCATGCACAAGACGTGTATGTAGTCTCTCGTTTTCCCCAGGACGCGGATGTATTTTATCGTCATACCGTGACGTCCCCCCGGTGTCGCTGCGCCAAATGTGACGTCTGCCTGGCTGCGTCTGTCGTGCTATCCTCTGCTGTGACGACCAACTGGCTTGGTATTGGTCGCGGCACCAAATGTGACGTTCTAATCTTTTGGGGATTCGGATGGGAATCTGGTTAGATTCGGTATCAGCCTTGTCGTTCCCAGCTGGCCTCCAACGTCTGGTTACTGAAGTAACTGTTTGATTTCCTGTCTAACCTACCCACGTTGTGATTTGATCTTAGGCAGACGAAATAAATCAGTCGCCGGGCCGTAATGCAAGTCGCGTTCGAACATGGGTGGTATCGCACAAGTATATGTAAAAGAAAAGAAAATAATAACTTGAAAAGTTCAAATGTGTTAAAAATTGATAACAATATTTTATATATGGTTGCTGAATACAGGACTGCGTCTTCTTCCCAACCCGCTATATGGATTCGTGACACTTTGCGTTTGTTAGGCGAGTCTTAACATCCTAAGTTGTTTGTTCTTTAAGAAACTGGTTCTTGGTGTACCTTCAGGCGATATTCGTAAAACTTGTTTCGGTGGTTTGAGTCTACGTTATTCTTCAAAAATAAATTGTTCTTGATTAGAAGTTGAGGTCGATAATGCGCGAATCTTAGTCAGCTTCTGCGAGGCGGGTCTTCAGTGCGCTCAGCTCACTGCAACTGTTTGCCTCTCTGTCTCCAACCCCAACTGCGAACATGAACTCGAACTGAACTGGTTTTCACTCGCTGCGACTCTGCTTATATGGACGCCGATCAAAACCGGGGTGGGCTTGTCAGGGTTTGAGGTACCTTTACAATTCTAAACCCACAATCCACTTCTTTGTTTTCGGTCAGGAAAGTCTTTTGTCCTCCCACCTTCTTCTGTTCTCATATTGGTATCTCACCATGCCCTCAGAGGGTGTAAACGGGTATCCCCTCTCTCTCACAGTGGCATCTCACAGCTATCCCTTCAGGGGGCGCAACAGGCCTCCCCTCCTTCTTCACATGATTACCTCCGTCTAACGCTCATGCAACCATTCAGCCAATGGGCGCTCAGCAGCGTGGGTGTGGCCAGACAAGCCTCGGTTTAAAATATCTTGCTCAAAGAAAAACAAATTATCTTACTCTCCGCCCCGTAAAATAAATCAGATTAAATTCTGTGTTTTAACTTCTCGACAATGGAAATAAAAATCTTACCACTTCAGAAAAATAACACTGCTTAGTGTCCTTTTCGTGATGGCTTCTTATGACTTAAATTTAATACTTGCCTTTCTTTTTTTTTCTTTCTTTCTAGCGACGTAAATAGTGTCACAATACCCAGGACATGGATGTAGTCTATCGTTTTATCCAGGACGCGGATATAGTTTATCGTCATCAGCAGGACGCAGATGTCGTTTATCGTTTTAGACAGGACGCGTGTGTAGATTATCGTCATACACAGGACGTGGATGTAGTCTATCGTTTTACCCAAGACGCAGATGTAGTTTATTGTCATAACGAGGAAGCAAAGGTAGTTTATCGTCATAACCAGGCCGCAGATGTATTTATATCGGAATAACCAAGTCGCGGATCTAGGTTTTGCTTTTAGCCACAAAGCGGATGTAGTTTATCGCCATACACGGCGGCGGATGTAGTTTATCCTCAAAACCAGGAAGCAGATGTAGTTTATCGTTTTTGACATAAAGCGGATGATTTTTATCGTCATACCCAGGACGCGGATGTAGTTTATCGTCATAACCAGGATGCAGATGTAGTTTATCGTCATAACCAGGACGTAGAAGTAGTTTATCGTTGGAGCCAGGAAGCGGATGTAGTTTAACGACATAACCGGGACGCGGATGTAATTTATCGTCATAACCAGGACGCAGATGTAGTTTATCGTTTTAGCCAGGATGCGGATGTAGTATATCGTCATAACAAGGAGGCAGATGTAGTTTATCGATTTAGCCAGGACGCGGATGTATTTTATCGTCATACCCAGGATGTGGATATAGTTTATCGTGTTACCCAGGAAGCGGGCGTACTTTATCGTCATAAAGATGACGCAGATGTAGTTTATCGGCATAACCAGGACGCAGATGTATTTTATCTTGATAACCAGGACGCTGATGTATTTTATCGTTTTAGCCAGGACGTGGATGTTGTTTCTCGTCATAGACGGGACGTGGATGTGGTTAATTGTTTTACACAGAACGGGGATGTAATTTATCGTCATAACAAGGACGCAGATATACTTTATCGTCATAAGCAGGACACAGATATAGTTTATCGTCATACACAGGACGTGGATGTTTTTAATAGATTTAGCCAGGACGCGGATGTAGTTTATCATCATACGCAGGACGTGGTTGTAGTCTATCGTTTTACCCAGGATGCGGATATAGTTTATCGCCATCAGCCCGATGCAGGTGTAGGTTATCGTTTTAGCCAGGACGCGGATGTTGTTTACCGTCATAACCAGGACGCAGATATAGTTTATCGTTTGACCCAGGACGCGGATGTACTTTATCTTCATAACCAGGGCGCAGATGTATTTTATCGTCATGCACAGGACATGGATGTAGTTTATCGTTTTAGCCAGGATGCGGATGTAGTTTATCTTCATACCCAGGAAGTGGATGTAATCCATCGTTCTACGCAGGACGCGGATATATTTTATCTTCATCAGCAGGACTCAGATGTTGATTATCGTTTTAGCCAGGACGCGTGTGTAGTTTATCGTCATACAAAGGACGCAAATGTAGTTTATCGTCATAACCAGGACGCAGATGTAATTTATCGTTTTAGCCAGGACGCGGATGTAGTTTATCTTCATAAGCAGGACAAAGATGTATTTTATCGTTTTACCCAGGACGCGGATGTAGTTTATCTTCATAGGCAGGTCAAGGATGTATTTTATCGTTTTACCCAGGACGCAGATGTAGTTTATCGACATAACCAGGACGCAGTGTAGTTATATCGGCATATCCAAGAAGCTGATCTAGTTTTTCGTTTTAGCCACGAAGAGGGTGTAGTTTATCATCATACCCAGGCGGCGTATGTAGTTTATCCTCATACACAGGAAGCGGAATTAGTTTATCTTTTTAACTAGGTCGCGGATGTAGTTTAACGTCATACCCAGGAGGCGGATGTAGTTTATCGTCATACACAGGACGTGGGTGTAGTCTATCTTTTTTCCCCAGGACTCGGATGTAGTTTATCGTCATGCCCAAGACGTGGATGTAGTCCATCGTTTTACCGAGGATTCGGATGTAGTGTATCGTCATAGGCAGGACTTGTATGTAGTTTATCGTTTTACCCAGGATGCAGATGTAGTTTATCGTCATAACCAGGACTCAGATATAGTTATATCGGCATAAACAGGACGCGGATGTAGTTTTTTGTTTTAATCCGGATGCGGATGTAGTTTATCGTCATACACAGGACGCAGATTTAGTTTATCGTCACAACCAGGACGCAGATGTAGTTTATCTTTTTAGCCAGGAAACGGATGTAGTTTATCGTCATACACAGGACGTGGATGTAGTTTATCGTTTTACCCAGGACGCGGATGTTGTTCATCGTTATAGGCAGGACGTGGATGTATTTTATCGTTTTACCCAGGACGCGGATATAGTTTATCGTCATCAGCAGGACGCAGCTGTAGTTTATCGTTTATCCAAGACGCGGGTGTAGTTTATCGTCATCAGCAGGACGCAGCTGTAGTTTATCGTTTATCCAAGACGCGGGTGTAGTTTATCGTCATAACAAGGACGCAGCTGTAGTTTATCGTTTATCCAAGACGCGGGTGTAGTTTATCGTCATAACAAGGACGCAAATGTAGAGAATCCTTTTAGTCAGGATGCGGATGGTAGTTTATCATCATAGGCAGGACGTGGATGTATTTTATCGTTTTACCCAGGACGCAGAAGTAGTTTATCGTCATAACAAGGACGCAGATGTAGAGTATCGTTTTAGCCAGGATGCGGATGGTAGTTTATCATCATAGGCAGGACGTGGATGTATTTTATCGTTTTACCCAGGACGCAGAAGTAGTTTATCGTCATGACAAGGATGCAGATGTAGTTATATCGGCATAACCAGGACGCGGATCTAGTTTTTCGTTTTAGGCACGAAGCGGATGTAGTTTATCGTCATACACAGGACGCGGATGTAGTTTATCCTCAAAACCAGGAAGCAGATGTAGTTTATCGTTTTAGCCAGTAATCGGATGTTGCTTGTCGTCATAACCAGGACGCCGATGTATTTCATCGTCATAACCAGGACGCAGACGTAATTTATCGTTTTAGCCAGGACGCGAATGTTGTTTATCATCATAGACAGGGCGTGGATATAGTTAACCTTTTTCCCAGGACGCAGATGTAGTTTATCTTCATAACCAGGACGCAGATGTTGTTTATCGGTTTAGCCAGGAAACGGATGTAGTTTATCGTCATAACAAGGGCGTGGATGTAGTTTATCGTTTTAGCCAGGATGCCGTCCAGTGTTTTCTGCTTTCTGTTTCGGTTTCTACTAGAATCGATGTATTACTTAATTATGATTTTTTCAAATACTCCTAATTATATATATATATATATATATGTAATGGGATTGGGGTGATAAGAACATAAACATTGGTTGTAATTATTCTCCGAGGGAAAATGTTGAATATGTGGCAACGCTAAATCTAAAATTTCTACATTTTTAAATTTCTAATTTTTCTTTGATTTACCATCCAACGTTTTTTTTTTTTTTTTTTTTTAAATATATCGTCATAATTCGTTTTTTTTTAAATGATGCTTTCATTAAAAGAGAGAACAGAGCGAAAACAAACTATAGAAAGTGTATTGATTGCTAAATCATTAACGGTAAATTTGCGTCCGAGTTTTTACAAGATGTAATATTTCTTAGATCTTCCGGCTGTGACTATGTGCGGATATTTACAAACAACATCGATAAAAAAAAAAAAAAGAACAAAAGTGTAGGGAACATGTATGTGATCTGCTTGGCTGTGCGTCTGGACACGTCGAACTCAAAAAAATTATTTAAGCTAAAAATTTTAAATTAACATTTTTTTAAATTTAAAATTTAGAGTTCCTACAACTTCAACACCCCCCCACCCTCGCTGGCTGCATAATTATAATTATTTTTTATGCTTATACATTCGTCAACACATATATTATATTATATTATATTATATTATATTATATTATATTATATTATATATATATATATATATGTATATATATATATATATATAATTATTTTTATGCTTATATATTCGTCAAGACTTATATATATATATATATATACATATACATTATATATATACATATACATACATACGTATGTATGTATATATTATTATTATATATTATATGTTTTATATATATATATGCATACATATGTATGTATATATTATTATATCTTATTGCATGTTTTATATATATATGTAAATATAAATATGTATATATTATTATTATTATATATATTATATATCATTACATAACTCAATTCTAATGAAGTCCTTTTAGAATAGGTAACGCTTTATACAGAAATTTCCGAACGAAAATAGCTACTTTCCATCATTGACGATCAGACCTAGAAAGATCACCAATCCCTATGTATGGGTCTTTTCTCAGGGAGGAGTTGTTTCTTGGGCGCCTATCGAGTCTTAAACTCAACCCAGACCTCAAGTAGAACTCGCAGATACGATCCATCGCCAAAGATGCGGCAAAAGTGGTTTGTTCCCTGTTCTGCTTTTCCTGATATCCACTATATTTACAAGAGCTTGATCAGGATAAAAATGGAGTACAGTTGTCATATTTGGAATGACCTACCCAATCCTCACCCTGCAGCCTTTGTAGACTCCAAAAGCTTCCCCGAGCCCTTATGGGTGAAGAATTATTCCCCACGTAGTGTTCATCATACGTGATCTTTCGATCTTGCACAAAGTATGCAGTGGGATAAAAACTAGATGGTTACATTTAATACCTCGAAGACCATACCATCATCGTCGATTGAACACCAAACTACCAACAGTCAGGATGAACAGATATCCCTTCGGAGAGGCACCGTGCCTTGAAAGACTATTGGGCCTCAAACTTGCACCTGACTTGAAGTGGAATTCATACATACGATCTATTGCTAAGAGGGTAAGTAAAATAGTCGACTATCTGTACCAATCAAGCAAATAACTGACTATTCTTGCTATTCTCCCGTCCTAGTTATGACGATAACCTACATCTGCATCCTGGGTAAGACGATGAACTTCATTTGACAGCAAAGCCTTTGATTAGGAGGTTTTGAGGAGCATGGAAACACCTCTTAATTGTTTGTGATCCCAAGTCCACCCTTTCAAGGTCGCAGCTACATGCAAATAGTTACCCGCCCCCGACCTAAAAGGGATCAAAACACTATGAAAGTATAGTATAAAAATAACATTTCATACCAGCAAAACATTATTGAAAAAATTATTAACAGCAATACATTTTTGAAAAAGAAAAAAATATTACCAGCAATACATTTAAAAAAAAAAAAATTATCAGCGATAAAAATGTTTTCAGCATTAAATGACCCATTGATGTTGATATGCCGTAAAACACAACAAACCAAACCAAACCGTTCGATTCTAAAAGCTTCCTCTCAAGAACCTTGACTTTTTGGAATACCTTCTGTACACCTTTACAAGTATACGATCAAACGTTATCTGCCCGTCATATCCTCGTAATTTTTATTTCTTACTTCTTCCTCTTAATATGCCACACCTCAACTATGCCGATGGGCTCTCGAGCCTTGTAATGGGTGAATTATATTAAAAAAAACAACAAAAAAAAAGAGGTGTTTCTACCAATGAATGAGGTGAATGCCACGGAGTGGCAATATTAATAACAAGCTTCTTTTTATGATAAGAGGGACACCGTAGGAATTTATACTTACGACTAGAATGAGACAGTTGAAATTTTTGGGACATATTATGAGGAAAGAAGGCTTGGAAAACTTAACACATACATGGATTACTGAAGCCAAGAGAAGCAGAAAAAAAAACAATTTTCTTAATTCTTATAAACAGACAGCGGAATAAATTAAAAAGAGTCAACTAAAGTTACTCTAAATAACAAAAAAAAAAGATGGGACTATTTCAATAACCATGATCATCTGCGCCCTGGCACATGAAAAGAAAACTGGGGAGAAGTGCTTTCATGCATATATAGGCAGGAGATCCCCCAGTTTTCACTTTCCAGTCTTTGCGTCCCTGTGAGTGACAAATTATTTCCCACCCTACAACCCGTTTCTCACAGTCTGTAAGTCGTAAGCTTCTTACTACTCTATGGTTGTTTCCATGGAAAGTGCTCAGACCGACTACATTTATTAGTCCAAATAGTTGTAAACTTCACGGCTAAGGCCAGCCACGATATATAATGAACCACTCTTCTTCCCTTCTATATTTCTTTGGTGAGATGTAAGTTCCACTCGAGCAGATTCTTCCTACGAAGCGCTGCCCCGTGGAACCGACTCCCACGAGGATGTTATGCCCGATTACTACAATCTTAACATGCTCAAGTCTAGCGTTAACCGTTATTTCCCCGCATATTCGCAGAAACTGCTCCCCTTGTAATAATATCCCTTGAGTGGCTCTCGGGCCTTGAACATCATTGTCAAAAAAAATATTCTGTGACCAATACAGTTTATTATCCCAACTCTCAAGAATTATACCCACTGTTTCGCCCTTTCTACGTACTACAAATACATAAGTACCCTTCACTTTTTTCTACCCTAAAACAAAAGAAATTGCCGTCAGAATGGAAAATATTTTTTTCCGAGATTAACCACCAAATCTCGCTTTGTACACTAACAAGTTTGTCTAGCTTTATCACAAAAAGATTTTCTTTGAATCCTTTCAAAACACAGAAAATGATAAGTAGATTACGTTCGATTTAAAACGTTGAAGTTTGTCCAGGATCTGGCCACAATGTTTTACGTTTTTTTTATTCTGTTTTTATAATAAAATCCTTTTTTTTTTATTGACAGTGACTATTTTCTATATAAATGGCATATTCTACGTAGATAAAGCAGACGTAAAATCATACTAACCTTTGATCTACAGAAATTCAGAGGAATTTTTTTACTTAGCTTTTGAATTTCCATAATGCTTGCAAATTGACTAACTGCAAAAATATACAGGTGTAGAAAATTTCGAAATCACTTCGAAGATTTCCATAATCTTATGAAACTAACGAGAGAGGTGATACATCACACTAAGCAACGGTAGTGTCAGGATAGATATTGTCCTATTATAAATAGATGCTCTTATCCTATATTAAAATTAGACAACCATTGACTGCCAAAGACTCTACAATTCAGTAGGAGTGGTAGCAGTGAGCTCAACAGATAAGCACTGCAAAAGAGGTAGTTTGATCCATAAAAAGGACCCTTGATACCTGCAGTACCAACTACCGTTAATGAAACGGAAGTTGCTGGCGGACGTCTTGCAGTCACAACACACACCAAATTGACGGTTCATTAGTGAATCTATCTTCCGACACAGAGCCGAGGAAAGGAGGCAGGGTCTTCAAGTCGGTACTTCCTTCAGCCAAAGATCTATTTTCTTTGTTCATTACTTGATTCGAACGTGATTTGCCAACGGCCGCCAAGAAGAGGATAAACGTGTGGCCGCCTAATTTATACTTCGAAACAAAGTTATATGTATGCTTTCACGCGCGTGCACGCACACACACACACACACACACACACATACATACATACGAGGTTTAACAGCATGGGATAATTGTCCATCCCACAAAATGTTTAATATTAAAAAAAAACAAAAAAACACTAAACTAACTGACTTTATTTTTTATAGGTTTTCGTTTAGGAATCTTGACGCCATTTGTCGTAAGAATCACTAAAATATCCTTTGACTTATTCCATTAGAAAGAGAACAGGTTAAAATCGTTTTGTGCTAGCCCGACTATGTCTTCCCAACAGAGCAATAGTGGGAGGAAAAAGATTATTGAGGCCTTCAGCAATGGTATGAATATACATACTCTGGCTTCCATCATTTCAAGAACCATCAAGAAAATGGTGAATAAGATTAAAATAGATGGAACAGTAGACAGGAAAACTGGAACAGGAGGCTACAACAGAAAGAGGTATAAGTATTTCAACTTAGAGTTAAAGGGATCAATTAGAAAAGATCCAACTTAATCCATAAGACGCGAGAAAGGAGTTTCAGCTATGACAATCCAAGGAACAGTTAAAATGACTATAAAATTAAATCATATGTAAAACGTCTGAGACACCTTGTTAATCCAGGACGGAAAGATAAAGAATATATATATATATATATATATATATATGAGTGAACATAGAAGTCAACATTTAGAGGCAACAGTTTAGATAGTTTCATAGTTTCATACTAGATGCAATCATCAGGCCTGACATCTAGCATGAAACAGACTGTCGCCTCTAAATGTTGACTTCTATGTTCACTTTTATATTTATACACGCTCTATCTCTGATATTGAACATTTTATCTCATAAATATAGCACATCTTAAGATTATATTTCTTCATATATATATATATATATATATATATATATATATATATATATATATATATATATATATATTTGAACGTTATTTCAATCCTTCCGGGGCTTCCGATCCTTAGCTATGATTAATTTAAAAAAAATCAACACTCTATATGAGTTTAAATGTCCTTTGGGAGATTGTATCTCTCACAAAGTAAATATATATGTTGGTTTCACGATAGCAACAATATCGATTTTACTTACATTACACATGTCATGTTCAAGTTCCATAGCCCAACATTCAAAGGAACATTCCTGTCCAGATTCACGATTTAGAGAAATGTTAATTGGCAATACAAGTATACTCCACCATGAAAATAAAAAAACAAAGACTTCAAATTCTTGAAGTCCTCTATATAAGAACATTACGGCCAACACCAAATTAGATTAATTTTGAGTATAGCAACAATGTTTTAAAATGTCTATAACAGTAAGTTTTTAAAATAACTAAACTGTAATCAAAAAAATTACAATTATAACAACAATGTTTTAAAATATTTCAATAAATTAATTAAATTAAGTTACCTCCCTTGATAATGTTAACATAACACTTCTTTAAATAACCCTAAACATATCAAACTACTACACCGCAATCAAATACACTCTAACTACGCACAAGATGAAAAAACCTAAAAAACTCATAAGTACTAATATATCCCCCCAACTGATCCTAGTAAAATAATAAGACTAATTATATACTATACTAAATATAATACAACCAACCTAATAACTCTTCTTCGTCAATTAATTTTTTGAAAAACACCAACACTCTATATCAATTTAAATGCCATTTGGATGATTGTGTCGCGGACAAAAAGGTAAATATATATTTTGGATTTACGATAACAGCGCTATCGGGGAGACCTACATTACACATCAAAATCAAGTTCCATAGCCAACATTTAAAGGAACACTCCTGTCCAGATTCACGATTTAGCGAAATGTTAATTAGTAATACAAGTATACTCCACCATGAAAATAAAAAACAAAACTTCAAATTCTTGAAGCGCTCTATATAAGAAAATTACAACCAACAACAAATAAGATTAATTTTAAGTATAGCAACAATGTTTTATCAATACATTTTTTAAATACTAAATTGTATTGTTCTAAATTACAGTTATAATAGCAATGTTTTAAATTAAGTTACCTCCCTTGATAACGTTAATTTGTGAATGAAAATAGCGCGGTTCATGCGCATTTACAGAAAATTTTACAACTATCTATTACGTTAGTTTTGCCTTAGCAATTCACCCCTGAAGATGATCCTGGATAAGACTGAAAGTTCTTTGGAAAATAAAAGTATGGAAAAAAACTACAACACCTTCCTTAATGTGTTTAATGGCAGATAAGAAATTGATCTGTGAAATTGAAAGAAAATCGATATACATGTTATGTCTAGATTATTCATCCGCACATGCATGCATATATATATATCTAAAGACATTTTTATGTTTAACATTCTTTTTATAGATACAAATATTTACGTAAATGCTCTTTTTATAATAAACAGTATTAAACAACATTTACCGGCCTGAATGTCCGAGAAATTTTCATAGAAAATATTCGTCCTCCAACAGGATTCGAACCTATACGGAACCGTCATATAGCGTGGCGTGGCTTTTTACCGATTCGGCCATAGAGGATTGTGCGCTTGGTAAGGTCGAATTTACTGCTTATAAACTTCGATCATCCATGAATCTTTCGCGTACATTCATATCTGCTCATGGCGTATCAAATGTAAACAAATGACGTCACACATTATGAAATGGACAAAGTCCGACAATTATTTTAAAACATTTTTTATGTTTAACATTCTTTTTATAGATATAAATAAGTAAATGTTCTGTTTATAATAAACGGTATTAAACAACTTTTACTGGCCTGAATGTCCGAGAAATTTTCATAGAAAATATATTAAATATTACTTAAATATTAGAACGTTATTGCAATAAATCATGATCTACCGATCCTTAGCTATGATTAATTAATGAAGAACATCTCATTTTCTTTTATGATCGATTTCATCACGATTCTTCTATTAAGCTTTGGGACTAATTATACACAGCGAAATAACTGTCCTCGTAGCAGACCTAGCAATTGATTCAATATTATCATCCCACTTCATGTCAATGGTAAACGTGAAAGCAAGAAGCCAAATAAGTTGCTCTCCAGGAGGTTAGTATTAGCCATGCTGTTGGAGGGCAAACGTGATTATCTGTAATGACTAAAAGAAAGCAGTTTCCATTTGGAGTCGTCAAATTTTAATAGCCATTTGTTGCCCCAGTGAACAACTGATGAGCGGTCGTTTTTAAGAGCAGCTGCCAGTTGTACTTTGTCGAACCTATCGCTTTTATTATTAAGACAGAAAATAATAGCCTCATCAGCATACATACCAAGCTGAGAACTGATGACATCGGGAAATTCATTGATTTTATATATATATATATATATATATATATATATATATATATATATATATATATATATATATATATATATATATATTCACGCATGTTTGGTTGAATAAACTTGACATATATCTATTTGCGTCCTGGGTATGACTATAAACTACACCCGACAGCAAGGTCTCGGTTCTGGAAGTTTTGAGGAGCACAGAACTACCTCTTAATTGCTGGTATTTCCAGATCAACCCTGACCTGGAGTGGTAGCGCCTGTTAGGGTCCCAGCTATGGGCGAATAGTTAACCCCTAAACTGTGGTCAAAACACTATGAAAATGTAAAAATAGTTTTTAATACTAGCAATACATTTTTCAGGAAAAATTATTACCAGCAAAGCATTATTGCCAGCAATATATTTTCAAGAATAAAATATTACCAGCAATAAAAATTTTGTCGGCATTAAATAACCCATTGGGGTTGATATGCCGTGAAATAAACCAAACTATATATCTATTTTTGTTTTAATCCTCTCGAATTTTCTGAATAACTTCTTAATATTGATATCAAATTCATTAAGGATAGCGGCTTTTTTTTTTAATTTTATTTTCCAAGTTTTTTCAATCTCATCCAAGATCATCTTCAGGGTTGAATTGCTAAGACAAAAAAATATATATATAATTTGTATTTGTGATTTTATTGTAAACATGGGACGTGTTCTGTTATAATTATTTTAAACACATAGTGAACTGGGGTCAAAATATGAAAAAAATCCATTAGAAAAATTATTGGCAATACATTTTTCTCGTAAAAAAAAATACCAGCAATAAATTTTTGGAAAAAAAAAACTGGCAAAGCTCACAAGAAAGTTAAATTTCGGCAAAAAATTACCCAATAGAAAGTCATATGATGTTAAACAAACCCTGCTACGAATCTATGAGTTTTACCAGAAATGATACCCGAATATACATCGATAACTTTTCGCTGATGATAAAATTTATCAGATCATTAAGAATCAGTTCTTTGCTGGATATATTTATTTGTATTATTCATGTGGTTCGATTTACTTATATATGCATTCATCTGTGTACATTTATGTTTTCTTTTTAACTCTCCCTCTCTCTCTCTCTCTCTCTCTTCCCCAGTGTCTTCAGAATATATTGTGCACGTGCCGAATGATGTCATTTCTTGAAAATTTAAGCCCGCTTACAACAATGGAAGCAGGCGGATGATTGTAATTTTTTATTTTTTTTTGTGTGTGTGTGTGCTTTGAAAGTCATGCAAATGAAATATTCCTTTTCAATGACTCGATTGAAATTGATGGAGGTAAAATGCATCAAATTCCATGGCCTGTGTCTTCAAATCTCCGACCGCCATTGCGGTTTCAACTTGGATTATATTCTTTGCTTACCTTTGAGAGCAAATAAAAGCATAAAAAATAAAAGAGTTCTGATTTCCGAGTTCTGCAAACCTCATGCCAAAAAAACTGGTGGTAGCTATGGAAGGTGGAGACTGCTGTAAGATGGAAGATGGAAAATCATAATAAAGATTATCAGAGTTTTTAAAAATCTTTGATACGACTAAATCTTACTTGGATTTTGTTTTTAATATCTTCCTTTCTTTCTTTTAATTTGCCTTTTTTTTTTGTTGAGTAACATTTGTTTCTTTTATCTTTCTTAGTTTACGCTTTTTCGTTCTTTCGAATAAGCCCTTCTGTCTTTTTTTTCAATTGTTTCTTCATATTTGCTGTTTTTTTTCAATTTTTGTATTTTTTCTTAATTTATCCTATTTTCAGTTCTTTCTTTCTTTTTTTTAAAATGATTACTTTTTACAATTTTCTCTTTCTTTCTTTCTTTCATCCTTTCTTTTTCTGTCTTATTACTACATTCTTTCTCTCTTCCTTTCTTTCTTTTTCAATTTTGTCCTTATACCCTTTACTGTTTTTTCTTTGTTTTTTTTTTTCCGGTGTTGCCCTTTTATTCTTTTTCCTACATTCAATTCTTTCTTTCTTTCTTTCTTTCTTTCTTTTTTTAATGTGCTTTATTTGTAAAAGCAATTTTCTCTTTGTCCTTTCTTTCTTTTTTTCTTTCTTTCATCATTTCTTTTTATTTCATTACTACATTCTTTCTTTCTTGCTTTTTTAAGGCTCACTTTATATCCTTTTCTGCTATTATTTTTTGTTTTTTCATTGATTCTTTCTTTCTTTTTTCTTTCTTTCTTTCTTTCTTTCTTTTGTTTTATTTCATTATTTTATTTTCATTTTTTCTTTCTTTTTCTTTCTTTCTTTCTTTCTTTCTTTCGTTCTTTCGTTCTTTCTTTCTTTCGTTCTTTCTTTCTTTCTTTCTTTCTTTCTTTCTTTCGTTCTTTCGTTCTTTCTTTCTTTCTTTTTAGTTTCCTCTATATTCCTTTATTTTCTTTATCATTCAACACAGTAACATTATTTTATTACCTTCTCACCTTTTCTATTTTCATTCAGTTTCACTTTTTTAGTATTTTTATATTTGTTTTCTCTTTCTTTTTTCAATTTTATTTTCTTTCTTTTTCTGTTTTTCTTTTTTACATCTTTCTCTTCAGTATTTCTTTCAAATATTTTGGTTATATTTTGGTTATGCGTTTTATTTTGCAATTTCTTCTTTCTTTTGTCCTTTCTTTTTCTTCTTTCTTACGTTGTTTTTTTGTTTGTTTGTTTTATTAGTAAATTGTTTTATTCCTTTAATTCATTCAATCTTTCTTTTTTCTGTTAAACGGTCGCTCTTCGGAAACTACATTCAAAAGCTGATTACAAATGAGAGAAATAAATAACTAAATAATGAATATACAACATCACATGAAACTGCTGAAACTATAAAAAGAAAAAAGATAAAATAATTGACAAGAAGAAGCACCAATATCTAATATGAGAGATTAGGTCCAAAGGACAAAGAGACGCACAATAAAAATAGTTGTAGAGAAAAGATCTGACCAAAGATATTATGAAAATTAAGTATATAAGAAAGTGGATATTATGATAGATAGATAGATAGATAGATAGACAGAAACAGACTGAAATAGATAGATAGATAGATAGAAACAGACTGAAATAGATAGATAGATAGATAGATAGATAGAAAGAAACAGACTGAGACAAACTGATATATATATATATATATATATATATATATATATATATATATATATATAGATAGATAGATAGATAGATAGATATAAACAGAGTGAGACAAACAGATAGATAGATAGATAGATAGAAACAGACTGAAATAGATAGATAGATAGATAGATAGAAAGAAAGAAAGAAAGAAGGAAACAGACTGAGATAGATAGATAGATAGATAGATAGACAGAAACAGACTGAAATAGATAGATAGATAGATAGATAGAAACAGACTGAAATAGATAGATAGATAGATAGAAAGAAACAGACTGAGACAAACTGATATATATATATATATATATATATATATATATATATATATATACATACATAGATAGATAGATAGATAGATAGATAGATATAAACAGAGTAAGACAAACAGATAGATAGATAGATAGAAACAGACTGAAATAGATAGATAGATAGATAGATAAAAAGAAAGAAAGAAAGAAATAAAGAAGGAAGCAGACTGAGATAGATAGATAGATAGATAGATAGAAACAGAGTGAGACAAACAGATAGATAGATAGATAGATAGATAGATAGAAACACAGTGAGACAAACAGATAGATAGATAGATATAAACAGAGTGAAACAAACAGATAGATAGATAGATAGATAGATAGATAGATAGATATAAACAGAGATAGATAGATAGATAGATAGATAGATAGATAGATAGATAGATATAAACAGACTGAAAAAGAAAGAAAGAAAGAAAGAAAGAAAGGAGCAATATAAGAAAAAATATGTTGAATCAGACCAGACAAAAATGAAGTACGGTACCATATCTTGGCTGGAGCTGCTCAATCCTCTCTTTTCATGCTTGTTAATGTCCTTCTGCCACGCTTCATCCCTGCAAAATCAGATTAGACTAAAAATGGATTATCTGAATTGACCCTGCTCAATCCTCACTACCCGGCCTTGATAAAGTTTTTCAGCCATACTTCACACTTGCAACAGTCAGATTGGACCAAAAGTAGAATATTGCTGCCATATCTGAACTGGGGTTGCTCAATGCTCACTTGACAGATTTCAAAAGAATTTATGCGGCTTTGTGCCTGATATATAATTTCTAATCCTACTATCACTTTCCTATAGAGGAATCATCGCTAGCCTCTCTCTCTATTCTATCGCTATTTTCACGGAAAATATTCAGTTGAACTGCAATCCTTAGTTCCAACTGTCTAGATATTCGTATCTTGGACACGCCTTGCCAGGTACACAGAGACGACTACTTGTTATTCCCTTCGTATGTCATTGGGAAAGAAGTTTGGAGCATTCAACACCCCATCCATCCCTCACTAAACTGCTATCAACAAGCACTATTGTTTCACTTCGTCACCTTTTTGTTTGATGTATATTTTTTTCTCAAGCAAATGGAAGAAAGGAAGTAACGTTTCAAATACGGCTTGCCTACCAGCAGGACTATTCATAACCATTTTCGGTTTTCACCCGTCGAGGTGCTGTTGAAATGCACCGAAACGAAGTTGCATCTTTGTAGTGAGTAAACTGTTTTTGTCTATATGACAAAATTATAATAAATAATTATATCTCTACTATTGGTATCGAGCCCTCTTTTGGATGAATATTGTGAACGTTAGAATTTATATATTACTTTCGTTCTCATTGCATCGGGTATATATATGTAACACTATTTACGTCGCTAGAAAGAAAGAAGAAAAAAAAGAAAGAAGAAAAAAAAAAGAAAGGCGAGAATTTAATTTAGGTGATAAGAAGCCATCACGAAAAGGACACTAAGCGGTGTTATTTTTCTGACAAGGAAAAGTGGTAAGATTTTTATTTCCATTGTCGAGAAAGTAAAACACAGAATTTAATCTGATTTATATTACGGGGCGGAGAGTAAGATATGTCCAATCTGCCCATGGCAATGGTAAAGGGAATTTTCAAGTTGGACAAGTTCCCTCCCGCAGAATTCTAAAAAGATAAAAATAAAAATTAATTAAGCACGCACTGTCCGAGAAAAACAAAAGTGTCCGCTGACCACCATGATGGAAAGGTTAAGCCTTTGTCTATATGCAGAATATCATTGACAGGAGCATCTGTTTATCGTCAGGGCTGGCTATGATAGCGAAACTATTCTATCGGTTCAGTAATTGGCACCAAGAATGCAAATACGTCAAAATGGCCACCCACTTGATGTTGGCGAAAATCTGGTTGACGAATTCCAGGTGATTCGGTTAAGATAAGAGTCTAGGGTGTGAGGTGTCCTCGAAGAAAAGAAAGAAAAAAAAAGGGAAGAACATTTTTCTTTGAGCAAGATTTTTTAAACCGAGGCTAGTCTGGCCACACACACGCTGCTGAGCGCCCATTGGCTGAATGGTGGCATGAGCGTTAGGCGGAGGTAATCATGTGAAGAAGGAGGGGAGGCCTGTTGAACCCCGCTGAAGGGATAGGTGTGAGATGCCACTGTGAGAGAGAGGGGAAACCCGTCGACACCCTCTGAGTGATGGTGAGATACCAATATGAGAACAGAAGAAGGTAGGAAGACGAAAGACTTCCGAAAATGAAAAATAATAAATTTTTCCTGACTGAAAACAAAGAAGTGGATTATGGGTTTAGAATTATCAAGAAACCTCAAACCCCGACAAGCCCACCCCGGTTTTGGTCGGCGTCCATATAAGCAGAGTCGCAGCGACTTAAGTTCGCGTTCCAGTTAAGTTAAGTGAAGTTCGCAGTTGGGGTTGAAGACAGACAGGCAAGCAGTTGCAGTGAGCTGAGAGCTCTGACGACCCGCCTCGAAGAAGCTAAGATTCACGCAATTCCGAACTCAACTTCTAGCCAAGAACAATTTATTTTTTGAAGAACGACTTAGACTCACGCCACCAAAACAAGTTTCACGAATATCGCCCGAAGATACACCAAGAACCAGTTTCTTAAAGAACAAACAACTTAAGATGTTAAGACTCGCCTAACAAAGACAAAGTGTCACGAATCCATATAGCGGGTTGGGAAGAAGACGCAGTCCTGTATTCAGCAACCAGATATAAAATATTGTTATCCTTTTTTTAACACATTTGAACTTTTCGAGTTATTATTTTATTTTATTTTACATATACTTGTGCGGTGTTGCCCTTGATCGAACTCGGCTTGCATTACGGCCCGGCGACTGATTGATTTCGTCTGCCTCAGATTAAATCAAAACGTGGGTAGGTTAGACTAGAAATCAAAACAGTTACTTCGGTAACCAGACGTTGGAGGCCAGCTGGGAACGACAAGGCTGATACCGAATCTAACCAGATTCCCATCCGAATCACCAAAAGGTTAGAACGTTATATTTGGTGCCGCAACCAATACCAAGGCAGTTGGTCGTCACAGGACAGGATAGCACGACGGACGTGGCTAGGCAGACGTCACATTTCGCGCAGCTACCCAGGGGGGACGTCACATATATATATATATATATATATATATATATATATATATATATATATATATATATATATATATATATATATATATATATATATATATATATATATATATTACACATAGTCTCACGGAAATTATTCA
>OZ010598.1:81495982-81498482 GCA_963932145.1 Acanthosepion lycidas | reverse complement strand
CCACAGAATACTTTTTGACAACAGTCATAACAGGTGACGATTCATAATTCTATGGTTATGACCAGGAAACCAGGCTTCGTAATGGAAGACCTTAACCTCCCTGAGACTGTAGAAATCAGTTTACTTCGACTACATGGGCATTGTTCATCAAATGTGCGCTCTACCTGGTCAGGCAATAAAGGAGTTCTACCGTGATGTGCTGCGGTGTTTGTGAGATGCTGTTCGTTGGAAAAGAAATAATTGCATGCTTCCGGTGAGTGGCAACACCACCATGACAGTGCACCCGCTTGTTCAGCACTCTTTGGCCAAAAGTTCTGGGCACAGCACAAAATTTCCCTAGGTTATCAACCAGCCCATTCCCCAGACCTCGCCTCTTGTGACTTTTTTCTCTTTCCAGCAATCATATTTCACTGGTAAGGAAAAAGGATTTCAACAAGTCGAAACAATCCAAGAGAATTCGACGAGGTAGCTGTTCGCATTCCTAACAAAAGAAACCCTAAGAAAGCTTCCATCAATAGAAATTAGGGGCGTGGCTTCAGAAGGGGACTGCCTCAAGGGAGATCAAATGCCCAATTAATATGTGTTGTAATTTTCTTTTTATAGCACTAGACCCGATAATTTTTGATCAGAACTTGTATGCTATCGTTTACTTTTATATAGTCTTCATATTTCTTCAAACTCGCCGTATAATTATATTTGATTTACCCATTTAAAGTGTCACTTATTAATACATAACCATCTTAAAGAACACTATGTACATTATTCGGACTATTGTCCTCATCTTTGTCACCATATTTATTATAACGATTCAGCCGTTGTACGCTCCGGCCTTCTTCATTTGGTTGGAATGTCGAACTAAAACTTTTATTTCGCTCACTGGGGTAGAGTGTTCTAGTTCCACGTGCCATGCTTAATGGATGTCAGTTGTCAGTTATCTCCTGTTAATTTCCCTAAAAGTTCTCCACTGCCTTAACCGGGTATTGAACTCACCCTCTTTGAGTCCTGTCACTGGATCTAAATAAAAACCTTACCCAGTGATATTTACATTGCATATCACGTAACAGTCCAGTGCCCTTTTCTTCGTTTCTAACGAAACTTATCTGTCTCTTAATACTCTGCTTAGTTTTTTGGAATGCAATTTAGCTATCCCAGTGTGCATTTGGTTTTCATTGTCACACTTTCCGTCCTCTGATAAATCCCTTCTCAGACGTTTAATATTTTGGAATTGTTGGATTTTGGCACCACCATTTTGTAATTTGTATTTTGGGCTGATCCATTTCTTTACAAGATCCATGTCCTGGGTAAGACGACAAGCTACGCCCGGCAGCAAGGCCTCTGATCAGGAGGGTTGAGGAGCGTGGAACCACCTCTTCATTGCTGGTGTTCACGGGTCCACCCTCACTCGGGTTGGTAGCATCTGACAGGGCCCCAGCTATGGGCAAATAGTTAACAACCTACACTGGGGTCAAAACACGATGAAAGTGTAAAAGTAGGTTTAATACCAGTAATACATATGTGCAAAAAATTATTACCAGCAATTAGTTTTTGAAGAAAAAATATTACCAGCAATACATATTTGAAAAAGAAATAAAAATATTACCAGCAATATTTTTTTTTAAATTATTACCAGCAATACAATTTTGGAAAAAAAATATTACCAGCTATACATTTTTGGAACAGTGTTGTTTCAGTAGATCACTTACGACGAGTAGTGAGTTCGATCCTCACTGGTTGCCCCATACATTCGGCCTTATACTACATCTAAATTATGCGTAGGAAAACCACAAGATCACTTCTGTCTTCTATTTTATATTGTCCTTGCAGATATATTTTATCTATATCTGAATTTTTAAACACATACATACACACAGATACACACACATTTTTATATTTATACAAAGAGTAAGCAATGCTGATAAATACACAGACGCACTCTCACGTTTAAATAGATATGATCCAACTGAGATAGATAGATGCAAACAGACTGATATATATATATATATATATATATATATATATATATATATATATATATATATATATATATATATATATATATATATTACATGAATCATTCATACAAAAAACAGATTAGCGAAGTTAATGATATAAATGGCGAGAATACATCTTCGCCAACAAATTTATTAAAATTACATTAACCCACGAACCTCTAGATTAATGTTATGATCCTTGTTTTTAATAAATTCAACTTCTATAAGGTTTTTTTTTTTTTTTTTGGCTAGTACTTTCATCTGTTCATACAGACATGATCAGGCATGAAAATTGATTTGTTTTTTTAAATATATATATAAAGAGAGAGAGAGAGATAAATGGATAGATATTATCAGACTGAGATAGATACAAACAGACAGAGATAGATAGATAGATAGATAGATAGATAGATAGAAATGATATGATAAGACTGCGATAGATAGATCAGACTGGGATAGATAGATAGATAGATAGATAGATAGATAGATAGATAGATAGATAGATAGAT
>OZ010598.1:81485982-81493482 GCA_963932145.1 Acanthosepion lycidas | reverse complement strand
ATGAATTATATACGTAAAATTTATTTAATATATATATACTTTTTTCATTTGTGCATGAAAATAATCTCTACTGAATTGCTACAAATGCTTCCTGTAATTACTATGTCACTATATATACTATTTATGCATGTATGTATATATGTATATATATATATATATATATGCATGAGCATGTGTATGTGTATATTTATTTCCCCAGCGTGTTTCTTTTTCTCTGTTCATCAGACCTTACTTCCAAGGATAACAAAATGAATTTAAACTTACACATTATATATATATATATATATATATATATATATATATACGCACATTGTTCAAGTCTCCGGTTGACCGTTACCTTTCTGTCCCATGCATAAGTATAAATTAATATAACTCTCTATCCCGAGTGGCCCCCGAGTCTTCTACAGCATAAGCTTGATTGTAATATATATATATATATATATATATATATATATATATATATATATATATATATATATATATATATATATATGTAAATTAAAAAAAGTCAAATATATATATATATATATATATATATATATATATATATATATATATATATATATGAGGAGAGAAAGAGAGGGACGAGAGAAATTTTATATAATTTCAGTTGTGAATTTGTCTAAAATTCATAATATATTTAGAAACTGACTGCTTATTTCATATCAAATAATAGCATCCAAGTTACAAGCACAATGTAATCATTATTAATTCCTTGCACACACACACACACACACACATATATATATATATATATATTCATAGTTGTATATTTATCCAACAATCCTTCCTTTATGCATGTTTCATTAAAAACGAAAGACAAGGTACTACGGTTAAGCTTTTTATTTAATTTTTCTTGTGTTCGAACAAGAGCTTTCTTTTCTGGACAAAGGCTGTGTAAGAACTCTCCGAATGTCTTATATTTCCGACCGCTTTCGGCTATACCTTTAGCCATTATCAAGGATGATTCGATTTTTCAGCTTAATTGAGTCTGTGCGTTCTCTGTATGTCTTAGTGTGTGGTAGGGATGTTTTTAATTTCCGAATACGGTTAGCACATTGTGGCCTTGTTCGTAGTTAATTTTGTTAAGAGTTGGCTTTTTCTTTTTTATTATTAAAGCTTCCATTATTATATATATATTCATGTATATATACACATATATATATATATATATATATATATATATATATACATATATATATGAGTAAAAAGTATTCTTTATGCATATATATGTTTATATGTATACATATGCATTATGAAAATATTGTTATATGAGTAAACATATATATATATATATATATATATATAAATACTCATAAAGATATATTTTATTACTTATATCTGTAAACATACATAGACATATGCATAAATATAGCAATTTTTCTTATATATGTTTATCTAAATTAAATATTTTGCTGGATTTGTTTAATAATCCTTCATAAAATCAATGCTACTAACTTTATTTGAAACAGACAAAATCAATTAATATCTACAATCCTAATTTCATACCATATTTTTGAACGCACTCTATAATTCGAATCAAAATTTAACACCCAAGAGTCAAATACAATGTAGTCATTATTAATTCCATGCAAATAATTCCTATTAAATAAGAATTACCTGACATAATATTATATGGAAATTATTCGTTAAGCACGCAGGTTTGATTAATATTGTTAAGTATGTATATATTTCAATATATATTTATTACAATTAGCATTTATTAGAATTATTTTATTCTGGAACTAGCTCACCCCACAAAGAATGTAGAGGAATTAATGGCGTGTATTTGGCCAGTTTTAAAAATAGACAGTGCTAAAATTAATTGAAAAATCAGTTTTCAGAATATCGATTTGTTTTCTCTAGATTATAACACGGATCGATGTCACCAACCGGGAATGCGCCAACTAGCTCAACATGGGTATACAATCTTGATATCGATTTGGTATAACCTGAATATTTTACAGTAGCTTTACTGTTTCATGAAGTATATGCAATGAAACACCTAACAAAACAGGTTGAGATATACTCAGAATATGAACAATATATACATATATATATATATATATATATATATATATATATATATATATATATATATATATATATATATATATGGGAAAGATGTATGAAAATATATATATATATATATATATATATATATATATATGTGTGTGTGTGTGTGTATATGATTAAGTCAATAAATCCGCTGATATAATCCAAGTGGATCCTAATAATATAAAAGACGAAAACTGATGCAGAAAAAGAGCTCAATGTATTTATTATAACAGAGCCAATAAATAGTATTAGACAACAAAATAAATTGGGGGATAAATCTCTTTCAAACGAAGAATACTTCGTCAGTCTTATTATAGCCAAGTGTATAGACTGTCTCTCTCTCTCTTTTTGTGTGTCTCACACACTCTCTCTTAAACTCACTGTGTGTATATATATATATATATATATATATATATATATATATATACACACACACTTATTCCACCCAGGTGTATAGACTTTGTCACTCTAACAGACTTTCTCTTCCTGTCCCTCTCTCTCTCTCTCTCTCTCTCTCTCTATATATATATATATATATATATATATATATATATATATATACACGCACACACATATATACATACAAACACGTATATCTATGTATCTATCTATCTATGTATCTATGTATCTATCTATGTATCTCTCTCTCTCTCTCTCTATATATATATATATATATATATATATATATATTATTCTTTTATTATAATTTTATCATATAGACAAAACCATTTATATATGATAAAACTATATCTATATGATAAAATTATAATAAATAAATAAATATCGCTCTAATATCGTATCAAGCTCTCTTTTGGATTAATGCTGTGAACGTTGGAATTTATATATTACTTGCCGTTCTCATATATATATATATATATATATATATATATATATATATATATATATATATACATATAAACATATATATATATGTGTGTGTGTGTGTGAAGAAATATAGTGTTAAGATCTATAAATATAAAAGTGAACATTGAAGTTAACACTCACAGACATCAGGCTGTTTGATGGTAGGCGCGATCGTCAGACCTAATGATTATGTCTTGCATGAAACAGCATGTCACCTATGAGTGTTGACTTCAATGTTTATATATATATATATATATATATATATATATATATATATATATATATATATATATATATATATATATATATATATATATATATATATATATATATATATATATATATATATATATATATATATATTGGTGCCTCCAAAGATTTTCTAAAACATATGCCTAGTTCCTACAAAACCCGAATTAATAATAAAAAAACAATGTTTATCATCAAAATCCTCATAATATTATTAAGATAGATCAAATCTTTTTTTTTTTTTGATTAGTAAATTATATTTTTTAATCCTCTTTAGAATCTTCAAAATTTTCGTTATTTCTTTTCTTTTTTTTTTTTTGCTTCATTAACAAGTGACCATAAATTAGCATGTGAAATTTTAGTGTCGTTTTGCGATGAAAATTGATTTGAAATTCTTGCAAAATTTAAATTTTAATGCAAATTTCATGAATTATTCACAAATAAAAGCAATTATTTTTTAAAAGTTTATTTTATGAGAAAACTTTGGTAAAAATTATTATTTTAACACTTGTTACACCCCCTCTTCTTTAATTTTCGAAAATTTCGAAAAATTATTTTTTATAGAACTTTATTTTTCTATTTGATATAAGCACAAGACTCTGGAGAATTGAAATCGTAATTTTTTTTTTTTTTTTTTTTCAAAGAAAACCGCTGGTTAGATAAAATCTGCTCTGAATCTTAAAATAAAGCGTGCAATAAAACTACGGCATTATTTAATTAAAAATATTTTAATTAATTTTATGAAGTAAACTTTAATTTTTTTCTTAAGACGATAGTGTCCTTAATAGGACATTTATCGTCTTAAGAAAAACAATTGATGAATAATGAAGTTTTTTCAAGAATTATTTGCATTTTTTAAATTTTAATGATAATAATTGATAACATTTTACACTTTTAAAACTTTTAATTAATAGTGATTAGGTGATATTGTTACAAAGTATATACTATTTAAATTGATCTTTAATGAACATATTACGACAATACAGTAGCAGGTTGTATTTTAAAAATAATTTAGAATTTATATTTGTGTATAAACGTTTCAATTGTTGTAAGTACAGACGTCTATAAACGGCATTGTCAGAAAATAATAGTAACTCCAGAAAATTTAAAATTTATTGTTAATTTTCTACCAATTCCTAAAAGAAGACTCTTCCTAAGATTATAATGACAAATCATCTACTATTAACCAAAATACTCGTTAACTCAGAATATTTCAGAAATTTTCAAGTTTATAAGACAGTTAGAAAATACAGTGTAACCCGGATATAAGAGAGTTGTCGTGACCGGATAGTTCTCTTATATCCGGGTCTCTCTTATACCCGGGTTTGGTCTAATTTATATACATTAACACAGGCTCTAATTTGGGAGTGGAGAAAATCTCTCTTATATCCGGGGTTTCTCTTATATCCGGGTCTCTTATATCCGGGTTACACTGTATATAAAAGATGTGTTATATTTTTCAAGTGATCGTTAGGTTAATTTTCTCCCTTTGAAAAATATCTCAAACGTAAGGCTAACGAGAAAATTGTTAATATATCCTGAAAACACCCACCTCCGTGTTAACAGAGACATGGTTGGGGCTTCGTCCCCACCCCACGAAACTTTGATATGCCCCCTCTCTACTACATGTCGATTTCAAAGTTTCCTAAACTGGGGGGGGGGTCACAAAACTTCGAACGAATATTGGGGGGAAAGGGCTGAGCTTTTTTCAAAATTACCAAAAATCAGGGAATTATCCAATTTCGAGGGAAATTTCAGGACATATTAATTAATTATTTACTTTTATAATGAATATTTTTTTATTGTTTAAAAATTTGAGAAAATGTCATTCTTTTTGTAACAACCACCAATATTTCAATGACGAAATTTTACTGAAATTGACATTTCTGCCCCACACATACTAGTAGAAATGGGGTTCCGACGCAGTTGAGACGTTCGGGGTAGTAAGCACCGGCCCGGTCGATTATTATAGTTGATGATTTACAAAATAACTTAGGGAGAAAAAAAGGTAAAAAGTACAAAACGCAAAAAGTCGATGCTGATCTTAACCCATTTCGGGCTCCAACCTCGTCGGGGTTTTCTGCATATTACGCTGCGCACCGGACATGCAAATACACGATATATATTATTAGTTGATAACTAACAATGCAACATCAGTTAAAAAATAATTTTAAAACATGGCGGATGTCCATAAAATAGTGCTGAAAATTATAACAGAGCCCAAAACGAGGCGAAAAAAATAAATCTAGTGGGGTTCAGGTGTAAAACGTGCCGGTCCTGCGTGTTAAAACAAGATTTTCGGCGCTATTTCAAACTATAAATTTTTCCCAATCAGATTAATTAAACGTTATATCATCTACTCTTCCTCAGATAAAGTTTTAGAAACATATTTTATTTTTGAACTATTTATTTAATAAAGAGAATTACATTGTGCTGACAAATTTGTAAGCCTGGAAGATGTTTTCGTTTTTACAAATAATAAAAAAAAAATCATGCTAGTCAATTTAAATTCCGTTTCAAATACAGCAAAGTATTTTACTTAATGAGAATATTACATTTTATATTGAAATTAAAACTAAAATAAAAGCTTCAAGAAATATATTTAATTTTTAAATATGCACTTTTCGCTATCGCTTTTCTTACATACACAATACGAGAGAAAGAGACACGCATACACGCAAGCAAACGCACGCACACACATTCACGCACACACACACGCGTGCACACACACGCGTGCACACACACGCGTGGCCACACACGTCTGTATATATATATATATATATATATATATATATATATATATAAGGAAATATATGGATATAGATCCGACAGTATGAAGAAAAATATACGGAAAAAACAAACAAAAATCCTTATATGCAATTATGCTGTTTTAATGTTAATATAATATCAACATCGGACGTTTCGGTCTACTACACCATCTTCAGGAGATATTCATAAAATATAATTAACATTATCAAACGGAACGCTGATCTTATAAAACTTTCAGTTATCTGTTTGGATAAGTCTTGTTCTTATGTCCATCGTCTTTGTCATGTTGAATTGATAACGTTAATTATATTTTATGAATATGTCCTGAAGATGGTTTATTAGACCGAAACGTCCGACGTTGACAATATATTAACATTAAAACAGCATAATTGCATATAAGGATTTTTTTCCCCGTATATTTTTCTTCATATATATATATATATATATATATAGTAATGCTTTGAGGTAAGAGTTTAATTCATTCCAAGACCGAGCTCGTAACTCAAACACTCGTATCAATTTTGCCCTTTCAAATTAATGGCAATATTTCTGATCCGTTCCAATCCTCTAAAAAACACTTTTATTTTCCTAAAACTTACTCCTATTTTTGCATTTGTTTCTTTCTTAAAAGCCAAATGGAGACATTAAATAAGCAACGTAATTTACGAACAATAAAATAAAAGAGAAAAAACAAATTGTAAAGAAATGAAATATATTAAACCATGAAGTTCAGAAGAGACATAAACCAGCTGACGGAAGAGTTAGAGAGAGAGAGAGAGAGAGAGAGAGATTGTCAACGGTATCTAGCCTAGCAACCGCTCACCTAACCTAGCAACGGCTAGCCTAGTCTTCGATACCGAAGATGAAATGTATCACTTCGTTTTTAAATTTTTTAAACATTTACATTTTATACATTTTATTCATTACAGTAACTATATTTTTTTTTTAACTTTTTAAAATTTTATAATTTTATTTATTTATCGTCGATACAGAACGCTCATACACTTTCGCCAAATCAATTACTCGTACGTCTCCTTCGGGAATTTTTTTATAATTTCCCGATTTGCCACAAGCGAAATCATACATTTCAGCATTTCACCACAATTATTTACAATTACTTTCTTCGGGCCAATGGTATTAATTAAAATTACTGAAAAAACAAAAAAAACAAAAAAACACCCAACAGAGATCCTACATGAATGAGGTGAATGCGTGTACTGCGAGATGAAATACTCTCGAAGATAGACGTTCGCTGTTCCACCCGGCGGATGCTGAACTGAAACTCACCCCTATCTCAAAATTCGGTAAAATCGGTCGACCTCAACTCGCATCTCAAAAACTCGTATGTCGATATGCTCGTATGTCAAGGTATTACTATATATATATATATATATATATATATATATATATATATATATATATATATATATATATATATATTGTATTGATGATCGTTTGCCAACCATCGTAGACTGATATATCGACATACATTTTATTATCTTTATCTATCTATCTATCTATCTATCTATCTATCTATCTATATATATATATATATATATA
>OZ010598.1:81450982-81475982 GCA_963932145.1 Acanthosepion lycidas | reverse complement strand
TTGAAGACAGAGTCCCAATTTTAATATTTTTGGTTGTAAGAAAAGAGTATATGTGAAAAGAAAACCAGGAGAAAAATTTAATGATGAATATGTGGTTGCAACAGTTAGGCATGGGGGGGTGGGTATGTTATAGTATGGGGTGTCTTGTGGGTTAAAGGGTTTAAAAATTGATTCAAGTCAAGAGATTCATGAAAACAGAACAATATCTTTCGTTGTTGCAACGTCATTCTATAATATCTGGTTTACGTATAATTGAATAAAATCACATCGCAACAAGCAACGATCCCAAGCATTCTTCTAAATTATGTCAAAATTAACTCGAGTCAAAACAAACGGACAAAATTTTTAAATTATGACTAGGCCAACTCCTTCTGCTGTTCTCACTCCCAATGAATTAGTATGTGATGATTTGTATAGGAGAGTTCGACGAGAATACTCAAAGAGTGAGAGTGAGCTTTTTCAGTGTTTGATGAATGCTTGGAGACGTCTGCTATTTACATTGTTTTCACAAATTGTTGGAAAGAATTCCAAGTATTTGTAAATTAGCAATCAAGATAATTAAGATAAGTGATAAAATCGATATTTTTCAGACACACACGTTCGGACGTGGGAAAGGCACTCGCTAAAAATCTAGTTATCATAAATAAAATAACATTGTCTTCTGAATTATAATTTTCTTAAGCCGGGGATTTGGACACAAAGGCAGAAAGGAAGAGAATAAGATAGAAGTATTTGCCGGCTGTTTCAATGAAATCGAAAAACTTTTCTATTTCAAATCTTTTCATTTAGACACACTTTTTTAAAATAACGTCCGGCATTCATATTTATCATTGTAATTATAATATTTTGTTAATGTTGTTAAGCTCAAATATTTAACAATGTGAGAGCGTGATTTCTACGGAAATAGCATTGCCGCAAAAGTCTCCATTAGCTTATTCAATCATTGACTGATAAATTAAGATTAAAAATTCAAATGAGAAAACCGTGAAATATATATTGGTCTTTCTAGTATATATATATATATATATATATATATATATATATATATATGTATGTGTGTGTGTGTGTGTGTGTGTGTGTGTGTGTGTGTGTGTGTGTGTAAAATCCGTGGCAGTTAACCTAAGTGAATCCTAGTAACATAAAAGATTAAAACTGATCCACAGAAGAGAGCTCAATATATTTATTATAGAGCATATATGAATTACAATTAGATAAAATTCAATATCCAATATGATATATACATACATACATACATACATACATATATATATATATATATATATATATATATATATATATATATATATATATATATATATGAGTAATTTCGACCAGAACGAGCTTGTCAACGCTGTTCTGGGCGAAATAGCTATATATCATATGGTTATTGAATTATATCTACTTGTAATATATATATATATATATATATATGCATATATATATATATATATATATATATATATATATGTATATATATGCATATATATATATATATGCATATATATATATATATGTGTGTGTGTGTGTGTGTGTGTGTGTGTGTGTGCGAAAATATATAGAAAATAGGAAAGAACTTGTTAGGTAAATAATCTAAAGTTCTTTAGTATATTTGTTATTATTTTTTTTTTAAAAGTGCTCGATACAAAAGTATAGCCTCAATATAATTATTTATTTAAAAATATGAATGATTCGCTACATAAGAGTTCTCATGTTTCAAAACAAGAGCCGAAAATTTCAAGGTAACTATTTGAATAAAATTGAATTAAAGTACCAAGCTCTGTTCCATCTTTAAGGGAAATTTTTGTAATAACTAATTCTTGTAATTTACGCGTTTTTATAAGCATATTCATTATTAAACTTAAAATTACTATGGTAACGGCTAGAGCAATTATTTAAAAAACGCGTAAATTTCAAGAACAGAGCTTTGTACTTTAATTCAATTCAATTCAATATATATATATATATATATATATATATATATATATATATATATATATATATATATATATGTTGAGAGTCGTTTTAAAATGAAACATTATATAAATACATATATACAACAATCTATTTCTAGCTCACAGTAAATATACTTCATCCATGATAATGGCTAAATGTATGACCAAAAATGCTCGGAAAAATAAAACATTTGGACATGTTTTATGTATTTTAACTTCTGAAAAGAAAAAGAAAAAAATATAATCATGAGAAATTAAATCAAACACATTTAAAGCTTGCATGAAAGAAGGATTTCTGCCTAAACCCAACACACACACACACACACACACACACACACATATATATATATATATATATATATATATATATATATATATATATATATAAAGCTCACACACTAATATTCCATGGTCAAATTTATTACATATATTTTATTTTATTATGTTCTTGCTCTGTCTTGTAAATTGACCTCTATTTTATTCTCTTGGAAATATATATATATATATATATATATATATATATATATATATATCATTGCTGCACGTTTCATTAAATGATATAGACATGTTTTGTCTATTTATTTTAAATAGGTTCATTTCTCTGATATGCTTAATAACATTATCATTGAAAGATGAAATAAAAAAAACCATATTGATACATGTTTAAAGCCTATCTAAGCTTTCGGCTTACATAAGCCATTATAAAAGATGTCAATTACATTTCAATATATTAAACAATACACGGACAAAACAATAATGATAGTCTGTTTTTGTTGCATGAAAAATTTTCAAAGCACCGACAATGTCGTGCATATGAGACGCGGAAACGAAAATCGCATCGCTACTCATGCTGTCAACACATGTCCACGCGAGAGTGAAAACGAGAAGTATTAAGTATGGGAAGCTGTTGGTATCTATATATATATATATATATATATATATATATATATATATATATATATATATATAAGTGTCATACGTGAAAATCTTCAAGTATAAGTAGTCAAGAGTCAATTGCTTTATATCCTACTTAGACTCATAAGCATCACTTCCTGTTACCACCTATTACATTTATATCATGCACCTTATTTAGTACCGTCTCTACTACGGGTGATTCCTTTGTTATGCTATACGAGGAATTAACGTCATCCCTTCAGATATAGAGCGAGATTTTTCCTGGTGAAGAGGTAACACGTAAGGGTTATATACAAAGGACAAAGATCAAGTTAGAAGAATATATAAATGTATAATAATCTTTTGTCTCAATTTCTGGGATGAGGATCAATATTTACAATATTTTTATTATTTGGTCGAACTAGCTCGGACGTTAACGAGGCTATAATGCCAACCATCACGGTCCTGCATCACAGTCGGAAGGTCATTAGGGTGCCATTCCATGTCATAACAAAGTTGGCCAATGTAGATAATTGCTGGGCGACGAGTCTGTCATGCGCCATGGTGAGGTGTCTAGAGGAGTAGATTATTTGTAATTTTTTAAAAAATTTTTTTCTTATTTCTTTTTTGTTTGTTTCGCAGTATCACGCAACTATCATTGTGCGTTCGCAGAAGATTGTACAAAAATCAGGAATGGATCTATAGAGATCTGGTTTAGTTGGATGTCGTCTCCAAGAGATGTTAAATATAGCTCTCAGCATCTGAGTGTAGATTCTGTCAAGCCTAGACTCTAGGATTTTAGTTACTGTGCAAAGAATTAGCACTATATATTAACACTGCTTATTCAGAGGACGCGAAAAATTCTCCGTATGTGTTTGTCCGTATGATCAGATTTCCAGATTACACCTATTTTATTCAAGTCAACTGAGGCCTTGGATGTCGAATTTTCCCACACTTCTCAGTAGAATTTATTCCACGTCTTAGAACGCTGAAAAATATTCTTAATGCTATGAAAGAAATTCAGGGTTAATTAATTCCTTGAACCACCTTATATACATAGATATATACATACATATCCAATGCGATGAGAACGAAATTAATATATAAATTCTAACGTTCACAGCATTGATCCAAAAGACGGCTTGATACCGATATTAGAGCGATAATTATTCATTATAATCTTATCATATGGACAAAACCATTTTACTCACTACAAAGATGCAACTTCGTTTCAGTGCATTTCAACTGCACTTCGACGGGTGAGAAACGAAAATTCATTTTCGGTTCTCACCAGTCGAAGTGCAGTTGAAATGCACTGAAACGAAGTTGCATCTTTTTTAGTGAGTAAAATCGTTTCTCTCTCTCTCTCTCTCTCTCTCTATATATATATATATATATATATATATATATATATATATATATATATATATATATAAACTGTCAAGTGGAAAAACTATACTGAGCAAACACGTTTCGTCCTCAGGGGGTCTGTATGAAAGCAATATAGGATTTATTTTGCTGTACCTGTTTATATCCACAGATGCGAAGATGGCATTGATTTATCAATGGTTTCAAATTTGAGAAAGTTCATGAATGTTCATCAGTTGGTTGAAAGTTCAGACAAAGTATGCAACTGTCAAAAGCTTTTCAAATTCAAAGTCTAGGGAAAAGTAAAGAGAGCGAGTAATATTCAATATTGTTTTTATATATAAATGAATATTGTTTTGGAGTGTGATACGATTTTTATGGTATAAGATAGTGTTGTACATCTTCAAAGGCTCAAGGGATCGATAATAATTCAGAAGCAGGCATATATAAAATAAATTGCCAAAACTATTCTTGATAATATATTGGGAAAACATGCAAAAATGTGATGAAAACGTATCTATGAACTCAAAATGGACCTCATAAAAACATAAATTTAGCAAATGCACTAGTCATACACTGAAATACATTCGACCAAAATTTGGTCTAAAATAAGTCAGTCTCATAAAAAAGAATGCAATTTACTCAAGGAAAATCCTCGTGAGTGCCGCCATCGAATATTATCAAAATATCAATCTACGCCCCATTTTTTTTTTTTTCTGATGCCGCCCTTCCGGTAACAATTACTACTTTCTCCAGCCAACATACAAAACAAAAAATACGTCAAAAAATGAGAAGGAACTATTGGGATTTTTCCCCCAAAAAAAACGGTATTGCTAATAATCTTTTTTTTTTTTTTTTTTTTTTGCAAAATCATATTGTGTCTAATATTTTTATTTTTTCCAATAATGTATTGCTGGCAACATTTTTTTCAAAAAGGTATTGCTGGTAATATTTTTTCTCAAATTGTATTGCTGGTAATATTTTTTCTCAAATTGTATTGTTGGTTGTTTTTTTTTTCCCAAAAATGTATTGCTGGTAATATTTTTATTTTTTCCTAAAATGCATTGCTGCTAATGTTTTTTTTTTTTTTCTGCTGGTAATGTTTTTATTTTTTTCCCAAAATGTATTGGTGGTAATATTTAAAAAAAAATTTATTGCTTGTAATAAATATTTTTCTAAAATTGCATTGTTGGTAATTTATTACCAATAATATATTGCTGGTAATATATATATTTGTTTTAATAAAATTGTATTGCTTCTAATATTTTTTCACAAATTGTATTGCTGCTAATATTTTACATTTTCTAAAAATGTTTTATTGGAATTAATTTTCTTCAAAAATTGTATTTCTGGTAATCTTTTTAGTATATTTTTTTGTTTTCCAAAAATGAATTCTGATAATATTTCTTTTGAAAATGTGTTGCTGGTATTTTCACTATAAAAATCTATTTTTATATTTTTAGACTGTTTGCCCATATCTGATCAGGGTGGACGTATGAATAAAAGCAATTAAGATGTAGTTATACGCTCCACAAAACCTCCCGATCTGTGGCCTTGCTGCCGGATGTAGTTCATCGTCGCTTTATTTAGGACAAACAAAATAGATAGACTAAGATATCAAAGAAATGACAAAGTTGCATTTGGACCTTTACACAAACTCTCAAGATTATCATTGCCAATGTGTCCAGTAAATTTCGTTTCTGAAACTTGCCTTCTTATATAAATGATATAAAGAGCGAGCCGATTATCACTGTATAGCGAATTCGATACTCTCAAACACCATCGTTTTTAGAAGTTAGTAGGTTTGGTTTAGTTTATTTTATTCTGTTTTACATCATACCTATCTCAATGGCTTATTTAATACCGACAAGATTTTTATTCCTGGTAAAAAAACGGTTTGCTTTTGTTTGCTGGTAATATTTTTATCTATCTATCTATCTATCTATCTATCTATCTATCTATCCTTTTCATTCTCTTCATATCTACGTATTTATCAATCATTTTCATTCTCTTCATATCTATCTATCTATCTATCTATCTATCTATCTATCTATCTATCTATCTATCTATCTAATTCTGTTCATCTATCTATCTATCTATCTATCTATCTATCTATCTATCTATCTATCTATTTCAGTATATATTGGTTTGCTTTGTTTTGTTTTACGGCATATCAACGTCAATACGTTATTTAATGCCGACAAGTTTTTTATTGCTGGTAATATTTTTTTCAAAAATCTATTGCTGGTAATATTTTTCTTTTTCAAAAATGTACTTCCGGTAATAATTTTTCCAAACAAGTATTGTTGGTATTAAAACCTATTTTATACTTTCATAGTGTTTTGACCCCTTTTTATTGAGGTGGGGGTAATTATTTGCTCATAGTTGTGACCTTGACAGGTGCTACCACACCGGGTCAGAGTAGACCTGGGAATACGAGCAATTAAGAGGTAATTCCATGCTCCTCAAATCCTCCTGATCAAAGGCTTTGCTGTCGGATGTATTTTATCGTCTTACCCAGGACAAGAATTTAGTAGGTTCTCCATGTGTTATCATGTCTGACTCGTGTCTACCGGGCACACACATCTCATCCAAGTGGGCGTGAACAGCGCACTAGTATCTAGGTAAGGAGGCAAACTGGTTAAATTGGAGATATCAAAATCAAATAAGTACAACAATTTAAATCTTGGAAGTATTCTAACAGAAAACGGGAAATGTGACACTGAAATCCGAAGACGTATCGGGATATCGAACGATGCCTTCCAAAAGCTAAGCTAAATATTTAGAAACATTTCGTTAGAAACTTTTTTTAGAAACCAAAAGAAGAGTACTAAATTGTTACGTAATATTAGTCCTCCTATATGGCAGTAAATTCTGGGCAATCGCCTCGCAGATGGAGAAGAGACTTGAAGCAACTGACATGGTGTCCTACAGAAGATTGCTGAGAATATCCTGGATCAAATATTTGAACAACGACGAAGCTTTAGACACTAATGGTCAACATCAGGAATAGATAGTTTAAATTTCTAGAGCATATAATGAGGAAACAACGCTTGGAAAATATGATACTTACAGGGATGATTGAATGCAAAAGAGACAGATGAAGACAGCGCATGTCCTACCCACCGATTTTGAGTAAATGGATGGCGGAACAAGGTTTAAGAGAAATGACAAAAATACAAAATTTATTAAGAGTTACAAAGGAGAGGAAATTATGGAGAGCCATAATCGTCAACGTCCTGAAGAGACGAAGAAGAAGAAGTAGAAGTTGTTGTTGTTGTTCCTGTTTTTGTTGTTCGATACGAAACTTTGAACTGTGTTCTTCAAAGATTACCTGATAAGACGCAAATGCTTCGTAACAAGGGTGAATAATTTTTGAAAAGCGTTGAAAATTTAGATCCATATCCTTGAAGATTTGAAGTCTTTTTTCAATAAAAGCAAATGCTTCCTGTATTTTTTTTAGGAACACATATCGTGGCTCAGCTTCGACTTCTTGATTTAATGTTCCTTTAACGCTTTTCTAGGGACATTACAACTTCACTATTTGTAGCGGACAGAAGTAAAGTCGAATAAAATGTCTTAAAATTGATTTTTATTTTTGCATATAATTTTTTTTTGGCAAACGACGTATATCCGAGAACGACTTAACTCGAAACGACGTAACTCGAGGTACACCTGCATTAAAATAGAAAAAGCGTAAAATTAGCTCAAGTATTTCTAGTTATTAATATTATTAGATTGGTGCAAAAATAATGATGTAATAATGTCGTTTCGTGACGTATTTTTAACGTCAAAAAACGACATTATTACGTCATTATTTTGCACCAACCTAATATTTGATATCTTCTACTCTTACATGTTTCGGTCAGGAGATGATGGACATATCTCAGCATTTACCCGCAGTTTAGATAAACAACAGTTTACTCTGGACATGACCTGTTCCAAGTATATTGATACCTTCGAAATCGCAGCGGTCTCTGGTATTCCAAAGGCCTTCTGCGAGGCAGAAAAATTTCTGGAAATAGTTCTGTGCAGGCCAAACATAAAAAGACAAATTTGAGCTGCTGTTTGTACATTTCTCTGATTTGCCCTGCAGGGACTTTATTACTATTATTACTATTTATTATTTTACTAACGTTTACCAAATACAAGGTCCAAGAGCCACTCAAGGTAGAGTGATAATATGTGATGTCTTGTGTGCGTGAGAAAAAGCAAGAAATGAAGACCTAAGATCTATGTAGGGAAGATAACGGCTAACTCTAGACTTGAAGAGCTCAAGATTTAATTATTAAATAATATATCAGAGTTCAGTCGGGGCGTTAGAAGAATAAAACAGACTTTAGGGGGAAGCAGGAATCCAATGCTGAACAGGAAACAAGGGATAAACCTCAAATCTTGTGCAAAAGACTGGGAAGGAGTATGAACCGGACGATAGGCTAACCTATTATTATTATTATTATTATTATTATTATTATTATTATTATTATTATTATTATTTCCTTTAATTCCTGGTTTATGCGCATTTCTTTACGGGTCCCGCCCAGACATGTAAGGTCAGAAATGGCATCATGACTTTTTCCCCTGAGCAGTTTTGAAAAAAAACAAACAAACCAAAAAACAGATATATTATATATATAAAGCCCTTCGTAAGGTGTAGGCTATACTTTGATAACAATTTTTTGTATTTCTTTAAGGTATAGGCTACCAGGAATCCCTTCAATGAGTCTATTGAAATCTTTTCCAATCAATCCGAGGGCTCCAACTACGCTTGGATTTATTGATGTCCTCATGTGCCACATTGTTGTGATTTTGATTTCAAGGTCGATGTTGGCTGATAGTTTTTGGAAGATCTTCAATGATACATTACAGTCTGTATGGATTTCCATGTCAATAAAAAGACACGTTTTGTCATTGCGGTCTCTCTTCACGATGATTGATGTTATTGTTACTGAGTGAAAGTATAGCGCATCATCAAAGAAATAGCGGGCTACGAAGCAGAGTACTCTCATCATGATACCCAGGCACATTAGTCTATACAAGTCACAAACAGAAAAATGGAACACCAGAGAATAACGCTCAGCTCTTTTCTTAAAATAAAAAGGATCGATTTTTGTTTTTGCAAAAAATATTCATTGTTAATATAGAATGTACAAATATTCAAAATATGGAGTTAGTAATTGTTGGTGCCTTTGGTTCGAGTCATAGTTGTGGCAATGAATAGAACAAGGTGCAGATTCTGTTATTAGGAATTGCCGTTATTCTTCTTGGCAATGATCCCCAAGCACTTGGAGACTGTGTTGTTTTCGTCGGAGCACTTGTTTCTTCATTTCCAAACTTAATTGTTCAATTATACTTGGAATTTTGCGGTACCCTAGTACTAGTGAGCCAGCCAAAAATGAGCTGACCCATTTTATAGTTCACCAATGGAAGAGTTAACCAATCAGAAGGCTCAAGATATTCAATGCGACATGTATAAAGGCAGCCATGTTTTTTTCCCGTATATTCACTGGCAGCCTTTGATATCGAAGACTGGAGAATTACAGAACAGCTGCTGGTGGTATTGGCGATATAGTCAGATTCAGTAGAGTGTCTGATTCGCGAGTATTAATCTTTAAATGTTGTTTCATTGAACAGATTACGTACTGCGCTGTATTCTATATTCATAGACTAGGGTGAACATGGTTAACCATACTGATACCGGGATTATTTGCTGCCCCGGCTCCCAAAAGTTGAATATCTTCATCTATAAGAAGCCTTTTTGTTGTAAATGATTTACGACAAGGAGCACCATCAAGCTGAAAGGTTTTTTTTATCTTAATAGTCTGGGAGAATATAGGTTTCGTTCGAGTCATCCATGTAGTATTGAATAGGACAAGGTCCAGATTCTGTTATTGGCGTTTGTCCTTATTCTTCTTGGCGATGATCCCAAAGCTCTTGGAGACTGTGTAGTTTTCGTTGGAGCACTTATTTCTTCATTTCCCATCATAATAGTTCAATTATACTAACACCGGATTATTTGCTTCCGGTCTTCCAAAGGTTGAATATCTTCATCTACAAGAAACCTTTTTGTTGCACATGATATGTGATACGGAGCAACATCAAGCTGAAAGATTTCTTCTTTGCTAAATGTGATCCTTATTATTACAGAATGTACAAATCGTCAAATTTAGTAATTATTGTCCCTGTCCTTGCTTCACGTCATCCATGTAGCATTAAATAGGACAAGGTCCAGATTCTGTCATTGGCAATTGTCGCTATTCTTTTTAGCAATGATCCCAAAGCTCTTGGAGACTCTGTAGTTTTCGTTGGAACACTTATTTCTTCATTTCCCAACATAATTGTTCAATTATACTTAGACTGGGATTATTTGCTGCCCGGTCTACCATTATCTTCATCTACAAGAAACCTTTTTGTTGCACATGATATGTGACACGGAGCAACATCAAGCTGAAAGGTTTTCTTTTTTTCTAGAAAGGATCTTTATTATTACAGAATGTACAAATCGTCTAACTATGGAGATAGTACTGTAATTCCCTATGTATAATACGTCTTCATCCATAATTCGCACGCCTAAAATTATACTGAAAGTGTGGTAAAATGCTTCTAATCACACATAATACTCTTCCTTTGTTTGATAATAAAACCCTATTAACTGTACCTCTCCAATTTCATTACAGCCAGGGTTTCCTACTCTTATTAAAAAATGGCTTTAAAACTAGAATAATATTATTCTAATTTAGTTTTATAATAATTCTTATTTTATTTTAAATTTGTAAGTATTGTCAGGTACATATGATTGTATTCGACATCCTTATGGGGTCACAATCGCCGAATGTTTGTGTCAAATTGTTGTATGTTTGTGGTGAGTAGTCATTTTACAACTGAAATGGGCCTATGAATCGGCAATATGTATGGATTGTTGTGTAGCTGTGCATAATACTCACCCCTAATTTTGCTTACTATTTTTTTTAGAAAAAAATGCGTATTATAGATGGGGGATTACGGTAACTAATGTTGCAGTCTCTGGCTCGAATAATTGACACAGTTTTGATTTTTTCATTGGCATTTTCCCCATTCTTCTTGGAGATTGCATGAATTTCGCTGAAGCATTTTTTTCAGTTCTCCAACTACTATCAAGTATATTGAATACAGGATTCTATGCTGGCCACATGACACCATTTTGTTGCTCGTGGTATGTGACAAGGACTACCTTCATGTTGAAGGGTTTCTCCACCTTTGTAGTCTGGCAGAAGATTCACCCATAATATAGATTTTACTGTTTAGGTTACCATTATACTTAACCAATTATCGTCTACCCCCGCTTCTGACGGAACCCCACACAATTACGTGTTCACTACCAAATGTTACCCCACTTTTGGCGTATCCTGCATTGTCTCTTTCCCTCAATAGTCTCCTTACATATTCTGGATTAAAATGTAACCCTACTTTGAATTCGCCGATAAAATTGTTTTTTGCTTACCAGCATTCCAGTTTGGATGTTCTTTTGACTACTTAAATATTTTACAGTTGTCTTTTGGTTAAGGATATTTTTGGGATCCTATACGCCCGTTCAAGTAGCTTTGTTTTTTTTTTTTTTGTTTTGTTTTGTTTTTATTGGGTTGGTGCAAAAATAATGACGTTTTTTGACGTATTTTTAACGTTAAAAACGTCATTATTTTTGTACCAACCTAATAATACTTTGCGTAATATATCAACTGAGACATCACTCTCTAGATTGTATACCTTCGTCACTTCTCTAGCAGTTAATTTTGGATTGTCTCCCAAGACTCTCACGATCTTTCTTTCATAGCTCTTGTCTAACTTTCGTTGACTTCAGGTTTTCTTTTTTCCTTAAAACATTTCCAGTAATAGGAAAATCTATTTTGGGTGGTTGAATTTATCATCTCAGATCTTTATGGGCCCAGTATTTCCTAGTATTTTTCAGCAACGAACTGGTTAAAGAAGTTTATCCTCTCTTACATAGCACCTACGAAAATGCAACAATGTATTTACCAATTCTCAAGGCACGTGGACATTACTGATAAACACACACACACACACAGAGAAAGGTGCTTTGATTTAGTTTTGTATTATACATTTTCTCCTGTTTTTTCTTTTCGGTAAATAAATTATATAAAAACTGACCAAATGTTCTTTCTTTCCGAGCGCTTTCGGCTATACATTTAGTCATTTTAAAGGCTGAAATATGTTGACTGTTAATAAGAAGGAAATTGTTGTATGCATGTATTTATATAATGTTTCACTTACCAAAACATGGTCAACGCTAAAAATAATGGTTTCCTTATTAATAAAAAAAAAAAAAAAAAAAAAAACTCAGTAATATCAACTATGAACATGGACACAATATCTTGACCGTGTTTTGAAAATAAAAACATTATATAAATACATGCCTACAACAATCTATTTTTTGTTAAAATTTAATATATTTCAACCTTGAAAATTGCTAAATGTATTGCCGAAAGCGCTCGGATATAAAATCCAAAAAGAAAAATAATATATTAGATCACATGAGAAATTGTATAAAAACTAAATCAAAGCACCTTGGCTGTTATATTCAATGAAACGTGCACATATATATATATATATATATATATATATATATATATATATATATATATATATATATATATATTTCACCGTACGAGTATCTGTATGTAAATTCGTATATGCGTTTAATATTTACATTTTTAATTACTTTTTACTGCGCGCTTTTAAAAGGACACTTATAATCCCGGTGAGTGCGCATGTGTATATTTAAATGCATCGGTTTGATTTTCCGCACACGTTTTTCGACTGGTGGTCTTATTTCTTTTTCTGTTTATTAAAAAAAAATACCTTTTATTTATTTTTTCGGGACAACCCCCCCCACACACACACACAACCCGACACACTTTTCCTCTTCAAACCCACCGCCCGCACACACTTTTCAAACCCGCCGTCTCATCCCCCCATTACATTTCTCCTCACTGCCATCTACCATTTCTCGTCTTTTCAATCCTTACTATTCCCCTAATTCTAAACACCCGCCCGACACCCCCCACCCCTCATCAAGTCAGTGCCTTTCTCATCATCTCGACCGACTTAAGGCGAGCAATCTCAAGACAAATCCCTTCGTTCACATTTAAACCCTGACCCTTGAGGCATCATTCACTACGCCTCCCTTCGACCCAAAATAGCCCGGCTATATTAAATAAATACACTTACTTTGCCGAGAACATCACCGGCGGGAGAACGGAAAATGACAATAAAAATTCGACCGCAAGATACAAAACGGGAAAACAAGCGGGCCAATAATAATAATAATTGAAAGAAAGAAAGAAAGAAAGAAAGAAAGAAAGAAAGAAAGAAGTCAAATAATCAAAAAAAGAAAAAAAATCAAGTAGGAAAGAAAGAAAAAAAGGAAGTAAAAATAACGAAAGTTAAAAGAGACAGAGACAATTAAAATATAAACAAAAATGCAATAAGAAAGAAAGAAAGAAAGAAAGAAAGAAAGAACGAAAGAAAGAAAGAAAGAAAGAAAGAAAGAAAGAATGGAGAAAGGAAGAAGTCAAATAATGAAAACGGAAAAAAGTCGAGTAGGAAGGAAGGAAGGAAGGAAGGAAGGAAGGAAAAGGAAATATAAAAAATCGAACAAACAAATGGCGTAAATAAATAAACAACAGGATTAAACAGTCAAAATGAAGAAAGAAAGAAAGAAAGAAAGAAAGAAAGAAAGAACGAATTATGCCATTTGTAAAATGAACTTAGGAATATGAAAATGACAATTTTTCCCATTATAAACGGAACTCTTTGCACATTCCAGATTTGATCTGCAAATTTAAAAGAACCAAAATTCCAAAGAAAGAACTGAAAACTTCCCTACGAAATCATTACAAAAATATTAGGTTGGAGCAAAAATAATGTCGTTTTCTCACATATGTTACTATGTGAGAAAACGACATTATTTTGCACCAACCTAATAAGTAAAATTGTAAAGATTCCGAAGACATTTTCATCATTGGATATTCCGTTTAAAGCCACGAGTTAGGAGGCGGGTGATAACTCAGTG
Source organism: Acanthosepion lycidas (assembly GCA_963932145.1). NCBI lineage: Eukaryota > Metazoa > Mollusca > Cephalopoda > Sepiida > Sepiidae > Acanthosepion > Acanthosepion lycidas. The sequence goes on along the minus strand of OZ010598.1, from coordinate 81,461,699 downwards.
AGTATCTTGAACAACAACAACAACAGCAATAGTAATAATAATAATAACAACAACAACAATTAACCATCTTGTATCAGGTTGCACGATGTTACCACATACTGAATGTAAAATCCGGTATGACAGAGGTCGCCAATATCAGGATTAGAATATATGCAACTTTTATAGAAAAGAAACTGCAAGAAATTGGTATGAACATCAATCTGATTCCATTGCATACATAGGTCCTGTAATAATTTTACACACAGATAGAACAATGAAAGCTTATCGCCTAGACATCTTGACCAGAGACAATAAAGACAGAATGTGCCTTCTTATTGATGTGTCAGATCCTGTAGAATGTAAAGTATTAGGTTGGTGCAAAAATAATGTCGTTTTCTCACATATGTTACAATGTGAGAAAACGACATTATTTTTGCACCAACCTAGTATATTTGAAGCTATTCAAGAAGCTATCAAAGTACAAAGACTTCGAAATAAAAATCTAAAAAAAAGGTGGCACCTGAGGACATTAACAATTCCATTTGTAGTTGGAACCCTCGGTTTGATTGGAAAATGTTCCGACAGACAAACTGAAGGGATCCCTGGTAGCACAAACCTTAAAGAAATACAAAAAAAATTGTACTCACAAGTAGAGCTCACACATAACGAAGGGATTTATCTATGTAAAACGTGTTTTCTTTTGTGATTGTTTTCAAAAACTGGTCAGTGAATAATGCCATGATGCCATTTCTAACCTTAGGTCTTGGTCAGGACCCTGAAAGAAATGACTATACACCAGAAATCAAATCAATTATTATTATTATTATTATTATTATTATTATTATTATTATTATTATTAACAATAATAATAATAATAATAGTAATAATAATAATAGGAACTGAACCCTTGTGCAAATTAATTTTTCAAAAAACCGCTTTAGTTTCCTTTTTTTTTTTTGTTGTTGTTCCTGGTGACGGTCGTCTTTGAGTATAGAATCCAGAGGTTAGCAGTGAATATTTCGAAGACAGTAGGGAAGCGTAGTTCAGGTTAGCAGTGGATATCCCGGTAAAGTAGCAGAGCGTAGTTCTTCCTTCTGTTCCTCTTCGCCTGACAAGCTGGCACTGGACATTCGGAATAGAGTGAACAAAAATGGCCACCTTTATGCACGACGGATTGAATATTCTACGTCTTCTGATTGGTTAACCTTCTATTGGTGGACTATAAAGTGAGTCTAGTCATTTGGGCTAACTCACTAGTTACACAATATACACAAAAAACTGCAACATCTTTCATGATACGGCCAGTTTTTAGACCCACTGGAGTGACAGAGTGTAATCAATTTCTATTTTTTCCGCAGATTAGGTCATTTGTAGTGATGTCCAGTAATATGAATCTGTTTTCAGGGTGTATGATGAAATTTGTTTGGCCTTGAAAAATATTGAGTCATCCATGATTGCATCAGATTTATATCACACACAGACACTATTGTCTTGACCGTCGATTAGTTGTCCTACGAACATTGTCTATATTGTGTATAGAGCGACCATTTAACTGCTGTTGTTCCCCGGTCCACGCCGAACCGAGGTAGTAGCACCTGTTAGGGTTCCAGCTATCGGCAAATAGTAAACCCAATCAACAGTACATTTTCGTAACGAAATGACCAACCATACATTATAGCTTAACTGCAAATACTACAACACTAAAAAAAATGAAAAAATACATTTTTATAGTAAAATTAACAATATATTTTATGATTTACAAACTAAATACCTAAAATCATACCATTACTCAGAAAGTATAAAATTATGTACAAGATATATATATATAGTTGAAAGAATAGTATTACGTACAAAATATTTAGATTTCGGCATTAAATAACACATAGAGGTAGATATGCCGCTAAACAAAATTAGCTAACCAACGCCTTGGAGATACCTGACATTACTGGGGGTCCGTGAGTAGCGGCATGATTTGGAACAACTCTTGTGCTGAGAAAAGCGTTGTGCTTATAAACTGAGAATAGGAGATTCGATGTGATTATCATCATCCGCCCGATACACTGAAAATAATAATAACAATAAAAATAACAACAATAAAAATAACAATAATAATAATAATAATAACAATAACAATAATAATAACAATAATAATAATATCAATAATAACAATTATAATAATAATAACACTAATAATAATAACAATAATAATAACAATAATAACAATAATAATAATAACAATAATAATAACAATAATAATAACAACAATAATAATAATATCAATAATAATAATAAAAATAATTATAATAACAATAATAATAATAACAATAATAATAATAATAATAATAATAACAATAATAATGATAATAATAATAATAATAACAACAACAACAACAACAATAATAATAATAATAATAATAATAATAATAATAATAATAATAATAATAATAATAAATTGTTCTGACAAGTACAGCCCACACTTTACGTAAGGCTTTATCTATATAATTTTTTTTTTTTTTTTTTTTTTTTTTTTATTGTCAGTGGAAAGTGTCCTGATGCCATTTCTAGCCTTAGATCCCTGGGCGGGACCGGGAAAGAAATGTGTAAACGCCAGAAATCAAAGAAAATAATAATAATAATAATAATAATAATAATAATAATAATAATAATAGTAATAATAATAATAATAAATACGCAACAGCTCTAGCAGCGACTCGGAAGATACGCAACAGCTCTAGCAGCGACTCGGAAGCTTGGTGTCAAGACAATAAATAAAATTAACAGACACGGAGAACTAGCTTGGAAAACCAAACTGATACGAGAAATAAAACAAATCAGATGTGAGCTGTCTATATTAGATGAGCTCACCAGAAACCCTAATATTTCCACACGTAAATCCAAAAAGATCAAACGGAAATATAGCATTAAATCCCTAATTGATATTCCATCGATCAAGGAAATGCTGAAACAGAAACTTCAGCTAAAAGCACAGAGAACAAGACGATACGAGAAACGTTGTAGATTCTATCGCCAAAATAAAATATTCCGAACAGATCTTAAGAAATTTTACGCCACCATCGATTGATAATGTACAGACATTTTGGGAAAATATTTGGAGCAACCCAAAGGAATGTAACCCAAATGCAGAATGGATACGGCGTGAAGAAGAAGGACTGCTGGATACACCTCTGCAAGAATGGGAAAATATATCCACAGATGATGTTAGGCAAGCACTAACGAAATCCCAAAAATGGAAATCCCCAGGAAATGACAAGTTGCCCAATTTCTGGCTGTATCATCTCTCATCTACCCATGGCATACTTGCAAAAACATTATCAACGCTTGTAAATAATCCCAATAAAATCCCGGAATGGGTTACTGAAGGTATTACATACTTCATACCAAAAACAACTGAAACAGACGACCCGAAAAATTATAGACCGATAACATGTCTCTCCACAACGTATAAGTTGATCACGTCTGTACTGACGAACCGTACTTATTCCTTTTTCGAAACAAACAGCATTCTCCCGGTGGAACAGAAGTGATGCAGTAGAGGTTCATATGGCTGCAAAGATCAACTTCTGATAAATAAAATGATCCTGGAAAATTGAAGGAGACGACGCAGAAATCTCAGTGCAGCGTGGATTGATTATCGTAAAGCCTTTGATAGTGTTCCACATTCTTGGATCCTTAAGACTTTGGAAATGTACAAAGTCTCCCCTGTGGTATTAAACTTTCTTAAGCACAGCATGGGGATGTGGAACACAAAACTATACCTTAGGCACACCGGGGGCACTGCCATATCCAACCGTCTGAATATCCGACGTGGAATTTTTCAAGGAGACTCTCTGTCACCCCTTCTGTTTTGTTTATCCTTAACCCCCCTTACACATGAACTGAACAACAGTAGCTATGGTTACAAAATAAATAAGAAAATATTCAATCACCTACTATACATGGATGATCTCAAACTCTTTGCCAAAGACGACAATGAGTTGAAAGGCCTCCTCAATATTGTAAAATACTCATACTCAAAGCTGATGTTGATCGTCTGTATGTGCCCAGATCCGAAGGAGGCAGAGGATTAGTTCAACTAGAACTGTCCTACAAAACTACAACAATTGGCCTCCAAAGATACTTGGAAACTACAGAAGACTGGATGATGGTATGCGTCAAGGAACATTAAAGTAGTAAGCGTCTTTACTCCGTAATGAAAGAAGCCAACAAATTCAAACTGGAGCTTCAAATGGACGTAGAGATGCAACTACAGCACAATACACCAGCTGAAACTGCAAAATACTTGAAAAAGACAGCAAAGACGAATGCAACCGACCAGATACAGAAGCGATGGCAAGATAAACCGCTTCATGGCCAACACTCTGCCCGTATCAAACAAGCTGATGTAGACAAAACCCGTACCCATCAGTGGCTACGCAGTGCAGGGTTGAAAGCGGAAACTGAAGTTTTTATCCTTGCTGCACAGGACCAATGCTTGCTAACTAGGAATTATCAAGCACATATACTAAAATATTGTGTCAGCCCAAAATGCAGATTCTGTGATAAATATCCAGAAACGATTGATCATCTTGTATCAGGTTGCACGATGTTGGCACCCACTGAATATGACATGACAGAGTGGGCCAATATCTGCACTGGAAAATCTGCAACTTCTACAGGAAGGAAACTGAAAGAAACTGGTACCAACACCACCCAGACCCGGTTACGGAGATAGGATCTGTTACAATTCTATGGGACTACACAATTCACACTGACAGAACAATCAAGGCCAACCGCCCAGATATTGTTATTAAAGACCACAAACAAAAACGGTGCCTCCTTATTGATATGGCAGTCCCTGCTGACTGCAATGTATCTTTGAAGATATTCAAAAAGCTGTCAAAATACAAGGACCTTGAAATAGAGGTCTCGAAAATGTGGCATATGGGAACATCAACAATCCCTGTTGTAGTTGGAGCCCTAGAACTGGTTGGAAAAGATTGCAGTAGACTAATTGCAGGGATCCTGGAAACCCATGCCTCAAGGAGATACAAAAAATTGTTCTGACAAGTACAGCCCACACTTTACGAAGGGCTCTATCTATGTAATTTTTTTTTTTTTTTTTTTTTTAGTCAGTGAAAAGTGTCATGATGCCATTTCTAACCTTAGGTCCCTGAGCGGGGCCCGGAAAGAAATGTGTAAACGCCAGAAAGCAAGGAAAATAAAAATAATGATAATAATAATAATTTGGTATGAACATCACCTCGATCCTGTTACGGTTACGGAGATAGGTCCTGTAACAATTTTATGGGTCTGCATAATAGAGAAAGACAGAACAATCAAAGCAAATTGCCCAGATGTCTTTATTAGATACCGCAAACAAAAAATGCCTCCTTATTGATATGGCAGTCCCTACAGACTGCAATGTATCTTTGAAGATCTTCAAAAAGCTATCAAAATACAAGGAGCTTGAAATCGAAATCTCAAAAATGTGGCGCATGAGAACATCAACAATCCCTGTTTTACTTGGAGCCCTCCGATTCGTTGGAAAAGATTCCAATAGACTAATTGAAGGGATTCCTGGAAGCCTATGCCTTAAAAGATACAAAAAATTGTTCTCACGAGTACAGCCCACGCCTTATTTATGTAAAATATGTGTTTTGGGTTTGTTTGTTTTTAATTACGCATTGGAAAATGTCATGATACCTGAATTTAAGTCGCTGGTTGGGACCAGGAAAGAAATGTGTATACACCAGAAATCAAAGGAATAATAATAATAATAATAATAATAATAATAATAATAATAATTACGGAGATAGAACTTGTAACAATTTTATTGGACTACACAATACACAGATAAAGGTAACCGTCTAAACTTTGTTATTAGAGGCCGCAAACAAAAAAAATGCCTCCTTATTGATATGGCAGTCCCTGCAGACTGCAAGGTATCTTTGAAGCTATTCAAAAAGCTATCAAAATATAAGGACCTTGAAATCGAAATCTCAAAAATATGGCACATAACAACATCAACAATCCCTGTTGTAGTTGGAGCCCTCGGATTTATTGGAAAATATTCCAATAGACACATTTTTCTGACGTGTACAGCCCACACATTACGAAGGGCTTTATCTATGTAAAATAAGTCTCTTTTTTTTCTTTTTTCTTTTTTGCTCAGTGGAAAATGTCATGATGCCATTTCCGATCTTAGGTCTCTGGTCGGGACCCGGAAAGAAATGAGTACATACTAGAAATCAAAGGAAATAATAATAATAATAATAATAATAATAATAATAATAATAATAATAATAATAATAATACATTTATAATAAGAATAATTTATTCTTGTCTCACAGGAACAATGCTTGGTATCTAAAAATTAGCAAAAAAAAAAAAAAAAAAAAAAATCCGTTAACCTGAAATGTATGTTCTATGATAAATATCCAGAAACAATTTATCAGGTTGCATGGTACTAGTACCCACTGAATATAAAACTCGACCTGATAGAAAGCACCAACATCTGCACTGGAAAATACGTAACTTTTACAGGAAGGAAACTGCAAGACACTGGTATGAACATCACTCAGACCCGGTAACAGGGATAAAACTTGCATTAATTTTATCGGACTTTACAATACACCCAGACAGAACAATCAAATCTAATCGCCCAGACGTGATTAAAGACCACAAAGACAGAATATGATTACTTATTGACGTGGCAATGCATCTTTGAAAATATATATATATATATATATATATATATATATATATATATATATATATATATATATATATATATATATATATACAAAGAAATAATCACACATAGAATCAATCAGAAATATTAATGCGATTATTGGCGACATCATCGCTAGTCGTATAATGTATGCATTAAAATACTGTTAATCCATAGAGTGAAGTGATCCTGGTCTATAAAATTGATGTCTGTAGTTTCCAGTTTATGTGTTCTTAAAATGCGAGTACTTACGAATACTCTTCTATTCATCATCAGACATGTGTTTTTTTTTTCCTTATAAAATCAAAAACTTGAAGACGAAATAATTGTTTGTCGACCGAAAGATGTTTTTATAGATAGATAGATAGATAGATAGATAGATAGATAGATATAGATATAGATATAGATAGATATATCAAAGTACAATGATCTTCAAGGTGAAATCTCCAAAATAGATAGATATAGATAGATATTAGGTTGGTGTAAAAATAATGACGTTTTTTGACGTTAAAAAATACGTCAAAAAACGTCATTATTTTTGCACCAACCTAACAGATAGATAGATAGATAGATAGATAGATAGATAGATAGATAGATAGATCAAAGTACAATGATCTTCAAGTTGAAATCTCCGAAATTCCAGTGTTAGCTTCAATCCTCGGATTGATTGGAAACAGTTCGTATAAACTCATTTAAAGGATTCCTGGTAGCCCATGTCTTAAAGAAATAGAAAAGATTGTACTCACAAGCACAGCTCACACATTACGAAGAGCTTTATTAACGTAAAATGCGTGTGATCTTGTTCGTTTTGTTTTATTTTTATTCTTTACAAAAATGCTCAGTGGAAAATTAAGCTATTTCTGACCTTAGGACTCTGGTTGGAACCCGGAATGAAATGTGCATACAACAGAAATTATATAAAATAATAATAATCATATGATACTCAGTGCTGTAATGTTTTGGGGTCTCATCTGATTGGAGGTGCTAACCTGCATGTTTTATCTTGTTGCATCAAGATGGCTTACGATAAATATCACGTTCAGTACTACAAGTTAGCTCGTAAGTTAGCCTGGCCTTGGTCAGTCCCAGAGGGGCTGAAGGACTGTGAATATATGTTCATGAGCGGGTGGTAGCTTCATAACTTGGTGTCGAATAAGCTGTTTTTTTTTTCTTTAGTTTAAAGGACGAAGCAAATTAGGAGTCACACCTAGATATTTGGATTCAATCGTAGATCATCTGAGCGGACTGATGACATTTTTAACTGGATCCCACCTGCTTTTATCAAAAACAAGTCCTCATCTTTTGCAAAAATGAATAATTCTTTTTAACTTGAGAAAAGAGTTGAAAGTTGAAATATTCTCTGGTGATACAATACTTTTGCATTGCTTTTTAATCGTCATGAAATATAAAATGTACTGAGAATTGTATTCTGCTAATTAATTTCAAGTTAAATTAACGAAATTAATTAATTCACCTGGGGGCTCAAATGTTTTGTACTCCAGTGAATATGTTAAATATAAAATACTTATTTATATTTTATTTATTATTTTAACTGTTAATATGGGTCGTTCTTCATTGGCTTTCTACCTTTTCTGTATATACTTTCTTACATATTGTCATCTACAGAAAGTATGTTTCACTGTGTCGCAGCTCATCAGTATGGGTAGACATCCGATCGCCTCAAGCCGGGATCGAACACTGACTGATAACCATAAGTCAGAGGTTTGACCGCTGAGCTATCAGCGCTCGGTTGAGAGGTACGCTAATTTTTACGTACTTATTCGTCGAATAAACACGCCAATGACCAATAGGACTCAATTCATGGAAGAGCTTTTTAGTGTTAGCAATAGTAATCTTTGTTTACAAATTCGCATTTTCTCTCAAGAGTGCTCGACTGGAATTAAATTTATATACTTATATATATATATATATATATATATATATATATATATATATATATATATATATATGTACATTTATATATATATATTTTTTTTATATATATATATCTCTATATCTATATATATATATATATATATATATATATATATATATATATATATATATATATATACATATACACACACACACATATACACTTTCATGGTAATTGTTCTGATGAACTTTACTTATTCCTCCGGATTCTTGCTTCCCAGTCAAATTTGACCTTTAGAAATTGAAATGTAATGTCAATCGTTATCTCCTGTCTTCTTAACCATTATTCTTTTATTGTCCTCTCTCATTAACTGTAGATTTTCAAATATTCTCTAACATTCCTAGTGGCCTTATTGTCTTTGATCTTCAAAAATTTAAATGCAATATCAATCGTTATCTTCTTTCTTCTTAATTATTCTTCTTTTATTGTCCTCTTTCCTTAAGAGTAGATTTTCAAATATACTCTAACATTCAGCAACCCTTGCGTCCTAGTGGCTTTATTGCCTTTGATATTCAAAAATTTAAATGCAATGTCAATCGTTATCTTCTGTTTTCTTAATTATTGTTCTTTTATTGTCCTCTCTCCTTAAGAGTAGATTTTCAAATATTATCTAACATTCAGCAACCCCTTGTATCCTAGTGGCTTTATTCCTTTGATCTTCAAAAATATAAATGCAATGTCAGTCGTTATCTTCTGTCTTCTTAATTATTGTTCTTTTATTGTCCTCTATCCTTAAGAGTAGATTTTCAAATATTCTTTAACATTCAGCAAACCCTTGCATCCTAGTGGCTTTATTGCCTTTGATTTTCAAAATTGTAATGAAATGTGAATCGTTATCTTCTGTGTCAAAACCCGTACTTTTATTGTCCTCTCTGCTTAATGGTATTTTCTCACATTCTGTAACACTCGGTAATCTCTCGTGAATTAGTAACAGTATTCCCTTACTTGGGGTGAAATGTTTTAAAAAAAAGAGAATTGAAATAAAAATGAATTCCAATATTTTTCTATATTCTTTTTTCTTTTCCTTTCCAGTTGTTTGTTTGTGGCTTGGCAGATTTTATTTTTATTAAAACATAATAAAAAAAAATTACACACTTTTCCTGATCTTTCACATTCAAGGAAACACACACACACTCACACTCATACTCACACACATACACGCACGCACACGTATACGCAAACACACATACTTTCTCTCTCTCCCTCTCTCTCTCTCTCTCTCTCACACACACACACACACACACACACACACACACACACACACACACATATATATATATATATATATATATATATATATATATATATATATACACACACACGAAGGTGAGTAAATAATTATCGGTACTTTTACAATAGCATATCTAGGTTTGTCCCACTGCCTTCTGCTCATGCGTACTTTGGTCACGTGATCGAAGTCTTAGTTTGATCGCGCCAGTTTTCTTGCTGTTGTTACAGTTAAAGCATGACCACTCCGCTATCAGTGTGCACATAGGAGGAATAAAGAGCTGTGATTCCAATCTGCATAGAACAGTCTACCTCATTGATGATAAGTCACCGGTTCTCGTGCTTGCTGAATCTTCTCGTCAATGATGGAGGTTGACAGGAGTCTTGCTCCTCCTACGTGCGCCATGCTTGACTGGCCACTTTTAAACTTTTCGACTCATGCACACTTGTACGCGGTAGTGCAATGACGCCGTGTTGTGTTAAAAGCCTCCGATCAATTTGAGCCCCCGGCATAAATTCCGGCCAGAAAAATCAGTTTAATTCTTTTTGTCCCGCCTTGATGCACACTACTAGCGCAGCGGTCATGTTTACAGCGTAACAGCAGCAAGAAAACCTACGCCATCTAGCTCAAACTTTGAACACATGACTATAATAATACCCACTATAAATACGCATGAGCAGTAGGCAATGTGACAAATTAATGTGCGGATATTTTACCTTCTTACTTATATATCAGGGTAGCTGTAGAGAAACTCCCTATTGAAAATTACTTTTGTTATTATAATCACATTTGCGTGAAACAAAACATAGTCCTAAAGTGGTAGAATTTCATGGTTAATTACTGT
>OZ010598.1:81433482-81440982 GCA_963932145.1 Acanthosepion lycidas | reverse complement strand
CAAACATTGAAAACGTACTTTTTGGTTGGTCATAAAGATAAGACCATGTGTGAAAAAAAATACGGGACAAAATTTTAAGAATTAGACGGTGGGCTCATAGTTTCAGTCATGTAAACATCTAGCTCATTTCCAGTATTAAATTTCAGATTTTAAAATGACTAAGTGTAAAATTTTAACCAAGTTCGAACAGGGGAGGATTTTTGAAATTAATCAGTTAAATGCTTAAATTTTCAATACATTTTTTAATTAAAAGTAAATGTTTTGAAAATATATTTCCATTAAAGTAACAGTATTTTTTTAACCCTGTTGTATCTGGTCTAAAGATTTTGACCAGAAATGTATATATATATATATATATATATATATATATATATATATATATATATATATATATATATATATATATATATATATATATATATTTCAATTATAATTCCACTTTTGAAACAGAAAGAAATAATTTGTGGGCGTTTATTTTGTGTTAATGTTGTATTAAACATGGTGGTATAGGATTGGATATTAAATTATAGTATTTTATGTATCGTGGTTATAACTTAGTCTTGTATATTTTCCTCGTGTGGTTACTCACATCTATCCATATCTGGATATGGATTCATATATCTATAATAATTTACATATGTAAATGTGCCTTGGTTTGGTTTGGTTTGGTTTGATTCGGTTCGGTTCGGTTCTATTTAATGTCGACATAATTTTTATTTTCAAAATTCTATTTCTTGTAATATGTTTTCTGGGAATATTTTTTTCAAAAATGTATTGCTGGTATTTTTTTTTTCAAAAATATATTGCTGGTATTATTTTTTTTCAGAAAAAGTATTGCTGGTAAGATTTTTTTCAAAATGTATTGATGGTAATATTTTATTTTCAAAAATAAATTGTTGTCGATAATGTATTGTTGATAACAATCTTAATTAAAAAAAAAGGGATTTCTGGTATTAAAACCTATTTCTACACTTTCATAGTGTTTCGACCCCAGTTTTGAGGATAACTGTTTTCCCATAGATGGGACCCTAACAGGTGCTACCATCCCTTGTTAGGGTGGTCCTGGGAACACTAGCAACTAAGTGGTGGTTCAACCCTCCTCAAAATATCCTGATCAGAAGCCTTGCTACTGGTTGTAGTTTATCGTCTTACCCAGGATGCTGTAGATGTGCAATTTAGATATGTATACGTTATTGGTGAATAACATTGTTATGTTTTTTTTTTTTTTTTTTTTTTTAATAACATTTAGATGTGAATATTTATACTTTAAGTCTTCATTTATAACTTATTGATTAACTTAGTAAATAATTTGTGTGAATGCATGTGCGGTGTTTTTCTGTTTATTTTACTTATAAAATTCATAACTTTTTTTTTAGTTACGTTAAAATTAAATAGAAAATTAAAAAGCAACAACAATTCCCGTATGGACCGCCTCATCAGTGCGATAAACCGATCTATTTAACCAAATTTCAATTATGTAACGGTAAGCCTCAGTCCAGCAACTGAAGATTGCGTTGTGCATGAAACTCCGTGTCGTGCTACCGGTCATAAAAATTATATATTTATTAAAAATTATAAAAATTATATATTTATAAGAACGAGAGCAGTTTATCCCCATTGATTAAACAAAGGGTTTCCTGTCAGTTACCCACATCGATATAATGTTGCAGAAGGCCGGAGGGCAAAACGGTTGTAACGTTGTTATGACAACAAAGATGAGGACAATATTCCGACTATAAATTGTGTAGATAATGATAAATCCTCATCGCAGCCATTCAGACAGAAGTTATAGTATAGTACTTCTAGAGCAGGGGCAGGGGCAGGGGGTGTCATTTTATTAGTTAATAACTATAAAAAACAAATCACCCATGCCTTTTCAATTTAGATTGTATTATGGTTACATTTTTCTATTACTCACTCATTAGCGTTCATTAGTTTTTTATTTTTATTTTTAAATAAAACATTAAAGATCATTTGATAAAAATCACTTGAGGATACTGTAAGGTTGAAACCAAGTCAGCGGATTCAAATGATCTCCTGATTTTTAAAGTATATATATATATATATATATATATATATATATATATATATATATATATATATATATATATGTATATGTCCTGGAGTTTCGAGGATTTTCTGTATTTCCTTATTTCAGGGATGTTTCCTGTTTCTTTTTCGTCAGGAATATATATATATATATATATATATATATATATATATATATATATATATATATATATATATATTCAGATTATTTAAAGCCGAAACATATTTTTGAATTGCAAGATTTTGGGGGAGATAATAAGGCCAGCCAGTTGCCTTTAAGCATGAAACAGACTGTCGCCTCTGCGTGTTGACTTCTTCAATATCCACTTCCCTGACACTGAGCACTTTAACCCATAAATATAGCATACCTTAAAACTATATATATATATATATATATATATATATATATATATATATATATATATATATATATATATATGACGCGCTTTAGCCTCTTGGCTACAGTCTGCGTCGATGACGAAGCAATGCTTAATAGGACTTTTAAATAGACATTTTTCTTTCACACAGAGATATCTCTTCAGTTTCGTATCAAAACGCAAAGAAAATAATCTGAGAAGAAAGGAATGGATTCATTATTTATTAATCCGACAGATTTTTGTTACTTAAACCATATTTTTTTAGAAGATACTCGTTTTTGAGTGGACGCTCCGTTTATCCAGTAAAAAATATATTTATTCATTTTCGTCTACCGGCTTGTATATTCGAGAAATCTCATTAGAGAAACATATCCGCTCTAAGGCAGGATACGAACCTCCGACTTTATTTTGGATTTTATGAAATTATGACAACTAAAAATGTAACTTTCATTGTTTGCCTTGATAAAGTCGGTGGGCGAATCGCGTCTGCAAAAAAACTAAGATTTTTCCGATTCTTCCATTTTTATATCAATTTGTCTTATCCACAGACTTAACTAAATTGTCGACATGGAAAACAAAAAAATCAAAATCTTGGTATGAAGGAAGATACCATTATCCAGAAAGAGTCTTACGCAGGAGTATCTCATTTTTTTAAATTTTGGATTTAATGTAACTATAGCAACAAATATATATATATATATTTAATGTAACTATAACAAATATATATATATATATATATATATATATATATATATATATATATATATATATATATATATATATATATCGTCTCCCCTATCGAGAGGTATTTGGTTGATTTGAACCTTTTAAAAATCTGTATTTTACTTTCAACAACATCACTTGCTATGACACTAGAAGTGTTGAAACAAAATGGTTATATTTGTAGTGATTTTATAATATATTTATGTTATAATTTTCGAATAACTTATATATATATAATTATATAAAATTATATATATATATATAGTGAGCAATGTAGATGTCCATATATAAACGTATTCGTATATACGTTTCTAATTTGTTTTCACCTGATGACGGCCATGTTAGCCAAAACTAGTCGAGGAATCTAAATGAAATAATAATAAAGACGAAAGAATATTAATATACAACCGAGTGTGTCTGAAGATTTTTTTAGATTTTTTTATTGTTCAGTATATATATATATATATATATATATATATATATATATATATATATATATATATATATATATATGCGCATTCCGACAGGAAGATATTTATTTAAATGCCATGACTTTTCAGATCTCCAAAGACAGAAAGGGAAGTCAGGGTTTTCAATTCCATTGCCACGGTTTGGAATTTCCATTTCATAGAACGGTTCCAGCCCAGAGCTAGTGAATCGCGCCCTCTTAGTTTTTCCCCACCTGGCTGTTTGTGTGTGCGCGCGTGAGCGACGGATAGGAGACAGATCAATGTCTTTTCCATCGAATGTGGACAAAATAAAGTAACCGATTTCAAACACAGTGCGCTGATTCCCCATGGATACACATTCTCTATATATGTGTGTGTTTGCTTAAAAAAAATCGGCTATTGAATTTTAGGTGATTGTTGAGAAATCATAACGAAAATATTTACATATATATATATATATGCAGTAGGCATGACTGTATTCTGCATGTCTCATTCCATGTATGCCGCAGAGTAAGGTTATGCAATCGAGTGTGTGGGTCACTTCTTGGTAAGTTGAGGTCCACCATAAACAAATACACGCCATTGGTACTTTCTTTTATTCTCATTTTTTTTCACTTACAAAACACTTGCAAAGCTAAACGACGATAGGGAATGGATGACGGGTGCAGTTCTTGATGAAACTGGAAGCTTCTAGAACTGAACGTGCACGTTGGCGGCGAATTTAGTCATCAATGTTATCATCATAAATTCTTGGGTAAGAAATGAAGTAGAAGACGACATTTTGCTAATCTTCACAAGAGAACATCGTGTCAGTAATTATATATTTTCTTCTTTCTTTCTTTCTTTCTTTCTTTCTTCTTCTTCTTCTTCAAGGTATAGGTTATTCTTATAATCTTTCTTTCTTTTTTCTAATCCGTCAAGTTTTGTTTCTTTTTCATGAGCAATTACACGCCCCATCAATAGATTCTAAATCTTTTTTCTCTCAAACCTTCTTCTTCTTTTTCTTTTTCTTCTTCTTCTTCTTCTTCTTCTTCTTCTTCTTCTTCTTCTTCTTTTTCTTCTTCTTCTTCTTCTTCTTCTTCTTCTTCTTCTTCTAGCTATACGTTAGCCATTCTATCTTTCTTTTTAATTATTTATTAATTTATCTTCCTTTCTTTCTCTTTCCAATTCCACGCCATATTGATGCATTTTTAATCTTTTGTCCTCGTCTAGTTTTCTTTCTCTATCTCTTTCTTGCCTTTTCTTTATTATTCATCCATTATTTTTCTTTCTTTCGCCATTCTTTCTTTCTTTCTTTCTTTCTCCATTCTTTCTTTCTTTCTTTCTTTCTCTTTCTTTCTTTCTTTGTCATTAGCCATTCTTTCTTTAATTTCTTACATCTTTCTCTAAAAAAAACCTCATTCTTCTACCAGTTATATTTTTCTTTCTTTATTTCATTCCTCCCATCTTATTCTCTTTATTTTCATTTATCCATTTCTTTCTTTCTTTCTTTCTTTCTTTCTTTCTTTCTTTCTTTCTTTCTTTCAGTTTCCATCGATTAATTCCTCTTCTCTTATTAGAGGTTTTCTTCTTCTTCTTCTTCTTTCCTTTGATTTCTGTTGTATATACATTTACTTCCGGGTTCCAACGAGAGACTTAATGTCACCACTGATCATCCTTGTAAAAAGAAGAACAAAAAAATAGACAAAAGATCATTATGGATAAAACCTTATGTCAGCTGTACTTGTGAGTACAGATTTTTGTATTTTTTTTAAAATTTGGGCTTCTAGGAATCTCTTTAATGAGTCTATCTTAACCTTTTCCAATCAATCCGAGGGCTCTAAATACAAATGGAATTACTGATGTTTTCAGGTGCCATATTTTTCAGATTTCCTTTTCTAGATCATTGTATTTTGAGAGGTTCTTTTACAATTTCAATGATGCGTTACAATCTGCAGGGACTGCCATGTCATTACATTTTTTTCGGTTTTTCTGGTCTTTGATAACGATGTTTGAGTGATTAGTTTTGATTGTTCTGTCTGTGTGTATTGTAAAATCATATTGAAAATAATGAACGGTGACATAATTTTCGAAATTGTAAGAAAAGCATTTCGAGTAGTAATGTTTGTCTTGTCTTGGTTTTTTTTTTTTTTGGTTTTTTATCTCTGACTATTCGTTCAATATCGTCGATTTCTTTCTCTATCATTTATGATTCAAACATTTTTAATTACATTTGCCTATAATTTTATTCATTCAGCCTTTTCTTTTTTATTGATTGTAATATAAATCAAGTATCATTTTTTATGGAAGAGGACGTATCACCAAGTTTGTAAGAAAAGCGTTTCGAGTCGTAACGCTATTTTCTTTTGTTTACTACATTTATTCGTTCCGAAGAGTAAATCCCTCACAATATTCATCTTTCAAATATTTCAACAAAAAAATATTTGCATATATTTGATGATAATTTTCTATTTTTATTCTTTTCTTGTCGTTATATCATATATATATATATATATATATATATATATATATATATATATATATGTTATTATCATTATTATTATTATTATTATTATTATTATTATTTAAAGAATATCAATCGCTTAAAATACCATAGGTAATAATTTTTATTACATGTGAAAAAAAATTGTTGAAAATTGAGAGCTGTTCTTTAAAGCTCTTATGAAATAAAAATTATTACCTATGGTATTTAAGCGACTGATATTCTTTAATTAATAATAAAAATAATAATAATAATATATATATATATATATATATATATATATATATATATAAATTTGTATTTCATGGGAGCTTTAAAAAACAGCTCTCAGTCTTCAAGACCTACAAACAAAAATGTTTTTTTTTCTCATGAAATAAAAATTATTACCTATGTGATTTTAAGTGTTTGATATTCTTTAATTAATGATAATTTTGCTCTGTCTCTTCACACAGAGCTCTCCTTGGATTTATATATCCACATTATAGATTTTTACATGCGGACAAAAAAAATTACTCACTACAAAGATGGATTCTTGTTTCGATGCCGTACGTGCATCTCAATCAGTGAGAACTTAACGTGACCATGTTTAAACGGAACGCTGATCTTATAAAACTTTCAGTTATCTGTTTGAATAAGTCTTGTTCTTATGTCCATCGTCTTTGTCATGTTGATTATATTATATGAATATGTCCTGAAGATGGTTTATTAGACCGAAACGTCCGACGTTGATAGTATATTAACATTAAAACAGCATAATTGCATATAAGGATTTTTCTTTGTTTTTTCCGTATATTTTTCTTCATACTGTCGGATCTATATCCATATATTTGCTTATATATATATATATATATATATATATATATATATATATATATATATATGTATGCATGTATATATACATAGAAAAAGTTGCAAATTAAAAAAATAATAATGTTTTTTTTATGAAAGTATTTATTTATTTATATATATATATTTGATATTTCAGATTGACCTCAATCTTTCTTCAGAAATAACTGTTTGTTTACAAGCTGCGTCCCTCGCGATATGCGGACGTCACGTGATATGGATTTTTAGAAATAATTTGTAAAAAGGATTAGAAAGAGGGAAATCTACATTTTTTAACGTTTTATTGACAGTTTATATAAATTTCCACATATCCTCCATCATTAGCAATACAAAGGGTAATACGATTTTGCAGTTCATGGAAAACATTTGCCAACTGATTTACAGTAATGCCTGAAATCACATTAGATATTTTAGCTATACTTAAAACTAGGTACATTAAACGTTATAACATTTTTTATAGATTATTTCTATCGCAAATACAAATAAAGTTATAAATTTTGTAAAGTGCACACGAACTTTATGGACACCCTGTATATATACGTAAATAATTAATGTATACGTATTATAAATAAAT
>OZ010598.1:81425982-81430982 GCA_963932145.1 Acanthosepion lycidas | reverse complement strand
TCGTTTTTTTTTTTTTTTTTTTTTTTTTTAGGCCGAGAAACAGACCTCAAATTTAAAAGCAAAGTGAATAGATTTCAGGTAAAGAAAGGGGCGGGCGACGCTTTCGTATATTAATTGACTTTGACGCATTGCATGGCAAGATCGCTCTCATCCTTACTCGCTCATCGTCCACATAAGATCGGTCGGCTACTTGTGATCTCGTTTGTAAGCTTAATGATACAAATTTTAAGAACGGGTTTTTGCGTATGCGACACGAGTGTATTTTTTTCTTCTGTGTAATAAAGATGAAATAACAGCTGCGAAACTAAAAGATGAAAGAAAGATACGACGAAAACTTGCTGTTATATACTGACATAACACCAGATTTTAAAAAATAGTTTCACCAGCGCGTTGCGTCAATAAATTCCAGCCGAATGGTGATACGATATAGTCGTAAAACGATTTTTTTTCTTCTCGGAAGTTAGTATTTAATTCTAGCTAGCCAAATCTGCAGGCTTTTAATCATCTGGTTTAACATAAAAATATCACAGAATGCAGAATCAGTAAACAGTAATCTTCAAGACTCTCGTCCTTATTTTTTTTTTAGCTTTAGTTTTCTTTTCTTTTTACAAGTATATTTTACAAGTATATTGAATCATTTTATCGGTGACTGTAACAACAGTCCTTCATCGACCATCAGTAGATGGGCGAAAAAGCTGATTGATTGTCTTTGATTATTCTACCCTATGGTAGCCTGATTTTTCCCTACTTTTAGAAAATCATCAAAGAATTCGGTGTGAAAACTAAATTTGATATCAAAAGTGGCACCAAAGATTAGATTCATAGCTTTTACCAATTTTGGGGCATTTAATTTTAAATGTCGTCTGTCACAATGTACAGAAATATTAGGTTGGTGCAAAAATAATATCGTTTTCTCACATATGTTACTGTGTGAGAAAACGACATTATTTTTGCACCAACATAATACCTAATTTCTGCAGATTTTTGCTTACAAACAGACAAACATTTAACTATTTCGTAAATAAATACAAATAAGGTTTATATATTTTATATTAGATACAATGAAGGTAAAATATAGTCAAGTCAAAATTTTAATTATAAGTTACCACAAGCAAAATACGCAGTTTTTAATACTGTATTCGATAATTAAAATCAGTGTAAAAAAATGTAAAAGCTTACAAAAAATGTATGTATAAGATTTGTTATATCATTTGTTAGAGCATAATTAATAAAAAATAAAAAAATAGGTAAACGTGTATATAGCACCATAATACTACAGAGCACAAATTATAAGACAAAATGTTTTAAATTTGCATTGTTTATTGAAAATCAAATAAAAACTACTGCACTTTATAACATATAACATCATAATATAATTAAATTGTCCAGCATAATTTCTTAATGAAATAAATGAAGATCTTATTTGATGGCACAATGAGTAAGTAAGATGAAAATAGATACTACTCCAGCATTAATAATCTAATAAAAAATGAAGATGAAAGTAAATATTGGTCAAAAATTAATAATAATGGCTGACAATGCTTCATCTAATAAAAAATGAAGATGAAAGTAAATATTGGTCAAAAATTAATAATAATGGCTGACAATGCTTCATCTAATTAAAAATGAAGATGAAAGTAAATACTAGTCAAAAAATAATAATAATGGCTGATAATGCTTCATCTAATAAGAAATGAAGATGAAAGTAAATACTCGTCAAAAATTAATAATAATGGCTGATAATGCTTCATCTAATTAAAAATGAAGATGAAAGTAAATACTAGTCAAAAATTAATAATAATGGCTGATAATGCTTCATCTAATAAGAAATGAAGATGAAAGTAAATACTCGTCAAAAATTAATAATAATGGCTGACAATGCTTCATCTAATTAAAAATGAAGATGAAAGTAAATACTAGTCAAAAATTAATAATAATGGCTGATAATGCTTCATCTAATAAGAAATGAAGATGAAAGTAAATACTCGTCAAAAATTAATAATAATGGCTGACAATGCGCTTCATGTAATAAGAAATAAAGATGAAAGTAAATACTAGTCAAAAATTAATAATAATGGCTGATAATGCTTCATGTAATAAGAAATGAAGATGAAAGTAAATACTCGTCAAAAATTAATAATAATGGCTGACAATGCTTCATCTAATAAAAAATGAAGGTGGAAGTAAATACTAGTCAAAACTTAATAATTGTAGACAAAAGCTTCTATATGAAACAAAACAACATAATAAATCTAATTATTTGATTATTTGTGTTACCTGTATCCTACAATGGTATAGGAATTAAATCCCATATATAATTTTCAACTAATAAAATTCCATCAGAATGTTTGCTTGATGAACAATCATTAGAAAGACAAATACCGCCAAAATACTTGTTGGGCGTAGTTGTAAACCTACTACGTGATATTTTTGGACCATTTAGAAAAAAAAAATCTTCACTCCCGCAAATTCGATAAAAAAGATTTTTGCGAGTCGGTTTGAAATTATTTTATAACCGATAAAGACTTTGTATTCAAAATATTCACACTTCGATGTAAAATTCAATTGTTTCCCCTTATGGATGTAAAAATAAAAGCTTCCTGCTTCTCGCGGCTTACAACTATTTCGGAGGCCAGTTTGATCTAAACTCGAGTACACACACTCACACCCACATACATGCATACAATGGAAGCGAGACAGCCAGCAGCCGTCGATTAAGGCCTTGCCTAGAATAGAATGGATTAACCAGCAGTCGCTTACAAATCCTTTCTCTACGAACTCATAAAATCATTGGGATGACCTTCATAAAGTAAGTCTGTTCACACATTTCCGCCGAACTAAAACCGCAATGCAAACTTTATAAAATAAAATCCACTGGGAGGAAAATTGAACATTTTATTGCTATTTCTGTAAAAAGAGAATATAAATGTTATTTCAACTGACGTTCTGTTTCTATATTTCCCCCAGAAAATAGCTTCTTTTTTGTTTCATCGAAGAGGTATGTTGTCGTTTAATGTCTGGACGCCCGACACACAGTTAGCAAATAAAACCTAGGCAGACGGACTCCCATAGTTGTTTCTGTTGAAACGGTCAAAACGCAGGAAAAATTATTTACCGAATGCTTGCCACAATTTTTAGATAAAAACACTTGGATGTAAAATATTTAAATTTAAATGGAGTATCTTCTAATTGTCTCAAGGTTCTTGATAAAATCCAAAGACGGATATGCAATGTAATTGGCCCTGATCTGGCATCTCGTCTGCAGCCGCTCTCTCACAGACGTGCCGTTGCCTCCCTCTGTTATTTTTACAAATACTTTCACGGTAACTGCTCCGATGAGTTGCTTACGCTGGTTCCCAGACTTCATGAATTTAAGCGTTCAACTAGGCTGGCATCTCGCTCTAATTCTTTAAATGTAGCCGTCTCTTGTACTCGACTCTCTTCATGTCTCGCACTTCTCGGCTGTTGAACTCCCTCCCCATTTCTTGCTTTCCTGATAGCCACAATCTCCAACTATTGAAATGTAACGTCAATCGACGTTTCCAGATGCCCTGATCTATCCCATGACCTTCTCTTCATCCTTTCCTCTGTCACTCCTCTTTGTTCTCGCTCCAACTCAGTAACCCCTTGGGTGTTAGTGGCTTCCCGCCTTGCTTGGGGCTGAATGCTTAAAAGAAAAAAGAAAGAAAGAAAAGTAACGGTTTTAAAAGGCTTCAAATAACGCCTTCTTAAAACCTTATTTCATCTTCGCTTCATCCACTTATATTTCGAGTGGTACGATTCGATCCATTATGAGTCTGGTCTTAATTACGAAATGAAAAAATGTAGCTCTTCCCTTCTATGTTGTATTAGCAAATTAGATAAATTTTCTTATCTCGGTATTTAAGTTTAACTTGCTTGCAGCTTAAAGGCGGCAAATATATCGTTGATCTCTGGGTGGATGCTTTAGATCACGTGTTGTGTATTAAAGATTAAAAGACGACTTTATCAATCTTTTTTAATCTCCTGAAATTTAATTCTTTCCAAAATAGGCAAACATATATTATGCAATAATTTTAGAAGGCCTCAATTTAAATATAATATCGTCTGCATTATTTAATAATTCTTTGATGTGTCTGCATTATTTACAGTCCGGTTAATGTCCTGTAAATTCTTCCTTCCTTCCTTCCTTTCTTTCTTTCTTTTTGTCTTTCTTTCTTTCTTACTTTCTTTTCTTTTTGTCTTTCTTTCTTTCTTTCTTTCTTTCTTTCTTTCTTTCTTTCTTTCTGCCTTCGCCTCTTTTATTACTTCTTTCTTTAGTGTTTTTTTTCTTTCTTTCTTTCTTTCTTTCTTTCTTTCTTTCTTTCCTTCTTTCTTTCTTTCTTTCTTTCTGCCTTCGCCTCTTTTATTACTTCTTTCATTAGTGTTTTTTTTCTTTCTTTCTTTCTTTCTTTCTTTCTTTCTTTCTTTCTTTCTTTCTTTCTTTCTGCCTTCGCCTCTTTTATTACTTCTTTCTTTAGTGTTTTTTTTCTTTCTTTCTTTCTTTCTTTCTTTCTTTCCTGTCATACATCCTTTCTGCCTTCAATTCTTTCTTTCTTTCCATCCCTTCTTTCTGCTTTCGCCTCTTTTATTACTTCTTTCTTTCTTTCTTTCTTTCTTTCTACCCGTTCTTTCTGCTTTCGCCTCTTTTATTACTTCTATGTTTAGTGTTTTCTTTCTTTCTTTCTTTCTTTCTTTCTTTCTTTATTTCTTTCTTTCTTTCCTGTCATACATCCTTTCTGCCTTCAATTCTTTCTTTCTTTCTTTCTTTCTTTCCATCCTTTCTTTCTGCTTTCGCCTCTTTTATTACTTCTATGTTTAGTGTTTTCTTTCTTTCTTTCTTTCTTTCTTTCTTTCTTTCCTGTCATACATCCTTTCTGCCTTCAATTCTTTCTTTCTTTCTTTCTTTCCATCCTTTCTTTCTGCTTTCGCCTCTTTTATTACTTCTATGTTTAGTGTTTTCTTTCTTTCTTTCTTTCTTT
>OZ010598.1:81395982-81420982 GCA_963932145.1 Acanthosepion lycidas | reverse complement strand
TTTAATATATATATATATATATATATATATATATATGTGTGTGTGTGTGTGTGTGTGTATGTGATATACCTCCATATATATTTATATATATATATATATATATATATACATATATATATATATATTTAAAAATATGACAAGCTGTAAAGGCTTTTTGAGGCGCGTTTCATCCGGTACAATTTCATCGGACTGGGTTTTGTTGACGTTACCACGTCTACACATGCGCACAAAACGAGATACGCAGATAGTTTCAAAATCTTTAAAAGACTATTTTTGAAAGAATATATATATATGAATATATATATATATATATATATATATATATATATATATATATATATATATATATATAAAGAGACTGACAGACAGACAGCCAAACAGAGACAGGGAAGGAGACAAGGAGAAAGAAAGCGAATGAATGTTTCATTTTTTTTTTATTTCACTTTACTTGCATTTTGATATTGTTTATGAGTAGTTGTCTGACTATACTATGGTCCTCATGCCGCTTATTAATATCTTGTCTGACGGCGCTATGGTGCGATAGGTAATAGGAGAGTCTACGTTAGAGTGTGGTTGTGGTTAATCCTATGTATGAGGTTTTTTGTTTCTATGTTTACAGAGAAACTTTCTCCCAGTGGGCGAGTATAATCATGTCAAAGAAAGCAAAACAAAAAAAAATCATTATTTGGACATATTCATTTAAGTATCAATGAATATTCTTTGTTAAGCATTTAAAGAATTTTTGAAAACATCTTAGATAATTTTGCTGTTATCCGATTAAAATTTGGATAACATTGTCTAATGTTTAAATATTTTTGGTCAACATACCGTATATACTCGTGTATAAGTCAGCTTCGTGTATAACACGACTTTGTATTTCTTTTGTGAAAAACCTGATTTTGTCATATTACTCGTGTACAATGCGATCTTTGAGCAATACTATTAAGTCCACCGTAGTCAAACATCATATTATAGCAAGTAAATGGTATTCATTCTTTTTATTGTACAATGCTAGCCCAAAATAGTGAGAAAACCAATCACCGCAAAATAACTGAGACAAAGATGTAGCTACTGTAATTTTGTTCGAGTTCATTGTGATGTCCCCCCGGTGTCGCTGCGCCAAATGTGACGGCTGCCTGGCTGCGTCCGTCGTGCTATCCTGTCCTGTGACGACCAACTGTCTTGGTATTGGTCGCGGCACCGAATGTGACGTTCTAACCTTTTGGTGATTCGGATGGGAATCTGGTTAGATTCGGTATCAGCCTTGTCGTTCCCAGCTCGCCTCCAACATCTGGTTACCGAAGTAACTGTTTTGATTTCTAGTCTAACCTACCCACGTTGTGAATTGATCATAGGAAGACGAAATCAATCAGTCGCCGGGCCGTAATGCAAGCCGAGTTCGATCAAGGGTAACACCGCACAAGTATATGTAAAAGAAAATAAAATAATATCTCGAAAAGTTAAAATATGTTAAAAAAGGATAACAATATTTTATATCTGGTTGCTGAATACAGGACTGAGTCTTCTTCGCAACCCGCTATATGGATTCGTGACACTTTGTGTTTGCTAGGCGAGTCTTAACATCTTAAGTTGTTTGTTCTTCAAGAAACTGGTTCTTGGTGTATCTTCAGGCGATATTCGTGAAACTTGTTTTGGTGGTGTGAGTCTAAGTCGTTCTTCAGAAATAAATTGTTCTTGATTAGAAGTTGAGGTCGATAATGCGCGAATCTTAGTCAGCTTCTGCGAAGCGGGTCTTCAGAGCTCTCAGATCACTGCAACTGCTTGCCTGTCTGTCTCCAACCCCAACTGCGAACTTCCCTCAACTTAACTGGAACTCGAACTCAACTTAACTCGCTGCGACTCTGCTTAAATGGACGCCGACCAAAACCGGGGTGGGCTTGTCGGGGTTTGAGGTTTCTTGATAATTCTAAACCCACAGGAAAATTTTATTATTTTCCATTTTTGGAAGTCTTTCGTCTTTTCGCCTGAAATCTGAAATATTATTTTGTATCTATTAATTTCTTCCTCTCCCAATAAGAGCAGATAGGTTTGCCTATTGAACGGTTCACATTCCTCCCCGGTCTTTTGAAACACCTGCTTTGGGACAGGTGTAAAAGTTCATCCCTTATTTCCTGTTTAGGACTGTCTACTTCAAGTCTGTACTCCTAACGTCTCCGCCTGAACTCTGAAATTTTATTAGCTAATTAAATCTTGACCTCTTCAAGTCTAGAATTAGCTGTCTTTCCTGTTATCTGAGGTTTTCTTACGCTAAAACAGATACACACAGTAACACTCTACCTGGAGTGGCCCTTGGGCCTTATATTGGGCGAATATTAGGAAAGAGAATCATAAGAGTTTGTGCCATGTTAGTTTGCATCATTATTCCAGATATCATATTTTCACACATGATGCTGTTCACTTTTAGATATCGTGTTTTCACGCGTCAGCTTGCGTTGTGTTTTTATTATGACGTATATTTAGTGTTATTTATTCCAAAATTTGAGAATATTTTCTTGATGTTTTGTTGCTTATATTTCATTATTAATATTTGTAGTTTTGTCTTTTCTTATCAAACGAGACCTCATTGTAAATTTAAACAGGGGAGGATGTTTAGCGAAAGTGATAAAAATACGCGCGGAAAAACATGTTACAGACAGGCCTGTACAAC
This sequence comes from Acanthosepion lycidas, assembly GCA_963932145.1. Classification (NCBI taxonomy): domain Eukaryota; kingdom Metazoa; phylum Mollusca; class Cephalopoda; order Sepiida; family Sepiidae; genus Acanthosepion; species Acanthosepion lycidas. Next base: position 81,418,314 of record OZ010598.1, on the reverse strand, counting down.
TGCACATCCTCAAAATAAAGAAAATCTCATTCAGACAAATCAGCAGATTACGAATATATATATATATATATATATATATATATATATGGATTTGAATAAGAACTTCAATACGTTGGAAATTATCTTTCAAATATTGGTATGGTTAATATAAATGTATACTTATTCCTGGTGTTGGTTAAAATCTTTCCCTTAAAATAATTTTATAAGAGTTTGAATAAGTACTCGCTGTTTTCCAACAGATGGTGTTCCCAGAACTGCGTGCATGTAATTTCAGATGATAACATATCTATAAGGAAGTACTATAAGAAAGCTTGAAATCCAATACATATAATTTCGTGCCAAACAAAGTCTATTTGCAGGAAAATTTACCGTGCAACTTTATTCAATAGAAATCGGCCGCTGAAGCGCACAAAATTCTTGTTGAGACTTACGGCGACCATGCTCTGTCGGAAACAAAATGAAGAGATTGGTTTAGACGCTTCAAAAATAATGATTTTGATGTTGAAGATAAGAACTCACTGGCGCGCCGAAAAAGTTTGAAGACAAAGAATTAGTGGCATTACTTCATGAAGACTCATGTCAGGCGAATTTGCTGAATTATTAGGAGTTGATCACACAACAATTTCGAAAAGTTTGAAAGATTTAGGAATGAGTCGAAAACAATGACATTGGATGCCGTACGAATTGAAGTCGAGAGATATCGAACGGCATCTTGTCACGTGTGAACAGCTGCTTCAATGGTAGAAAAGGAAAGCATCGTATCGTGATCGTCGATGAAAAGTGGATGCACTACGATAACCATAAGCGTAGTATATTGTGGGGTATGCACAACCATGCATCAATATCAAGGCAAAGCCGAATAGCGATGGTTCAAAGCTTCTGCTCTGCATTTGATGGGATCAGCTGGGTGTAAGCTGCTCAAATCGACCGAAACCATCACGGCAGATTGCTGTCGAATACATCTGATGCATTTGAGTCGAGCTTTGAAGAAAAAAATGGCAGCTATAGAAGGAGAGACACGACAAAGTAATTTTGCAACATGGTAACGCCAGGGAAAATGTTTCAAAACGGGTGAAAACCTACTTGAAAACGATTAAATAGGAAGGCCTACCCCACCCAACGTATTCACCAGACATTGGTCCGTCTGATTATCACTTGTTCCGTTCGGTGTCACATGGCCTGGCTGCACAGCACTTTCATTCATATGAAAAAGCCAAAAAGTGGGTCGACTCATAGTTAGCCTGAAAAGACGTGTCGTTTTTTCCGGCGTGGAATTCAAATACTGCCAGATAGAATTGGAAAAAGTAGTGGCTAGCGATGGACAATAATTTCAGTAACACGTTTCTTATTAATTTTTGTAAACAAAAAATTACTTACAGTATTTACATTAGTCGGACTATTGTCCTCATCTTTGTCGCCATATTTGTCACAACGTTTCGTTTACGCTAAAAAATATTTACCTTAAAATTTACGAGGAAAAATAAATATTTTCGCTGAAATATTTACGTTTAATTTTACGTTTCTATGGAGCCTCGAAAAACACGTTATATTTCCTTGGATAACAAATGCTATTATTATTATTATTATTATTATTATTATTATCATTATTATTATTATTATTATTATTATTATTATTATCTTCTTTTTCTCTTTCTTCTGTTTATTCTTCTTTTTGTTCTTCTCCTCCTTCTTCTTCTTCTCTTTCCTCTTCACCGTTTTCTTTTTCCTTTTCCTCTTCTTCTTCTCTTTCTTCCTTTTCTTCTCCCTCCTCTTCTTCTTCCTTTTCTTCTTCTTCTCTCTCTTTTTCTTCATCTTCTTCTCTTCTACGTATTCATCTTTTCTTTTTTCTTCTTCTTCTTCTTCTTCTTCTTCTTCTTCTTCTTCTTCTTCTTCTTCTTCTTCTCTTTCTTCTTCTTCTTCTTCTTCTTTTTTTTCTTTTTGTCTTTCTTCTTTTGCATTTCCCTCTTCTTCTCTTTCTTCTTCTTGCTCTTCTTCTCTTCTACTTATTCGTCTTCTCTTTTTTTCTTCTTCTTCTTCTTGTATTTTTCTCTTTCTTTTTCTTCTTTTTGTCTTTCTTCTTGTGCTTCTTTTTCTCTTTTTCTTCTTCTTCTTTCATCTTCTTCTTCTTCTTGGAGATCGCAATATTATCATGACTTTTTACTCATGTGTCAGATACAAGTTCTATTGCATATTATTTAAAGACTCATACTTGTCCAACTTCACAATACAGCAAAATACTTGTTGACAAAATCAGTATGTTACAGCACGTAGCAATAAACAGAATCTTCAAATTCTGGAGGCTCTCTATATCAAAAGCAATCAACCAACACTAAACAAAATTTATTATGAGTATAGTAGCAATGTTTTAAAATGCATTTCATTTACCTAACATTTAACACTATGTTGCCATTTACCGTCTCTGTTCACACACCTCCTTGCATTGGGAACGCTTGTAAACACAACGATGAAATTTAAAATAATTATAACTGTGCGCGTTTACAAAAACGCGTGTTTACAAAATATTACCAACACAACGATGTCAATTACACTATGTTTGTTTTTGCAATTCAGCCCTGAGGATCGTTTCGGAAGAGATCGAAAGAAGATGGGTTAACAACGACTACAGCGCCATTTCTTGATGGATTTAAACTTAACATCAAGAAGATCATCAGAGAACTAGAACGGATTATTGTAAAATTAAAGACATAATATGTCTTTATTATTTATTTAAACACACTTGAATAAAGATATAGCCTATATATATATATATATATATATATATATATATATATAGTCAAACCTAGAGAGACAGACAAACCTACCAAGGTTTCACTTAAGCGAATCGTCAGTTTAGTTGATTAATCGTATCGGGTTTTTTTTCTTTGGGTTTCGGACCTGTATGCTGTACGATTATTTTCGACAGACATTCATGTTCCTAGCTCTTTCTTTTTTAAAAACTTTTTTTTTCCTTCGAAATTGATTTGATCATTAGCAAATCATGAAACCGAAAGTTTTCCGAGATTAGTGTAATTACCTATATATATATATATATATATATATATATATATATATATATATATATATATAGGTGTGTGTGTGTGACAATAGGAAAAGTGTAGTAGTTGCCGACGTGTTTCGTGTTGACGGATTCAATCCATTCTCTTTTGACTTCACGATATTGTTGTGTACGCTTGTTAACAAAATTACTACTCTCCCAAACAAACATACATAACAATATCGTGAAATCAAAAGAAAATGGTTGAATCTGAATCCGTCAACACAGCAATAACAACAATACCTCCACACGTGACAGTAATTGACGTAATTTTCTGTTAACAGTATGAAAATAGCGTTCTCTAAATTCTTCCAGTTGCTAAGGGCATTTTGATTTTTGTTATTATTAGTTATTTCCTTTAATAAATTCATTTCGTTTTGCTTTGAGAAAGTTCGCATCGGACGAAACGCGTCGGCAACTGCTACAGTTTTCCTATTGTCATTTATATTTATAAATATTGTCTTTTCTACGGGTTAACTCTGAGAAATTTTCATATATATATATATATATATATATATATATATATATATATAAAGAGAGAGAGAGAAATATTTGTATATATAGATATATAATTATATATATATATAGAGAGAGAGAGGGAGGGAGATAGAAAGAGGGTATATTATCTTGTGTATATATTTGCATTTGTTTGACAGAGGTTGTGTAGTTGCGTGTGTGCGTTCCATTGAGTTCGAGAAACGATTGGGTTTTGAGTGCGATAAAAGGCGAAATCTTGGTAAAAGCGTTTCGGGTTGTGATCGGTTGATGAAAGCTCGGGGGCCTTAGTGGTGGACCGAACGATATCGCTGATATTTTCCGTGTTTATCTGATTTACACCTCAGCTGAGGCCCGTGGACAACTGGGGGTCAAACTCGTTGGCTCTGAGAACAGATCAAAAGCAGCGAAATATGCAGTTGGCCCACTCAAAGGCAAGAATCATTATCATTCGCTTAATACCATGCTCTCGTTTTGGAGATAGAGAAAAGCCAGGGTGGATTGGTGTACTCGAAATAGAAAGAAAGAAAGAAAGAAAGAAAGAAAGAAAGACAAAAAGAAAGAAAGAAAGAACGAAAGAAAGACACCTGCGAAAGGAAGTGACGAAAAAAACGGACAAATGGAAGTGAAGAAAGAAAGAAAGAAAGAAAGGAAGGAAGGAAGGAAGGAAGGAAGGAAGGAAGAAAAAAGAATGGTGCGGAAGGAAAAGGAAGAAAGCAACGAAAGAATGGATAAATGAATGTGAAGAAGTAGAAGATGAAAAGGACGTGAAAAATAAAAAAAGAAAGAAAAAAGAAAGAAAGAAAGAAAGAAAAAAAGAAAGAAAGAAAAAAGCAACGAAAGAAATGGATAAATGAAAGTGAATTAGAAGATGAAGGAGAAGTGCAAAAAGAAAGAAAGAACAAATAAAGAAAAAAAGAGAAAGAAAGAAAGAAAGAAAGGGGGAAAGGGGGAAAGATACATGCCAAAGAAAGCGAAGAAAGAAAGGGACGTAATAAAAGAAGTGACGAATTATGCGCACATAAGGAAGCGAATAAAGAACTAAAGGACAAAAAAAAAGAAGAAAGAAAGAACGAAAGAAAGAAAGAACGAAAGAAAGAAACGTGTGGAAGGAGAAAAAAGAGAGGAAAGGAACGCAGAAAATGAAACAAAGAAGAATAGAGACAGAAAGAATGAATGAAAGAAATAAAGAAATAATAGAAAAAGGATGAAAAAAAAAACAAGAACGAAAGGCAGAAAGAAAGAAAGAAAGAAAACAACGAAAAAAAGTAGCTGAAGAAGGTAAAAAAAAAGAAGAAAGAAAGAACGAAAGAAGCAACGACTGAAAAAAACAGAAAGAAAAAAGAATTAAAATAAAAAGAAAATAAGAAAGAGAAAATATAATAGAACGATATGAAAAGAAAACTAAAGGATCTAAAGATATAATATATATATAATAATATTAGTTTGGTGCAAAAATAATATCGTTTTTTGACGTTAAAAAAATACGTCAAAAAACGATATTATTTTTGCACCACCCTAATAATATATATAAACATAAAAAGTAAGATAAATAAAAAAAACAGAATGAAAGAAAAAGAAAGAAATTAGTGAAAAAACAGATATACTAAAAAATGTACAGTTTAACTCGGATATAAGAGAAACTCGGATATAAGAGAGATTGTATCTGGTCCCAGATTAGAGCCATACTTACCTAAACAAAATAAACAAACCTGTATATAAGAGAAACCCGGATATAAGAGACTTCTCTGGTCCCAAATTAGAGCCATACTTACCTAAACAAAATAGACCAAACCCTGATATAATAGAAACCCGGATATAAGAGAATTCGTCTCCGGTCCCGGCAAATCTCTTATATCCGGGTTACACTGTAAAACAAAATAAAGAAAAAAAAGTTAAAAAAGGAAAAGTGAAATATTATGCTGGTGCAAAAATAATGTCGTTTTTTTTTTACGTTAAAAAATACGTAAAAAAAAAACGATATTATTTTTGCACCTACCTAATAAATTTCCAAAGAAAAGAAGACGAACAAATCGGAAAAACAGAAAAAAAATGAAGGAAGAAAATTCAAAAGAAGGAGTCATCAAAACCAGATCAAATAATGAAAATATGAAATAAAAATAAGAGCTTCAACATTAGACAGAATTTTTTACTATATTACTTTATAGAAAACTTGGTTAGTTTTGTGAGTTCTCACTAGAGGTCGCAATGACGTGTACCAGACGAACTAATGCTAAGTAAAAGCCTGCTTCGCGAATGGCTGAAGATGGTAATGTTTGTAAATTAAATTTGTAACATAAAAAATAGATCACTAAATGCTGGTTTCCAAGGTGGACAAACCCTATTCTGCTGGAAATTTGAAACAATAAAAATACCTAAGCTGATCAGAGTATTTAGTAATAGAAAGGTATCGTTAGATAAACAAGAAAAGAATACTGCAATGTTACGTAATATCAGTCCTCCTCTATAGCAGAGAATGTTGTACAATCTTGTCACAAATAGTAAATGTGGCTTGAAGCAACAGAATCAAAGAAAAGTGTTCTGAACTGATACATAATGTCAGTCCTTATCTATGGCAGTAAATGCTAGACAACCTGGTCACAGGGGTAGATTGTTCCAGTTCCACGTCTCATGCCTCTTCCAGATGTCTTAGTTAACTCCCTTTAAATCATCTCTCCAATTTTTTTTTTTTTGTTTGCACCAGTTCAGTAGTCAGGTATTTGATTCATAACACTTTGGGTCATGTCACTAGATCGAAAAAATGCTTTTATCCATTGTACCATGAAGAAGGCCGGAGTATACCACAGCCAACACGCCGTGAATATGATAATAAATATGATGACAACAGTCTAAAAATGTAGTTAATGTAAATAAAAAGAACACTTATACTTAACATCAGGAAGAGACAGAAGACATTTCAAGGGCATCTAATGAGGAAAGAGAGCTGGGAAAATTTGATACCCATAGGACAGATTTAAGTAACAGAGATAGAGCTAATAAACACACAAACTATTTGTCTAGCTTCAGTGAATAGATAGCGAGGCGAAGTTGTAAAGAGCTAAAAAGAGAGGAAATTGTGGAGAACCATGATCGCTAACGCCTCTAAGGTACACGGCATATACAAGAAGATGGTCATTCATATGCATTGCCCTTGATTCAAAACTTCTTCTCTTTTGATTTTTTCGCTGTCCATATGTCGTCGCTTATTATTTTGTGTGTAATGATACTTCTAGTCGAGCACGATCATGGCTCTCCCCAACATCCTCTTTTTGTTGCTATACACAAGTTTTGGCGTTATCATTTTTAGTTGCACTTGTTCTGCCATCCATATGCTGCAGTTTATTCTTTTATGTGCCATGTTTATGTGCACGATCATGGCTCTCCCCAACTTCCTCCTTTTGTTGCTATATGCAACTTTTGATGTTATCATACTTAGTTGCCCTTGATCCGCCATCCATATGTCGCAGCTTATTCTTTTATGTGCCATTTTTATGTGCGTGATAATGGCTCTCCCAACTTCCTCTTTTTGTTGCTATACGCAAATTTTGGCATTATTATTCTTCGTTGTTCTTGTTCTGTTACCGGTATACCTCTGCATTTTCTTCAAGGCACCAAGCCTCTTCAAGAGGTGGTATTCCTAAGTGGTCACACACCAGGGTACTGACCAGGCTCGACGCTGCTTAACTTCGGTGATCGTAGGGTAGCCAGTGTTTCAATGTGATGTGTCCAAAATCCGACACATAATGCGGGGAAAAGGCTAGGAAAATCTGACACTCACAGGATATGTTGACGTTGAGAATCTTGTAAAATGAATTTTAGAACAGACTGTGGAAACGATAGTAAAAAAAAGAAAGCATTGCTAAGAGTTACAAGGAATAGTAAGCTGTGGAGAGCCATCGTCGTCAGTGTCCTGAAAAGACACTACATATGATAATTTCTGATCGGGAAAATTCCGCCATTAATTATTCGAAAGATTTTTTATTTTATTTTATTTTTTTACAGGAATTTGATTGCAAACCACAAGTGTCCAATACACACAAGTTGAAGACTGATAAACAATCCTTTAAAAAAAGCACAATAAAAAATGCACGCGTAGCTGGAAGCCATTTTATTCGCTATGTCTGTGCCTTGGGACTGTAAAAACTGAATATTTGTAGTGGTGGGGCGTCCTTAAATCTATTCCCTCTTTTCCCTTCCGATCCGATAATGATATCAACATAATTTAGCACCACAGAAGTCGAGGTCTCCGGTTAAAGTTCTTTTCATGAGAATTATTCGCAGCTACAGATGTCTACCGAGTGTTCTAGAATCTATACATTCTTCGAGGTCTTAACATACTTGCTGTGTTTTAGGTTGTCAATCTGAACGGGTATTTGTTTAAATCACAGTTGAGTGAGACGTCTGGGAACACGCTGCGTGTCCAAGCGGCCCGTCACTATATTGCCGCTAGGTTAGATGAAAATATTCGGACCATCTTCATTCTTCCTTTTATTCCCGTTAAAGACTTGTTTGTTCAGCTTAAAACGAATAAAACTAAAAACACTAAGTGGAATATATAAAATAATATAGTGCCCTATAATATGCCAGTAGGCATATTAAAGGGTGTTCCAATAACTTGGAACGATTTTAATGTTAATTAAGTTTAAGCGTCTAATATATTTTTTTCTTTTTCTTTCAGATTTGGCGGACATTTAGGCGATGTTATTTTTCACATATAATTGGCATGACTTGAATAACATGATCAAATAGACAAATAAATAAAACTTCACAAATAACACTGATTTATTTACTGGTGATTTTGATCAGTCTTAATGAAAAACCCTTATATATAATCCGTCTTAATGAAACACCCTTTATAATAGAAATATGTTATGCCCTAAAACGAAAAAATATATTTTAATATAAAATACTCGATGTATCAGAAAAGTTCGAGCGATCAAAGATCGAATTCAAATAGAAAAAACCAGTAGAACTCACTGTTATATATATATATATATATATATATATATATATATATATATATATATATATATATTAAGACATTTTTTTTATCTTTATGCATACTTTTTTATAGATACACATATTTAAGTAAATGGTCTGTTTATAATAAACAATATTAACGACATTTACCGGCCTGAATGAAGGTCCGAGAAATTGTCATAGAAAACATGCGTCCTCCGACAGGAATCGAACCTGTATCCTACATGAAACCGTCGTGCTTCACCCATTTTGCTTCAGCGGAGCGCTTCGGTTAGCAAGTTCGATTTATAAACATAAAAATGTTATAAAAGATCTATAAACATAAAAATGTCTTAAAATATTTGTCGGACTTTGTCCATTTCATAATACGTGAAGTCATTTGCTTACATTTGGATACGCATCGAGCAGATATGAATGTACGAGAGAAAATCATGGACAATCGTAGTTTTAAAACTGTAAAATCGACCTTGCTAACCGAAACGCTCCTCTAAGAGTCCAATATTTAAGATAGAAAATCGATCAGAATGGGTAGAAAATAGATGAAAGAATTGCTTTTATCCAAATTTCATTACATATATGTATAAGCGTATAGATAGATAGATAGATAGATAGATAGATAATGGGAATGGTGAATAGATAGATAGATAGATAGATAGATAGATAGACAAAGAATGGTTAATTAATTTCTTAATTAGATTTTCCTTTGTTCTTACATTTTTCCATTTCAGAGGACTGCAAAAAAATTGTCCATATTGTCCATTGTCTCAAGTGCTTTCGGCCAATTCCTTATCCGTTTTAAAGGGGTGTGCTTTTAGGTGTTGTTAATTTATCTTCATCTTTGACTGTTTAAGATGTATTATTTGTGTGGTTTTCAATACTAGTAAGAGCTTTTATTCCGCGCTTTCGCATATTGAGCGCGGCTGCCATTCGAGTGTCTTTCTATAAAAAAAAAACAAAAAAAAAAACAGTCGAACATGAAAAGATCAGCTGAAGACCCCCCACATAATGAAGAAATATAGTTTTAAGATGTGCTATATTAATGGGATAAAATGCTCATTATCAGAGACAGAGCGTATGTAAATATAAAAGTGAACATTGAAGTCAACACTCAGAGGCGACAGGCTGTTTCATGCTAGACGCAATTGTCAGGGTGCCTGACGATTGCGTTGAGCATGTAACACGTTATTTATCATCTCTCAGTTGCATCTCAATCCTTCGGCAGAGTGCACTCAGGGGAGACTCCGTTAAAGGACAGAATCACGACTGAGGAAAATTATATAAGAGGTGCCCAGCCCTGGAGAACAGTTGTCTGAGGCCGCGCCCTCTTATTACACGAGAGAGATGGATCGGTGCGCGCACCGTGGCCGGCGCAACCGACGGTTACGGGGCTGAGGGCAATTTTTGTTCCTAGTCCGGATGTACACGTTCGGGTCCCTACCTAAAAAAACTGACCTTGTGTCACAACTCGTCTTAGTGGGGAGACAGTGTAAATACCTAGTGTTATTCGATTAAACTAAATTTCAAATCCAACAGATGGTAATAACCTTAGGACGAGAAAAAAAATGGTTGTCTTTTGATTGATTCGTTTTTACGGTTTGCCAACCCTTTGTAGGTTAAATAACGCCAAAAAATATTTTTAGACTGTATTTTTTTTTTTTTTTTTTTGGTGATAATAATTTAATCAGGCAAATCTTACGAATTAATCCATAGGTGGAGGAGAAAATTGGATTCATATATTTCCCAAGGGGATTTTGCGCGTACGTGAATATAACGACCCCAACGGGAATTGGAACTCGGCTCTAAGATGAACAATTCCAAGCCATTATCTGTTACATCGCCCGTATACCCAAGCTTAGAAAAACTATTTTGCCCAAGCCGTCACCTATCTAGGTATTGACCAGGTTCGACTTGCTTAACTTCGGTAATCATCTAATAATTTATTTACGCATACTCGTTAGGTTAGTTATGTGCTCATTTCCTCTGTTCCTATGGTCTTATATATGTCCCGTGGGAGTCAAATTTTACAAGGCTTCTTTCCTCATGAAGCTATCTTTCGACATTTCTCAAGGATCTTTGCACGTAAATGAATATGATGAACCTAACTGGAATTGGAACTCAGCTCTCCAATTCTGAGCCATTATTCATTACACTAACTGCACACCCAAGCTTACAGCACTTGGTGTTCCCAAGATGTCCATCCAGGATCGACGTGTTGTGACCGTAAGCCCCGGATGGAAAGAATGAATATGATAATAATATAATAATAATGTTTTAAAAATTAGTACTACTATTAATGTTAAACAGAAATTCCAACGGTAAGGAATCCCCGATATTAAATACAGATCTATATGAATGCAGATAGATATCCAGAAAATTGAAATGACATTAATTATTTGTAGTATCTATAATATTAGCTATAGAAATAACTTTTTAAAATAATGCCATATCGTGGTTCCCCTGTGAGTTTTCTAAAAATACATTCATGGTAATTTTTCTGATGAAAATTCCTCTGTCGTTATTTTTATCCCCCCCACAAAACAATTTGTATATATGGGTACTAGTTAGGACTTCATAGAGACCACGAAGTATTATGATGACTGTATTAATAATGATAAGTAAGAATATGTTATTTTTGGTGTTTTGATGAGCTTTCCAAATACAATATAAATTGTAATCTTTGTAAATATTCATTGGAGTTAAAATGTTGTCATTTATTTCGTCCCATTACCAGTCAAATTGCGCATATTGGAAATAGTTAGGACTACATAGAGACCGTGTGGTATTATGGTGACTGTATTAAGCATGGTAAGTAAGAATGTGTTGTTTTTGGTGTTTTGATGAGCTTTCCTCATACAATATAAATTGTAATCTTTGTAAATATTCATTGGAGTTAAAATGTTGTCATTTTATTTCCTCCCATTCCCAGTCAAATTGCGCATATTGGAAATAGTTAGGACTACATAGAGACCGTGTGGTATTATGGTGACTGTATTAAGCATGGTAAGTAAGAATGTGTTGTTTTTGGTGTTTTGATGAGCTTTCCTCATACAATATAAATTGTAATCTTTGTAAATATTCATTGGAGTTAAAATGTTGTCATTTATTTCGTCCCATTACCAGTCAAATTGCGCATATTGGAAATAGTTAGGACTACATAGAGACCGTGTGGTATTATGGTGACTGTATTAAGTATGGTAAGTAAGAATGTGTTGTTTTTGGTGTTTTGATGAGCTTTCCTCATACAATATAAATTGTAATCCTTGTAAATATTCATTGGAGTTAAAATGTTGTCATTTTATTTCCTCCCATTCCCAGTCAAATTGTGCATATTGGAAATAGTTAGGACTACATAGAGACCGTGTGGTATTATGGTGACTGTATTAAGCATGGTAAGTAAGAATGTGTTGTTTTTGGTGTTTTGATGAGCTTTCCTCATACAATATAAATTGTAATCCTTGTAAATATTCATTGGAGTTAAAATGTTGTCATTTATTTCGTCCCATTACCAGTCAAATTGCGCATATTGGAAATAGTTAGGACTACATAGAGACCGTGTGGTATTATGGTGACTGTATTAAGCATGGTAAGTAAGAATGTGTTGTTTTTGGTGTTTTGATGAGCTTTCCTCATACAATATAAATTGTAATCTTTGTAAATATTCATTGGAGTTAAAATGTTGTCATTTATTTCGTCCCATTACCAGTCAAATTGCGCATATTGGAAATAGTTAGGACTACATAGAGACCGTGTGGTATTATGGTGACTGTATTAAGCATGGTAAGTAAGAATGTGTTGTTTTTGGTGTTTTGATGAGCTTTCCTCATACAATATAAATTGTAATCTTTGTAAATATTCATTGGAGTTAAAATGTTGTCATTTTATTTCCTCCCATTCCCAGTCAAATTGCGCATATTGGAAATAGTTAGGACTACATAGAGACCGTGTGGTATTATGGTGACTGTATTAAGCATGGTAAGTAAGAATGTGTTGTTTTTGGTGTTTTGATGAGCTTTCCTCATACAATATAAATTGTAATCCTTGTAAATATTCATTGGAGTTAAAATGTTGTCATTTTATTTCCTCCCATTCCCAGTCAAATTGCACATATTGGAAATAGTTAGGACTACATAGAGACCGTGTGGTATTATGGTGACTGTATTAAGCATGGTAAGTAAGAATGTGTTGTTTTTGGTGTTTTGATGAGCTTTCCTCATACAATATAAATTGTAATCCTTGTAAATATTCATTGGAGTTAAAATGTTGTCATTTTATTTCCTCCCATTCCCAGTCAAATTGCGCATATTGGAAATAGTTAGGACTACATAGAGACCGTGTGGTATTATGGTGACTGTATTAAGCATGGTAAGTAAGAATGTGTTGTTTTTGGTGTTTTGATGAGCTTTCCTCATACAATATAAATTGTAATCCTTGTAAATATTCATTGGAGTTAAAATGTTGTCATTTTATTTCCTCCCATTCCCAGTCAAATTGCGCATATTGGAAATAGTTAGGACTACATAGAGACCGTGTGGTATTATGGTGACTGTATTAAGCATGGTAAGTAAGAATGTGTTGTTTTTGGTGTTTTGATGAGCTTTCCTCATACAATATAAATTGTAATCTTTGTAAATATTCATTGGAGTTAAAATGTTGTCATTTTATTTCCTCCCATTCCCAGTCAAATTGCGCATATTGGAAATAGTTAGGACTACATAGAGACCGAGTGGTATTATGGTGACTGTATTAAGCATGGTAAGTAAGAATGTGTTGTTTTTGGTGTTTTGATGAGCTTTCCTCATACAATATAAATTGTAATCCTTGTAAATATTCATTGGAGTTTCATATTAAAATGTTGTTATTTTATTCTATCCCCTTTCCACTCACATTGTACATATCGGAACTTTTTAGGACTTCATAGAGACTTTGATGTATTATGTTATCTGTTGTAAGAATGGTAAGTAAAAATGTGTTGCTTTGGTGGTTTGGTGAACTTTCTTCATACAGTATAAATTGTAATCATTGTAAATATTCATTCGAGTTTCAAGTTAAAATGTTGTCATTTTATTTCCTCCCCTTCCCAATCAAATTGCACATACTGGAAATAGGACTACATAGAGACAGTGTGGTATTATGGTGACTGCGTTAAATATGGTAAGTAAGAATGTGTTATTGTTGGTATTTTGATGTGCTTTCCTCATGCAGTATAAATTGTAATCATTGTAAATATTCATTGGAGTTTCATGTTAAAATGTTATTTTATTCTATCCCCTTCCCACTCAAACTGTACATATCGGAACTTGTTAGAACTTCATAGAGACTTTGAGACATTATGGTATCTGTTGTAAGAATGGTAAGTGAGAATGTGTTGTGTTGGTGTAACAAATACGGCAGTATGTTTGGCTCAATAATCGTGGCTAGCAAAATTTCAGATAAGACAGATAGAAAATCAGCCGTCACTTATCCCTCTTTTGGCCTTCTTCCGCATTTTTGTATTTTTTGAAAATATTACTCTAGTCTCCAGACTTTATGAATTTAAGCGTAGTACAAGATTGGTGTCAAGGCCTTATCAGTTTATCGTTGAAATGGTTAGAAGTAACTGTAAGTTCTATGCTAACAATTTCTTCGATCGCACTTTACGCTTGTGGAACTCTCTCCCGGCTTTGTACTTCGCAAGCAACTTTGATATTCAAATATCTAAATGCAATGTCAATTGCTGTCTTCTGTTTTCTTAATTCCTATTCTATTGTAGCTCTCTCTCCTTAATACAGTTTTTTTTTCTCGTATTCTCTCAAACTCTTGAATTTTAGTGACTTTATTGTCTTGCTTGGGGTGAAATAATTAAAAAAAAGGTTTAGATTGGCAGAAAGAAGTCATCATTTTACAGTTGAAATGGATATATGTAACCGTAAGTTCTATGCTAACAGTTTCTTCTCTAGCATGTGGAATTCTATTCCGGCTTCTTACTTTCCAGTCAATTTTAGTCTTCAGCAATTTAAATGCAATGTCAATCGAGATCTTCTGTTTTCTTAATTCTTGTTCTTCTATTTCTCTCTCTCTCTCTCCCCCTAATAGTATTATTTTACACCGTAACCCTCTTGTGTCTTAGTGGCTTTTTTGCCTTGCTTGGGAATAAACAGAATCCGGCTTTGTTACATTTTATAAATTTATACATGTCAGTAGACACGGGAACTCTTAATAACAGAATAAAGGAAGGAGGGAAGAAAGGAGTAATTATTATGTCAACCAAAATATATAGTTGTCAGTAAACGGAATGCCCAATATGGGTACTACGAAATGGAAACGCCAAAATCGAGCAACCACGACAATTTGAATACTTAGGAAGAGCTTTAAAAGAAAACAGAATGTAGAACATCGAAATCAGAAGAAGCAATAGGATAGCGAAATATGCCTTCCAAAAGCTAAGCATAGTATTAAGAAACAAGAAAATCTCGTTCGAAAAAAAGAAAGTACTTATCCCTTATTCATCGCAGATGAAGAAGAGGCTTGAAGCGACTGAAATGTGGTTATACAGAAAGATGTTGAGGATGCCATGGGCCGAACATGTGAACAACAAAGACATATCAATGAAGAGAGGATGGAAAGTGTGACACCGAAATCAGGTACACATCGGGATAGGGAAAGATGCCTTCCAAAAGCTAAGCGTAGTATCAAGAAAAAGGAAAGAAAGGGTACTGAACTATTGCTATGTAATATCGGTCCTCCAATAGGACAGTGAATTATCTACAATCTACTCAAAGATGAAGAAGAGACTTGAAGCAACAGTAATATGGTTGTCTCGT
This sequence comes from Acanthosepion lycidas, assembly GCA_963932145.1. Classification (NCBI taxonomy): domain Eukaryota; kingdom Metazoa; phylum Mollusca; class Cephalopoda; order Sepiida; family Sepiidae; genus Acanthosepion; species Acanthosepion lycidas. Next base: position 81,402,984 of record OZ010598.1, on the reverse strand, counting down.
AGGATGCTAAAAACACCATAGACGGAAAATGTGAGAAACTATTGTGTTTTAATTAATATGGAAACAAAAAAAGGATATCTGTCTATATTTCTGAGATGAGGTATTATGTACATTATTCGGACTATTGTCCTCATCTTTGTCGCCATATTTATTACAACGTTTCGGCCGTTGTACGCTCTGGCCTTCTTCAGGTGGTTGGAATGTCGAACTGAAACCTTTATTTCGCTCACTGGGGTACACTGTTCTAGTTCCACGTGCCATGTTTAATGGGTGTCAGTTATCATTTATCTCCTGTTAATTTCCTTCTGAAAGTTCTCCATTGCCTTAACCGGGTATTGAACTCACACTCTTTGGGTCCTGTCATTGGCTCTAACCAACGCCTTTTTCCATTGTGCCATGCGTACTTTTAATCAGAATCAGAGAGAGGCAGTACATTTCTTGTGTACATAGTGAGGAAAGAAGGCTTGACAAATGGGAAACACACAAGACATACTGAAGGCAAGAGAGACAAAGAAAAGCAGCGTAAAAACTACCTATCAGAATTATCTAAAAACAGTGCTATTCGATAAAAGTGACTCACCTGATTTTTTTTACTAAAAATATTTCTTGTCTATTGTTTTGGCGGTTAAAATAATTTTTAATCTTACAAATATAAAGACCCCTTCTCGACGACATAGGAAAAAGTTTATTCACCCTAAGGTATTCTATTGATAATTATAAATTTGGATATAAATGAGATTCAGGAAAAAAAATCTCTGCAAAAAAAGTGACTCATATATCGCATTCTAACTGGTAAATTTAAAGAAGTTTTGACAAAATATTGAAAACCATTTTACAATACACTCAGAACAATATTCTAGAGAATTCTAGAACAGCTTAAATTAAATCTAGAGTATTCCAGAATATTCCAGAAAGCCTCATAAAGTATAAAAACAGCTTGAAATAGCCACTCAAGTCACTAACCAGATGAAAGGGTACAAACACGCATCAGAACCATTTAAGGCATCTATTATTGCCCTCTCAAAAGCAGGCAAGTCTAAATTGCTATAACCTTGCAATCAACTGTCTCTCGAGTGCTTAGGGCATATAATGATGCCACTCCTGCTCTAAGGAAGGAAACAAGGGGACGAAAGAAAAAGATTGATGATAGAACTGGCAGGGTAATGAAGAGAGAAGTTGCGAAGAATAGGATTATATCTAGCCAAGAAATTGCAGCCAGTCTAAGCGAAGAGCAAGGTGTTAGTTGCCTCTTCAACAATCCGTCAGAACAAGGTTACAAATCTTGTTAAAACAAGGCTACAAATCTTGTACACGAAGGTTTAAGCCGCTAATAAGGAAAGCCAACGAAGTCAAGAGACTTGAATGGGCTCACTATTACAAAAATTTCACCATAGAAGAATGGATGAATGTTCTCTTCTTCGATGAAACGAAAGTTGAGCTAAATTCAAAGGATAAGGTGAGTGATTTTTATCGAACAGCACTGTAGTTAACAGAACAGGGATTAGATGAAATAGCAGAAAGACAAAATTTGCTGAGAGCAATAAAGAAGAGGAAGGTGTAGAGAATCATTGTCGTCTACATCCTGAAAAGACAATGCATATAGAAGAAATAAGTCAGACATCTCTCTTTAACTGTATGTCATTTCTGAGATAAAATAATCGCCTTGTTACCAATAATGGTACTGATTACAAATATAAAAATTGTTTGATTTTCTTGTCCTCTCCGCCATTACCTATAAGATTATAGACGCATTTGTCTCTACCGGTAAACATTTTAATTCAGATATAGCTAGATATTACTTAGTTCATCTAACGAAACGAGTTTTATCATTAATACAAATTCCAGACATCACGATAATGTAATTAGTTTTTTTTTTTTATTATTATTCAGTGAATAATCTTCTTTTTTTCCTAAGTGAAAAAAAAATCGTATCGACATTTTCATGATGAATAATTTGCAGTGTAATCTTTATTGTTTCTCTCCTAATCTCATCCGCGCGATGAAACTTTCGTCCTTCCGCGAGAAGAAAAAGGCCAATCAACTAATTCTACCCTGGACACAACGAACTACTACCCACGCCCCCATCATAAAACTCCTTCCTCTAGCACGAAAAAAAGATGAAAGATCTTAAATAAGTGCTGTTGCTTGCAAGCAAAACAAGAAAATAATATATTTATAAATATTTATAAATATAAAAAAAAATGGCTGGTGTGTTTCGAAGCAACAGATATGTGAAGTAAATAGACCGAACGTAGATAATCAGGTGGGCAAGTATTAGGCTATGTTGTCTGAGCAAAATAAACAAACAAAAAAGCAATATAATTGTTAGCATTTAGCCATGGTGCATTTACCAATGCCAAAAGTAGTACCTGTTTTCTGACGCAGGATGTTAATACTTAAGAATTAAATTTAACAAAACGGTATTATAGAAACTACCGAGAATTTTCAGGGATAATGATTTTCCACCAATAACTGAAAGATACACACACACACACACACACACACACATATATATATATATATATATATATATATATATATATATATATATATTTGGTTGGATTGCAGTGAGTTTGTGACCCTGGGTTTCACGCTTTTGCGATCGTCAGACAAACTGATTAATTTTTTTTAAAATTTGGGTTAATGTAGATTGCGTGTATTGGTGTTATTATGTAAATGGGGGTGGGGATAGTCGTCGTGATGTCATCGTGCTAACGCAAACATAGATGCATGTCCGTACACCCATTGAGGTACGCAGACACACATAGCACACTTTCTTGTCCGTCGGGACTCATACAAATATAAAAATATGTGGACAGTTTCGGATATGACATATGTATGTATACGGGTGGTGTTGTGTCTATACATACACATTTGTATGTTGAAATATATATAGATAATATTAGTGGTTAATATACACATACATACATATATATAAGATATATAAATATACACACACACACACACACACACACACACACACATATATATATATATATATATATATATATATATATATATATATATATATATATATATATATAAATTTCCAAGAGGATAGAATCCAGGTAGAACTCAATGTCCAGGCCAGAGTAAGAATATAATAAAAAGGCTATTTTAGTATTTTAAGTCTTTTTGTTATATATATATATATATATATATATATATATATATATACACACACACACACACATATATATATATATATATATATATATATATATATATATATATATATGGTGGATTTTCCCGTTGTATACGACTTATGAGGGTCAAGCATCTCAGTTTCTACGAGCCAACAGTCGGACACCGGCACATATGATTTGATTATAGTGGCGAAGGTTTTGTGCAGAACCAACCACACTTATTGAAGGCCCGAATACAGAGACTTGGTGCACTACGTACCACAAGGTCCCCAAACGATATATTCTAATCGTAGCTTAGATGTGGCACAAGGTCAAATTTATGGGGCCTCAGTGACGATCGAACTCATGAGTCTTAACCGGGTATTGAACTCACACTCTTTGGGTCCTATCACTGGATCTAACTAACGCCTTTACTAACTAGCACAGTGGATAAAGGCGTTAGTTAGATCCAGTCGCAGGACCCAAAGAGTATGAGTTCAATACCCGGTTAAGGCAGTGGAGAACTTGGAGAGGGGAATCAACATGAGATAACTGATAACTGACATCTATTAAACATGACACGTGGAACTAGAACAGTCTAAATCAGTGAGCAAAATTAAGGTTTCAGTTCGACATTCCAACCACCTGAAGAAGGCTGAAGCGTAATACGGCCGAAGCGTTGTAATAAATATGGTGACAAAGATGAGGACAATAGTTCGAATAATATAAATAGTGTACATAATAGCTCATCTCAGAAATATAGATAGATCACCATGAAAGATATATTAGCAAGAGGCTTACTGCATTTCGACTAAGCGAAAAGGGTTGTAAGGTGGAAAACAATCACTAAGAAGGCCGAGTAGACGCCTCTGAACTCTATCTTGAATTAGAAGAGAAGAAAGTGTAGCTCCAACCAAGATATGTTAAAGGTACACCATTTTCGTTCTGATCTTGTAAAATTAGATTACAGTACAACTCGAACTTATATCTTAACAATGACTTATCACCGTTGCTTTTCTCAGCTATGGGTAAATAGAAGGACAGACGGGTCCCTTATAGCTCTGATTGGCAACCAGTATAGAAGAAAGAAAATAATTAATCCAAACCAAACTAGAGAGGCTTGTCAAAGGGCGGAATATCTTCTCATGCGTCCCAATGACTATAAGGCAGCTTGGATGAGGATAAAACACTGCGATCTGATATGTGGCTCGAACTGAACAAAAGCAAGTTGTGGTGCTATGATGGAGCAAGGAAGCACTTTATAAAATTCACTTGTCGTTCTCTCTCTCTCTCTCTCTCTCTCTCTCTCTATATATATATATATATATATATATATATATATATATATATATGTGGGGGGTGTTATAAAAAAGTAGTCATAAAAAGAATAAATCAGTAAAGTTAATCTAATGAATGGCGAAATCACTTCGCTAACAGATTTAATAAAGCATTAACTTAATAACCACAAGTTGAATGACACGATCCTTGTTTTTAAAATTGTAAAATGAATTAGATTTGCCATCTATTATCTTTATTGATTTATTTTTTGTATGACTGTTTCTTTATAATATTAATTATACGGCGCCATTTAATAGATTTAAAAGGACTGATCTGCAGTAAATAATTTCTTGAAAACTACTAAGATATTACTCTAATGATTGGGTCATTCACACGATATCGCGTTAGCTGAAAATAAAACACAACAAAAAAAATTCGTGGAATTACCATATTACTATAATCAAAAAACTTTCTCACCTAAAATATTTAAAAAAAACTCTAGTATTGCGACTCTGCAGGCTACAATTTTACTAGCAAACTGGCAGAACATCTAATTCATTTTACAATTTTTAAAAACAAAGATCGCACCATTCAACAAGTGAATAGTAAGTTTATATATATATATATATATATATATATATATATATATATATATATATATATATAAACTTACTATTCACTTGTTGATATATATATATATATATATATATATATATATATATATCGTTGCTTAGAAATCATCTATGTAAACAATGACAGACTATCATCACTGTCTTGTCCGTATATTGCTTAATATGTTGTAATTGACATCTTTGATAATGGCTTATGTAAGCCGAAAGCTTAGATTGTATTAAAAAAAATATGGATCAATATTGTGAATTTCTTTCTTCGTTCAACGATAATGTTATTAAACTTATCAGACGTTTAAAAAAAAAATTACATAAAATAGACAACTCTTGTCTATATTATTTAATGAAACGTGTATGAATATATATATATATATATATATATATATATATATAGTGAGAGAGAGAGAGAGAGATAATTTGATGATTTCACTCAAGGAAGGCAATAAAGCCACTACTACGCAAGGTGCTACTGAGTGTGAGAGAATATGAGAAAAACATTATTACTAGTAGAGAGTAGAATAAAAGAAAAGAATTAAGACTAAAGATACCGACTGACATTACACTGAAATTTTTGAAGTTCAAAGTTGACTAGGAAGCAAGAAACCGGAAGAGATTTCTACAAGCAAGAAGTGCAATGGAAGAAACTGTTAGCGTAGAACATCCGGTTACATCTCACCATTTCAAATGTAAAATTAAGAGACCTCGCCGCCAATCTACAGGCTGTTCCAAAAATCAGACGACGATTAACAGAAAACAAACATTGGTGAAATAGCAACCAAGGAAAATTTACATGATATCATCTTCCATAATTCGATCAATAACATTTCTTAATACTACATCGTCACATACAGACAGAATGAATGATTCCATTTGGTAAATTAATATAAGATTTACTAGGGTACCAATGGTAATGCGGCTTTTGTAACGCCTTGTGGTACTGCGCTTAAATGAATAAATTCTAAATATCACGGCAAAGAGTTTATCCGAACAATTACCATGAAAGGAATAACAAACATACACAAAGTAGCTACGTTACGACAGTGGGAAAGTGACTTAAGCTGAAATGTCAGGTCAGGACAAATAATATTGCAGATTTTTCTTTGTATTTTATAAAGTATATCTGCATACGTAACTCAGTAACAACATCAGGTGGAGCAGAAATATTCAAAGAAGGACGAGCAGTGATTGTTTTAAATATGAAAGAAATAACATCTAGCACAACACAGTGAACCATCTTATCTAAAAGCATGTAGATAGATATGAACAGACTGAAATACGTAGATAGATAGATAAATAGATAGATAGAAAGAGACTGAGATAGATTGATAGATAAGAAAAAAAAATAAGATAAACATAAAAAAACAGATAGATAGATAGATAGATAGATAGATAGATAGATAGAAAGAGACTGAGATAGATTGATGGATAAGAACAAAATCAGATAAAAATTTTAAAAAAACAGCTATATAGATAGATATGAACAAAACGTTGTAGAAAGAAAAAAGAAAAAGATAGATAAATAAATGGATATAAACAGACTGAGATAGATAGATAGATAGATAGATAGATAGAAAGAAAGAAAAGAAAGAAAGAAAGAAAGAAAGAAAGAAAAAAAAGAAAGAAAGAAAGAGACTGAGATGGATAGATTGATAGGTAAGAACAAAATAAGATAAAATTTAAAAAGCAGATAGATAGATATATACTAAGAGAGATTGATAGATAAGAACAGAAATAAAATAAAAAAAAAAGCAGATAGATATGAACAAAACGCGGTAGAAAGAAAAAAGATAAAGATAAATAAATTTTAGGTTGGTGCAAAAATAATGACGTAATAATGTCGTTTTTTTGACGTATTTTTAACGTCAAAAACGACATTATTACGTCATTATTTTGCACCAACCTAATAAAAAATAGGACGATTAATTTTTTGCCTATTTGTCTGGTGGTGTTGGTGTTGGAGGGGCATGTAC
>OZ010598.1:81386123-81395782 GCA_963932145.1 Acanthosepion lycidas | reverse complement strand
TCCACATGTGATTCATACCTCACTTACGCTGCGCATACCACATCACATCATCTGCCGTGGATTTTAAACAAATGCCATTACGCTCAAAACCTCGGCCTCGATGACTTGTGGAATTCCTGCTAGTATAAACATCTTCGAATTCCGAATGGATCCACATACCCAATTTCATTCACAAGACTTGGACCAACCCGTGATATACTTGTTAGCCGCCTTCTAAATGCGTCGCACGTATCGATTTCCTCACTAGGATGATAACATCACCGTCTCATGGTCGGAAAGCTGTATTTGAGAAGGGGATTAATATCAAACTTATCGATATTGTCTAAGTAAATCAGACATTTTGATACAAATAAACGAAGTGAGATTTCATAACGTGTTTAAATGAAAAAGATATGAATAGACTTCCCCTGAATTACATACAGTAGATTATTTGTACCGGAATAAAAACAAACTGACTATATGACCATTTCCTAATTATAAAATTGTATAACTTTCTCTTTCCTCTATTTCCTTGAACCTAATTCTCCTCTTCTCTCTATTTATATCTCTCTCTGTCACTTGTAATTTTTTTTACATTTCCCGCTTTTTTTCACTGACACTTTCCGCCATTTTCTTTCTAATCTCCGCCATTTTTTCTTCCGCTCACACTTAAAGCTATTTTTGCTTTATTAAATATGTTTTTTAGTTCCATCTTTCATTCTTCTTCTACCTCATCAAAATTAATAACATTTAAAGCAATGAAAATATAAACGATTCGTTTTTGTTTTTTGTTTGTTTGTTTGTTTGTTTTTTTCGTCTTTTCGCAAAGAGTAATCTTTTCTTGATTTTAGGTAAGACAGTGCAGATAATGAAGCCTGACTAGTCTTTGAAGATTCGAAGAAAAAGGTTATTTTAAAATGGTAGGAACATGGGATGAGTCCACGTGAATCCTGCAGTTTTAGAAACTACGTAATAACACAGGCCTAGATAAAAAAAAACACCTTAGATACATTTGAAAACACTGTGAAATTAAATTTTTATCGAGACGATTTTTATTAATAGTAAACGTCCACTATAGAATGCGTAATTGTTAGCAAAAGAGGCAGCTAAATGTAGAAATTATCTATAGGAAACGTCAAAATGAAGCAAATATATGGTCTGGTGCACCTTCTGTTTACCTCGGAGTTCTTGACAAGATCCAGAGGCGGATAAGTAATATAATTGGCCCTGATCTGGCATCTCGTCTACAGTTTCACTCTCACAGACGCGCCGTCGCCTCTCTCTGTCTTTTTCTACAAATACATGGTAATTGCTCCGATTAGCGACTTTCACTGGTTCCCAGACTTCATGAATTCAAGCGCCCTACGAGGTTGGCATTCCGCTCTCAGTCTTTCACTGTATAAACGTTTAAATGTTTTTGTCTCTTCTACTCCAATAGCTTCATACCTCGCACCTCTCGCCTGTGGAACACTCTTCCCCATTACTGTTTCCCTGAAAGCTATAATCTCCAACTATTCAAATGTAATGTCAATCGACATCTCCAGTTATCTTGATCTATCCACTGTCCTTCTCCTCATCCTTTCTTCTATCACTCCTATCTTCTCTCGCTCCAAATCTTCTGCAACCCCCTCCATCCTAGTGGCTTCCCGCTTTGCTTGGGGCGTAATGCTTAATTTTTTTTTTTTTTTTTTAAATACTGAAATTTAGATAGTGTATACACTAGACAAGATTTTAAACTTAGATTTTTATTCGAAATTTCGCAGAGTAAAAAGCTGGAGAGTCATTCCTTAGAGGGCTTCAGTCAACAAATTGACAATGACTAAAGTGTGGTGATCGGTAATAATGGCACAGTTAATAATGGCACAAGTGAAAAAAAAAAGAAGAAAAATGGCGCAAATGAAAAACAAACTTTTTAAACAGCTTAAAATTAAAGACCAGTAGCTGTTTAATTTTAAGCTTTGTAAAGTTAAATTTCTAATCAGAAGAGAGTTATTGTCTGTTTATTTGCTTCTGGTTCAGATGTCCAGGAACCGTCAAGTACACACCATTTATCCAAGTGGCTTATCTTCCACAACCCATAAAATAATACAGAAACATTAAATGAGAATAAAATAATAATGATAATAAAAAATCATAATAAAATGAGAAAATAGGATAAATGGCACAAGTGAAAAAAATAGGAAAAATGGCACAAGTGAAAAAAAACAGGAAAAATGGCACAAGTGAAAAAATAGGAAAAATGGGACAAGTGAAAAAAGGGGAAAATAGCACGTGAGAAAAACAGGTAAAATGACACAAATGAAAAAATAAGAAAAATGGCGCAAGTGAAAAATAGAAAAAATGGCACAAGTGAAAAAATAGGAAAAATGGCACAAGTAAAAAAAAATAGGAAAAATGGCACAAGTGAAAAAAACAGAAAATGGCACAAGTGAAAAAATAGGAAAAATAGCACGTGAAAAAAAAAACCAGGAAAAATGGACCAAGTGAAAAAAATAGGAAAAATGGCACAAGTGAAAAAATAGCACGTGAAATAAAAAACAGGAAAAATGGCACAAGCGAAAAAATAGGAAAAATAGCAGGTGAAAAAAACAGGGAAAATGGCACAAGTGAAAAAATAGGAAAAATGGCACAAATGAAAAACACAGGAAAAATGGTACAAATGAAAAAATAGGAAAAATGGCACCAGTGAAAAAATAGGAAAAATGGCACAAGTGAAAAAATAGGGAAAATAGCACGTGAAAAAAACCCAGGAAAAATGGCACAAGTGAAAAAAGGGGAAAATAGCACGTGAGAAAAACAGGTAAAATGATACAAATGAAAAAATAAGAAAAATGGCACAAGTGAAAAATAGAAAAAATGGCACAAGTGAAAAAATAGGAAAAATGGCACTAGTGAAAAAAAATAGGAAAAATGGCACAAGTGAAAAAAACAGAAAATGGCACAAGTGAAAAAATAGGAAAAATAGCACGTGAAAAAAAAACAGGAAAAATGGACCAAGTGAAAAAAATAGGAAAAATGGCACAAGTGAAAAAATAGAAAAAATAGCACGTGAAATAAAAAACAGGAAAAATGGCACAAGTGAAAAAATTGGGAAAATAGCACGTGAAAAAAACCCAGGAAAAATGGCACAAGTGAAAAAAGGGGAAAATAGCACGTGAGAAAAACAGGTAAAATGATACAAATGAAAAAATAAGAAAAATGGCACAAGTGAAAAATAGAAAAAATGGCACAAGTGAAAAAATAGGAAAAATGGCACAAGTGAAAAAAAAATAGGAAAAATGGCACAAGTGAAAAAAACAGAAAATGGCACAAGTGAAAAAATAGGAAAAATAGCACGTGAAAAAAAAACAGGAAAAATGGACCAAGTGAAAAAAATAGGAAAAATGGCACAAGTGAAAAAATAGAAAAAATAGCACGTGAAAAAAAAACAGGAAAAATGGACCAAGTGAAAAAAACAGGAAAAATGGCACAAGCGAAAAAATAGGAAAAATGGCACCAGTGAAAAATAGAAAAATGGCACAAGTGAAAAAAAAATAGGAAAAATGGCACAAGTGAAAAAAACAGAAAATGGCACAAGTGAAAAAATAGGAAAAATAGCACGTGAAAAAAAAACAGGAAAAATGGCACAAGTGAAAAAAATAGGAAAAATGGCACAAGTGAAAAAATAGAAAAAATAGCACGTGAAAAAAAAAAAAAACACACGTCAAGTACACATTAGAAGGATAAGGCTCTTGTGAGCGTAGTGATAACCAGGGACTCAGCTGGTGAACCACCCCCAAAGAAATCAAAGAAAATATATGTTGATTTGCAACAAAGACTGAAGAATTTATGCAAAGATTACACGGAAGGTAAGAAAAGTCTTGTTCACGTGTTACGTTGACTTGGTCACAACATAACATAAAACGGTGTGCTTATGTCTAAACACATTTGATTTTATTATGTTTGTTTTGTTTTGTGTTTTTTTTTATAAATTTTAAACATATAAATTTATATTAGCAAATGGAGACAAAACAATTCGAACTCATTTTTTTTTTTTTTTTTTGCTAATATTAAGTATTAAATAAATCAATAAAAGTTTAATTTCAAGCTATTTAAAATTAAATTTCTAATCAGATTACAGTTGTTGTCCGTTTATTTACTTCCGGTTCCGTTGTCAAGTACACACCATTGATCTCAGTGATTCAACTACAACCCCGTCATGGATGTCATATTAAGTAATAAAGGAGAAGAGATTTGCTTCCAAGGATATATGTATACAAAATAGATTATAAGATCAACTGCTATCAGATGGTTTGGTTTGATCTATTTTACTTTTTTGGCATATCAACCTGAATGGGTTATTTAATGTCGACAAATTTTTTAGGATAGGTTCGTATGAATAGAATATGTATTCTTTGGTTTAGTTTGGTTTGGTTTATTTTGTTTTACGGCATATCAACCTCAATGCCGACAAAATTTTTTATTGCGGGTAATATTTTGTTTTCTTAAAAATCTATTTCTGGTAATATTTTTCCTTCAAAATTGTATTGCTTGTAATAATTTTTTCCGAAAAAGTATTACTGGTAATAGTTAACTATTTGCCCATAGCTCGGACCTTAGCAGGTACTACCACCCCGGGTCAGGGTGGACGTGGGAATATCAGCAATTAAGAGGTGGTTTCACGGTCCCCAAAACCTGAACAGATGCCTTTTTGCTTGACGTAGTTTACCGTCTTATCCATGACGCGGATGTAGTTCACACAGGACGCACTATCAGATGAAGATATTTCCTATTTTTCCACCTGTGCCATTTTTACCTGTGCCGAAAATTCGAGGTGCGTGATATGAATGGGAGATAATGGTCGAAATTAAACTGATGGGTCGAGAAGGAACAAGAAGAATTGACCTTTGAACTGAAAAGGTTCCGATCTTGACAAATTTCTGTCTCATTATAATTCTATTCCTATTTATGGTTGGTCTGGTTTTTTGGTTTTTGTTTAGTGCCATATCAACACCTCTATGAGTCATTTAATACTAAAGTATAAATATGAAAATCCAAACTTTATAATTAATTAAAGTGAATGATTATATTGTAGCATACATACGGACGGTAAATGTTATGTCTCCATTCACATAAATAAAGTAGTAAATACTGTATGTTGGTCTGCAGTTGGAGATTTGTCTCCACCTATGCTAGTCAAACTTTCTGCCTTCGGGCAGAGAGGATCCCCAGACGAGGCAATATCTCTTCTCAGGAAACTGCCAACCGACCCCGTTTTATACGGAGTCTACAGGGAAGATTTGGCCGAGTCTACGGTCTCAGATATCCCACATTAAATTCGGCCTTGTGCCACATCTGATCGCGTGGGGGCGGCTGCAGCTGAAGATTCATTGTGGAATTCACTTGACTCACTTCTAGCATCTGTCTATATTTCTGAGATGAGGTATTAGGTACACTATTTACATTATTCGGACTATTGTCCTCATAATTGTCGCCATGTTTATCACAAAGTTTTGGCCGTTGTACGCTCCGGCCTTCTTCCTCAATGACACATGGCACAGTGGATAAAGGCGTTAGTTAGATCCAGTGACAGGACCCAAAGAGTGTGAGTTCAATACCTGGTTAAGGCAGTGGAGAACTTTCAGAGGCGAATTAACAGGAGAAATCTGACATCCATTAGGTATGGCACGTGGAACTAGAACAGTCTACCCCAGTGAGCGAAATAAAGGGTTCAGTTCGACACTGCAACCACCTGAAGAAGCCCGGGACGTACAACGGCCGAGTCGTTATGATAAACATAGCGACAAATATGAGGACAGTCCGAATAATGTAAATAGTTACTTCTAGCAGTTGACTACTTCTTCTACGCGCCGCTGGCGAATCTTGTTTGTGTTGTTCATGTCCTAAGTATTAGCGTTCATTACCAACCTTCGTGTGATTATACTATTCAGTAAACTTTACGACAAATTACTTACAATTTTTGCCAAATAATCTTACAAAATCAAACGAGAACAGAAAACTTGTTTCTCCTAACAAGATATGAGATTAATCATAGAATTTTTTTGACAATGTTTGTCATGTCTTCAATTCTACTATAAAAGTTATTTAATGTCACTTTGCTATAAAAAATCTATTGTTGGTCATTTTGATTAAAAATGTATTTGTTGGTAGTTTTACTATAAATATGTATAGTTGATATTGTTGTGGATTCCGTGGATGGAATCCTGCACAAATAAATAAACAACGCCAGTAATTGAGATAGAAAAATAAGTGTATTAAACGTAAGAATACAGACTTGAAGTGAAGATTAGTAGTCCAGGAATGCGGGTTAGTAGAAAGATTTGTACAACTCTCTGTAAGTAAAGCCGTAATCATCTCTCTCTCTCTCTCTCTCTCTCTCTCTCTCTCTCTCTCTATCTCTCTCTCTCTCTCTTTCTCTCTCTGGACTCTTGTATAAATCTCTGAGAACACCCTGTGTCTGTCTCCGTATCTCTCAACCCGTCTCCACGTATCTCAACGTATCTCGGTATTTAATATCCGACCCACGAGGAATATATGTGGTACAAGGCCGAGTTTAAAGTGGGTTTCTCCGAGCCTGTAGGCTCGGCCAAAAATATACCCTTTGAACCCGCCTAGACGCGTTCAGGGCCTGTCTACCTCCACGGACGAAACCTTACCCTTCGGCAAAGCCTCGTCCGGGTTCCTCTCTGCTCAAGGCAGGGAGTTCGACAGACGTCGAGACTGTATCTCGACGTTTCTCACAAGCAGGTATTCTCAGTATAAGTATACTTTGGAGGAGTCAATCTTATGTAAAAAGGGAAGAGCCCCACAACAGATATTTTTTATTCTAAAAATGTATTGGTAACTCTAGAAAATGTAGTATTTGTATTTTTATTACATACATCAATTATTGATCATTTATTATAAAAATGTATTGCTGGTATTTTTACTATAAAAATGTATATTTATACTTATTTATAGTTTTATTTGGGTATTCAAAATATGCCCATATATGCGACCCTCAAACATGCTACCGGCTCAGGTTATCGTGAACCTGGGAACAACATCAACTAAGAGATGATTCTACGCTCCTGAAAACCTTTAATCTCCCGATCAGAGGTCTTGCTGCCGGATGTAGTTTATCGTCATACGCAGGACTACCTATATTTGGAACCCTGCAGGTATAAAGATTTGATTCCACGGAAGTGGTCGGAGGAGTCATAGCAAATACTGTATACCATCTGAACATTTTCGCTGAAAACAGCGATGTAATACCGACAGGCTTACGATTTTGCGTTTGTAGGAAAGAGGTTGCAGAGCGGAAAGCTTTCCCTCCTTGAGAGTCAGCATAATTATTCATAATCGCTATTTTTTTTAAAAATCGTTTCACCCTAAGCAAGTTTTTTTTTTCTCTAAGAAGCAAGGGCTAATAGAGTGTTAAAGGATATAAAAAAAAGCACTATTAAGGAGAGAGAACATTACAAATAAGACAAATTAAGACAACAGTAGATTGACAATGCATCAAAGTTTTTTTTTTAGATCAAAAATTAACTGGGATGCATGAAGAAGGAAGAGATTTACACAAATAAGAGTGTGACGGCAGAAACTGATAGCATAGAACTTACGGTTACGTTTATCCATTTTAAGCGTAAATGATGGGATCGTTCCGCCAATTGCGCTTAAAATCATAAAGACTAGGTACTATAGAGGAAAGTTCATCAGAACAATTAACATGAAAGTATTTATTGATAAGTCACAAGGAAGTTGGTGGGAAAGTGACTGAAGACGAGATGCCAGATCAGGATCGATAACATTGCAGATTCCTCTTTGGATTTTATCAAGAATCTCTAAATACATAGCAGGGGCATCAGACCAAATGTGGCAGCAATAATTCAAAGCAAGGGTGAATGATAGTCGTATAAATATGTAAGATAGTTTCAGTCGAGAAAAATTGTCTGATACAGGGAATCATATTTCCTAGCAGTAGACTTAGCAGTTGATTCAATATAATCTCTCCACTTCACGTCAGCGGGAAACGATAGTCCGAATCACAAAGAATCACTCTCATGGAGGTTAGAATTAGACATAATGATGGAACGTAAAAAGAATTCTCTTTGATGATTCAATGAGAGCAGTTTCGTTTTTGAGTTGTTAAGATTAACAATCCATACTTTGTCCCGGTTAACAACAGAAAGCAGATCGTTTTTTAGATCAGCTGCTAATCTGGACTCTCCAGGTGGCATCTCTGAAAATCGGACATTACTTATAACAGTCTATGGAGAATAAAATGAAGATAAGGCGCATATTTCAAGAAGAGGGATGTTAAATATTTAACGTCATTTAGCGACGATGTTTGGGAAATTTATACAGAGGTTGCGTAAAGAGGGATAAATCTGGGGTTGCAGATTTAGGGCTCATGCTTTTTCTCTTATTTTTTATTTTATATTTTTTGGGTATGAACTATGGACGGCAAGTAGCCTTCCTGAATTTAGAAATGTTTACTTGGTTCCATTTAGTTGGTCTTCACCCATCACGCTATTTCGCACTGCTCATGGATATCTCTGCAAAAACGAAAAAGATATAAGAGTAACCTTTCAGGCCCCACTGGCATATCAGAGCCGTGGAGTTTCTTCTTGTTCTTTTCATCTCCTTTCGTTTGAAGGCTCTTCGCTATCAGCCGAGATGTAGATGAATATCGTTCGCAGCAAATGGATAAGTGAACGGGAACACAGTGAAAGAACGCACTGATGGGGCCTGGTGGCGACGACGAGAAGGAGATGGTAGCATTGGCGACGCGGGGAAGAAGAGGGGCAAGGCTCTCGTTGTTGCTTGCTGTGTTCTTGTTCACATTATTATTGTTGTAGTTGTTTTACATCCGGGTGCTAGCGGCATTTCACGAAACGATCAATCGTTTGTTTGCTTGTCAGTGAAGGGATCAGAGCGCTTTTGGTCGGAGCTTATCTGTTCAGAAATTCTCACTCGGACTTGCATTACCTTTGAATGCTTTGCACCAACAACTGTTCCGCCATTGCCATGAGATTGACGAGTCTAAGGAGAGGGAATGGGTGTGGATCACTCTTTCTTTCTTTCTTTCTTTCTTTCTATCTGTTCACCTTTCTTTCACTTTCGAGAGAGAAAATGGGAATGAGGGAGAATGTAGAAAGAGCAAAACGAATAAAAATCAGAAAAAGAAGATTTTAACGTTGAAGAAAAAAGGAGAAACGCGATGTTGGAAATAGAGAATAAATGGATGTGGTTCCTTTTCCTTCTTTAGTTTTCTCCTTCTCTCTCTCTCTCTCTTTCTCTCTCTCTCTCTCTCTATATATATATATATATATTACTATTATCCTCAATTACAAGGCTCAAGAGCAACTTAAGATATAGTATTATTCTGTGGTGACGTTTGAGCGTAAAAAGGCAAGAAGTGCAATTCTCTCTATATATTTTTACATATATATATATAGATATATGTGTGTGTGTGTATGTATATATAATTACAATTATTGCCGTTTTACGCTCAAACATCATCACAGCGTAATGCACTATCTTGAGTTGCTCTTGAGCCTTGTAATTGAGGTTAATAGCAATAAATCAATATATTATTTATATAGTTTATATATATAGATGTATATATATATATACCGTTATCTCTATCAATCTATCTATCTTATCTACCTACCTAAGTCAGTCTGTTCATATCT
>OZ010598.1:81366123-81381123 GCA_963932145.1 Acanthosepion lycidas | reverse complement strand
AAATGTATGATAGAATATAAGTGGTGTGTGAAAACCTGTGTAGCGTTGCAGCACACACCTGCACCAGGTTCATTCCCAGAGCACAGCTTCTTATGGGTTAAAAAAATAACTCTTTGGCCAGATCGTTACTCATAAAATAAAAACACGAGACGAAATTTTAGCAGTAGTTAAATTTTTATTCTGGTTATAACCTTCTGCTGTAGATAAAAGCAGAGACGACATGAGATGAGATGACAACGCGAGCGGTTCTAATCGACGTGCGGACATGCGTGAGTGTGCCATCATTTTCACAGTGTTGCGTGGTGTGGCGTGGCGTTGCGTTGCGTGGCGTGGCGCGGTGCGGCGCGGCGTGGTGTGGCGTGGCGTGACGCGGCAAGCGGTCGTTTGTTTTCAGCTGCTAGTAACCACTGTCTTATAGACAACAAACGTTCTTCGCGTTGGCCTCATTCATCTGAAAATGCATTTCATGAAGTTCTCTGGGTCTGGTTTCACTCAGTCGCCTCCTTTGTCTGGATCGTTTGACATGGTCGTTGTGGGGTTCACATCCCTTGGCTGTTAATCGACCAGACAATAACTCTGCAAGCAATTTCTGTAACATCTTTCAGATTTTTTTCTCTTTAACTAGGTATCGGCTGACAATTCATATCGCTTCAGCTGGCTGTGATAGGCGCGGAGGAATATGAACAAACACCCCCAAAAAGTAGCAAGAAAAAAAAGGATAATCGAAAAAAAGAGTAAATACAGCTGAAAAAAATAACAAATATAGAAATGAATCTTAAACTCAAATATAAAAAAGTCATAAAAAAGAAAGATAGATAGATAGATAGAAAAAATAGAAGATATTTTGCTGCTTTTATTTTATACTTCGCTAAATGCCATCAGATATTTTTTCTATTATATACCGCCTCCCCACAAGACATTGTCGATCATGGCGCTCTGCAACTGTCTATCCTTTATATCTCTAAACTTTGTTGCCTTCATATCTTCTATAGTCAGTGGGGACAGCCTACCGTTTTGCTCCAACCCGTTCTTCGATTATCCAGAAATAATCTCATATATTAATAGCCGACGATCAGTCAAAATGTTACTTACGCTACACTCGTACACACGTCTAGTGAAAATCTAAAAAACACACGTCCCTTAGAGTTCTGAAGTTAAAAATGTGGCAAATCTTCTAAACACAATTTTGATAGGTTTTCCATTGTATATTGGGGACTTCAGTTCGAAGATGTCTAAGAAACTATAACACAGCTGATGACACTAGAGTAAAAAAGCATCATACATCTGAACAGAAATATTATGAGAATAGAAAGCGAAAGCGCTTGGAACAATGAAAATTATCGACCATTTCTGTCTTCCCTTACTCTTCATGCAAAAAGGAAAAACGTAAGGATGCCAGAAAAACTAAATAAAAACGGATTTAATCTTCATTGCCTGTCGTATTTAATGAAAGCTATTATACACACACACACACATACATACATACATACATATATATATATATATATATATATATATATATATATATATATATATATATATATATATGTGTGTGTGTGTGTGTGTGTGTTTTTCTTACATATATATAGATGATACAAATATCGTTTTAATGTGCTATATTTATGGGTTAAAGTACTCAATATCAATGATAGGGAGTATGTAAATACAAAGGTCTGTTTCATGCCAAAACTCAATCGTCAGCCTATATATATATATATATATATATATATATATATATATATATATATATATATATATATATCCATATATTCATATATATATATATATATATATATATATATATATCCATACATTCATATATATATATATATATATATATATATATATATATATGAATATATATATATATATATATATGGATATATATCTATATCTATCTATATATATATATATATATATATATATATATATATATATATCCATACATTCATATATATCTATATATATATATATATATATATATATATAATATATATATATATATATATATATATATATATATATATATATATATATGAATATATGGATATGTATATATATATAAATTCATATATATATATATATATATATATATATATATATATTACATCAACATCGGAATAAGAGCTACATAAATGCCGTCATGTTTTGATTGCATTTATGTAGCGTTTATATCACGGTGCTTGAGCCTCCTCTCTTCAAAACCCTTTAACTTAGTGAAACATGTCTTACGCCACTACTTTCGGTTTCATGCTTGGGCTTCTCGGGTTTATATATATATATATAATGTACCTCGTTTTAGTTAGGACTAAAATAACTAATGTGATTTCAGGCATTATTTTAAATCAGTTGGCATATATTTTCCGTGAACTGCAAAATCTTATTACCCTTTGTATTGCTAATGATGGCGGACATGTGGAAACTTAAATAAAATTTCAATAACATAACACCTTAAAAAATATAGATTTACTTCTTTCTAATCCTTTTTACAAATTATTTCTATCGCAAATACAAATAAAGTTATAATTGCACACTAACTTTATGGACATCCTGCATATATATATATATATATATATATATATATATATATATATATATATATATGGCAACCATCTTTGTTCCTCACCTGTTGAGATGCGTTCGCATCGAAACAATAACACGTCTTTGTCGTGAGTACTTGTTTGTCCGTATCTAACAACTTTATAATAAATAACTATTGCTCTACTCTTGCTATTGAGCCCTCTATTAAATCATTGCTATGAACGTTGGCATTTATATTCTTTTCATTCTCGTTACGTTTGAATATATATATATATATATATATATATATATATATACAAGTCAAAATCTTAAAATCAGATACAAAATGTTTAAAAAAATATATAAAATACTGTTACTTTAATGAAAATATATTTACGAAAACTTTACATTTAATTAGAAAATGTAGTTTATCAACAAACAAGTGAAAATTGTAAGCTTTTAATTGATTAATTTAAATAAACATTAACAAAAAGATTTTTTTTAGTTGTTCATAAAGACCATCTAAATAAAAATAGCAAATACAGAATAAATAAGTCACAACGACAATTCAATTCTCAGCATATCCTCCATTTTTGCGAATTACTTCGAAAATTAGTTTTGTCATAAACATTATTAACTTCTCTATGAGGACGCTTTGGATGTTCGCCCAGGATGAATAAAGTGCAGCACAAAGAGCATCCACAGTTTCAAATTGCGATTCATGTTTATAAACATCTTTTGCCATTCATCTCCAATTATTCTCGATTGGGTTTCCATCTGGAGAGCTTTGCGGATTGCAGCATTGTTCTGCTGGAAAATCCAGTTTTCTCCACATAGATGAGGTCCTTAAGTAATTAGCGATGCCTTTCTTAACATTTCAATGTAACTTGCAGGCCTTTTACTGCCTGTAACCGAAGAGTTCCATTGTACAAAAATGAATCCCAGACAATAATTGATCCACCTTCACTGTGTCGTGTTGAGAAAATTTCTTTTTGGGACATCTTTTGCATGCCAGTAACGCTGGTCCAACATTTTTTTCTCGTCTGAAAACAACACATTCTTTCATTTATCCACATCCCAAGTTTGATAATCAGAAGCAAATTGTAAACCGGATGTTTTATGGCGAAGAAGGCGAAGCTACTGCAGCCGTTTCAAGTTCTTAAACCCTTTTTTTATTTAAATGCCGTTGATCAAGAGCTGCATTCAGCATCTGTATTCATTTTATCTGATTTGATGTTAGGCTTGAATCTCTCTTAACTTCTCGCCTAATGCGTCTTTCTAAAGATGGTGAGATTTTATTGGGCTGACCGCTTGATTTTTTAGAAGTATACGCATCCGGATTTTTAGTGAAGTTAGCAATGACAGTTCTGCTACGGACAAATTGAATTTGCAATTGCTCGTTGCGAAAGACCACGTCTTTGAAGTTCAACAATCCTGCCCTATTCGAACTTTTTTAAAATTCTACCCTTTGCCATTTTAAAATCTGAAATTTAATACTGGAAATGAGCTATCTAGATGTCTACACGCCTGAAGCTATGAGCACACTGACTATTTCTAAAATATTTGTCCAGTAATTTTTTTTGTACATGGTCTTATCTTTATGAGTAACGAAAAAAAAATCTTATAGTTAATGTTTGTTTAAGATAATCAATTAAAAGCTTAAAATTTTCACTTGTTTGCTGATAAACTACAGTTTCTAAATAAATAGAAATGTTTCTCAAATATATTTTCATTAAAGTAACAGTATTTTATATTTTTTTTATAACCGTTTTGTATCTGGTCATAAGATTTTGACCAGGGATACATATATATATATATATATATATATATATATATATATATATATATATATATATATATATATATATATTGCCTTCAACCGGGAAGGTAAAGCCTCTCTTCTCGACCTGTGCTTTACCTCCATCCCCGAATCCTGTAGCGCCTCGCAACTCTGCCCTCTTGGTAACTCTGACCATGCAGTAGTATCAGTTAACATCTCCTTCAACTCCACCCCTATAAAGAACCTCCGCTGCTTGCTCAGCCGCCATCGCCCATAGGAACCACTACTTCCACCTATTCCGTAGCGACATGTCTGACTGCAATAGACGTCTCTTTGCCTCCGCCCGTAACGAGTGTAAGCGTGTCCTCAATGATGCTAAGTCACTATTTGCTGCTCGGGTGAAGGAGCGTATTGCATCTCGTAAATTTGGCTCCAAAGATTATTGGCGTCTCTGCAAGAGCGTATTGAACAATTGCAAACCCTCTATACCTCCTTTATTCAACCAGTTTGAAGTCCTGACCTCATCTACCGAGAAGGCTGAATGCTTTGCTCGGAAATTTTTATTCAACTAGACGCTCGACTCTTCCGGTGTACCCATACGTGACTTCCCTCTTAGAGATGAGGCCTTATTAAGCGGGTTAAACATAACCCCGTCTTTGGTACTGGGCGTTATCTCCAATTTAGACCCCAACAAGGCTAGGGGTGAAGACGGGATACCAGCCATTGTCTTGAAGAAATGCGCGCCCGAACTGGCGCCCGCCCTTTCTAAACTATACAACTACTGCCTCAAATAATCTTGTTTTCCTGACTTCTGGAAGTCCTCTTCCATCGTTCCTGTCTTCAAGAACTCCGGCGACCCCTCTGACCCTTCCAACTACCGCCCTATCAGTCTCCTTCCCCTCTTCGGCAAAATCTTCGAAGCCCTAATCAATACCGGGGTGGTTAACCACCTCACGTCCCATAATCTGCTCTCAGACAAGCAATATGGTTTCCGCTTTGCCAGATCTACAGCCGATGTGCTTACGGCCATCACTGAAACAGTCTACCGAGCTCTTCAAAATAACGGGGAAGCGAGCCGTGGCACTTGACATCTCCAAAGCATTTGATAGGGTTTGGCATGCCGGCCTTCTTCGCAAGCTCCAGGGTTATGGCATTACGGGTCGATTATATAACCTAATACGATCATTCCTGTCAAAACGTAAATTGAAGGTCATTCTCAATGAATTCTCCTCCAGTTCCTATCCCACGAACGCAGGTGTTCCTCAAGGCTCCATCCTAGGCCCCACTCTATTCCTTATCTGCATAAATGACCTCCCTGACGCAATTACTTCCCAAGTTGGCATATACGCGGATGACACCACAATTTATTCCTGCCTCAAAAACAAATCTAGTCTCGCTGACAAAACTCCGTGCGTCTCGTAAAGGACCTCCAATCGATTGTGAACTGGAGCATGAATTGGCTGGTCAACTTCAACGCTTCTAAGACAAAACTGCTCTCTATTAATCACCACAGAGGTCCTTCCCTCCATTAGAATTTCTGACGCTCAACTTCTCGAGAGCAACACTCTGCGGCTTTTCGTCCACTGCAAGGAAAGTTGGCTCCCTGAGTCGCGCCAGGTAGTTTTTCTCCCCGGAGTCGATCCTCCAGATCCACAAAACAACAATTCGCCCTTGCATGGAGTATTGCTGCCATATATGGTCTGGTGCCCCTTCTGTTTGCCTCGGGGTTCTTGATAGGCTCCAGAGGCGGATATGCAATGTAATTGGCCCTGCCCTGGCGTCTCGTCTACAGTCACTTTCTCACAGACGCGCCGTCGCCTCCCTCTGTCTGTTCTACAAATACTTCCATGGAAATTGCTCCGAGGAGCTGTATTCGCTGGTTCCTAGACGTCATGAGTTCAAGCGCCATACGAGGCTGGCATCCCGCTCTCACCCATTCACTGTCGAAACTCCTAAATGTAGCCGTCTCTTCTACTCTAATAGCTTCATGTCTCGCACCTCTCGCCTGTGGAACTCCCTTCCCTATTACTGTTTCCCTGTGAGCTATAATCTCCAGCTATTCAAGTGTAATGTCAATCGACATCTCCAGTTGCCTTGATCTATCCACTACCCTCATCCTTTCTTCTATCACTCCTATCTGACCTTGCTCTAAATTTTCTGTAACCCCTTGCGTCCTAGTGGCTTCCCCCCTTGCTTGGAGTGAAATGCTTAAAATATATATATATATATATATATATATATATATATATATATATTATGAAATGGACAAAGTCCGACAATTATTTAAAGACATTTTTATGTTTACGCATTCTTTTTATAGATACAAATATTTAAGTAAATGCTCTGTTTATAATAAACAGTATTAAACAACATTTAACAGCCTGAATATCCGAGAAATTTTCATAGAAAATATAGGATACAGGTTCGATTCCTGTCGGAGGACGAATATTTTCTATTAAAATTTCTCGGGTATTCAGGCCGGCAAATGTTGTTTGATACTGTTTAATATAAATGAGCTTTTACTTAAATATGTGTATCTATAAAAAGAATGTATATACATAAAAATGTCTTAAAATACACACACACACACATATACACACATATATATATATATGAGGGAATTCGGGCTGAATTTGACAGAGTTTATCATTTTTTCTTTTCCGGTTGTTTTGGTAATTGGTTTCCTGAAACCAATGTTTTGTTTTTTTTGTTTGTTTTTGGATTGGTTTCTGAAACCAATGAACAGTATTGTGAAATGTAGTCATTACTGTTTTAGAGGGCGGCAAATTTAACTGATAAGGACGAAAGAAAGCAACCAGGATATTAAAAAATTTTAACTTGCCTCTTGATGATTCGTGCTGGACATCAAATTACAGCAATCATGACAGCTGCTCAATGCTGATTGGACATTGTGAAAACTATTTGACGGGAAATGAAAAGCTTTAACAGAGATTTGCGAAGTGCAAGAATGAGTGCAGGAAACGTTCAGACTGACTCCATGCACCAGAAATCACCCCACAACCGTAGGAGAAAATGATGGGAAACCCAAGCAATGGAATGTGGGCTTTGGAGATGGAAATAATTGTTGCAATTTTTACAATGAAACTGGTCTTGAATAAGGAGCTCTGCTGCCAGTCATACAAGAGGTGTAAAGGTCAACTTCTTATATTAGGTTGGTGCAAAAATAATGACGTAATAATGTCGTATTTTGACGTTAAAAAATACGTCAGAAAACGACATTATTACGTCATTATTTTTGCACCAACCTAATAGAAAGGCCCAAGAAAACCATCGAACAAAGCAAAGTAACTCCTGAACTAAGTGAAACATACTATTCAACTAGGGCCAATCTTGTTCTGTTATGAAAATATTTTTTTTAGTCAGGACCAGCAGTACAACAACCAGAACTGCAGATGTCTCGCATATAATTCATATGACGTTCCTCGTGCACGAAGACCATGTTTCCCCAAACTGTGATGTTTTTGGGATGTTTCTCCAGTGAGGGTGATGTCCTGCACATCTTTGAACCTGGTCTCAGACTCAATTCACTGGATATGTGGAGTTACTGAACACCGTCGTCAAGTTGCAAGAGTGGCGGCTGGAAAACCACACGTTTTCACAGCAAGGTTCAGCAGACTGCCACACCTCCAGGAAGAGTCAGAAATAGTTGTGAACTTATATACACTACTTCACAAGTCTCATCGTCTGGTCACTTAACTCCATGGATTATCCTGCGTGAGGCGCAGTTGGGAAAGAGACCAAACGCACTGCCTGCAACCCCAACGCCCAGGTTATCGACAGGAATAAGTAGACGTTTGAGACTCTCCATAGGAAAACCGTGAAAACCACAGGTGCCAGATTCCAGAGACGGATCGAGGCCGCGGTAGATGTTGAAGGTGGCTTCTCTGCGACATTTCTATTTTTCCAATAAATTGATTTTTGGCTTCGATATTCACTTTGTTTTCCCTTTTAAAAATGTCAAGTTTAGCCCCGACATCCTGTAGGTAACGGATGTAACAGCAAAATTGTCCGAATCGAGTAACAACATGCGATAATGGTCCGTCCCACAAAAGCAGTCTGTTATCTTGTTTCTAATATATTCCCTTTCTTCGTTTTGCTTTTGGAATGCATTTTTTTGCTATTCGAAATTGTCTTCGGATTTCGATGTCACATTTTTCCCGTCTTCCCAGATATTTCAATCTTCTTGCTTGATTTTACTCTCTCGGATTCGTAGTTCGCACCTTATACTCTTCCTCTTGCTGGCAAACATACATTCTATCTTCTCAGAATTAATGCTTAGTCTTCTCGCTTTCTTTTACTAAATTTTTTATATGTCATTTATTATTTCCCTAAAATTGTCAATATATACGACAGTGGTGATATACCGGAAGGGCTAGGTAGAAAGATTTTCATATCGCTGCCGAAGAAGTCAGGTGAGATTGAATGTGAACTCCAATGGACAATCAAACCTATTTAGATTGAAGGTTGTGTTTTTTTTTCAAAACTAATTTCCTAGATCTCCACAAGTTCGTATCATTTGTAGCTCTTAGGTTCATATTTTTACTGTCCCTATCGTTCGCTGATTCTGCCAATCATTTACAAAATCATTCCCTATGCCACTCTTGATTTTAGTATATCATTTGAGTGTCACATTCTCCAAGCCGTCTTTCCTCGTTGTGTTTTCTAGAAATTTCAACTGTCGCATTCTCATTACAAGTATAAGGCTCCTTTTTGTTTCTATTTTCCTTAATGTTTCTTAGTTATTTAATAGCTCGGTCCATTGTTGCCTCAAGCCTCTTCGTCATCTTTGAAGGAATTTGTCCAGCATTTTCTACCATAAAGGAGAATTGATATTAAGTACCTGTTCGACACTCTTTTATTTTGTTTCTAACGATATTTTCATTATCACCGTTTTGTGTTTTGCCTTTGGAAGGCATCTTTTGCTATTTCAAATTATCTTCGGATTCCGGTGTCATATTTTTTTCGTTTTCTGATAAAATACTTTCCAGATATTTCAGTCTTCTTTCTTGCTTGATTTTACTCTCTCGGATTCCTAGTTCGCATCTTGTACTCTTCCTCTTGCTGGCAAACATACATTCTATCTTATTACAATTGATGATTAGTCCTTTCTTCATACTTTCCTTTATTATTTTTTCTAGAAATTCCAGCAGTATTCTTGCCGTGTCTTCCTTCAACATTGTGTCATTTGAATCCCTTATGGTTTTAAGATTGTGCCCAACAATATTTTACAAGTATCCGAATGATGCTTTACGTGAAGATTTGAATGAGGTCTCAGGTTCTGTTGAACGCGCACAAATGAACCGCCACTTGACGCGGACTTGAAACTCTTTTACTAGCGTAATTCAGCGAAGTTTTAATTTCAAAACACTCGCAAAAATGCACTTATTTTTTGCCATTACAATTATTGGCAAAACGCATACAGTAATGTCAGAAGATAATAAATAGATAAGTTATTAATGGAGTCTGGACGTATTATACAAAAATCATTGAAATAGACTACTTTATCTAAATTAACTTCTTCGTTTTCCCGCCCTCGCGGGTTGGGTCCGAACCAAAATTATTAATTGTTCTCCGGAAAAAAGAAGAAGAAATCTACCGTTCACGGTTAGCTAAGTACTTTCACTTCTTGATATTATAGATTTGTCCAAAATCCTGTTTCGTTGGAAGCCGTGACAGCTGTTAGTCGCCGCCATTTTGCAATGTATTTCATGATGAAAGCCTTTAGCCGGCTCACAGCACTTGTAATTACGTAGACGCGGGAAATCTTGTACGTGGCGGGAGGGGTAGAAAAATAGACAGACAGCACAATGCAAGTATCTTTTTTTTTTTTTTCGTTCTCTTTTGTTTCATTTGATTTTTGAAAATCCTGTGTCTGCGTTTTCTTCCTTTTTTTAATATTTTATATTTTGGGGGATAATTTTGCCATTATTTTGTTTGTTTCTTTCTTTCTTTCTTTCTTTCTACTTACTGACACATTTCTTTTACTTTCACTCTCGTTTTCTCAACTTAATTCTCTATTTGCTCTCCTTCTTTCGCTCTCTCTTTCTTGCTCTTTCTACCCAATTTTCTACTCTCTTTAACTTACTCTCTCTTTATCATACTCTCTTTTCTCTTTTCGCAAGTTTTGTCATATTCTACGTTCTATATTTATTTTATTTTTACGCCTATTCGAGTTTTCGTCCCATAGTTTTTTCTTTCCTTTTGTGCTAATTTCTTTCTTTCTTTCTTTCTTTCTATATATTTTAATTTTTCTTTTTATTCCTGTCAAACTTTTCAGATTCTCTTTTTTTTTATTCCTGGTTCTGTAAATCTTTGTTTATTTGCTCTTTTTTTTTTTTCTTTCCTTTTATGTTTCTTTCTTTACATCTTCTCTATCGGACTTTTTCCTCTTTCTCTTTCTCACATTTCTTGTCCCTTTCTTTGCCTCACATTCACTCTCACACTCTTTTCTTTCTTTCTTTCTATCATTTTTTTTTCTTTTCATTCTTACTTTCTTTCTTTACATTTTCTCCTTTGTTTTCTTCCTGCTTCTCCAAACTTTTCTTTTTCTTCTTTCTTTTTTTTCTCTATCTTTCTTTCTTTCTTTCTTTCTTTCTTTCTTTACATTTTAATTTTCTCCTTTTTTCTTTCTGCTTCTCCAAGCCGTTTTTCGTTTTTCTTTCTTTCTTTCTTTCTTTCTTTCTTTCTTTCTTTCTTTCTTTTTTTCTTTCTTTCTTTACCTTTGACCTTTTCTACTTTCTTTTGTTCCAACCTCGCCAATTTTTTTTCTTTATTTAAATTTCCTTTCTTTCTTTACATTTTACTTTTTCCCATTTGCTTTCTTCCTGCATCTCCAAATCTTTCTTTCTTTCTTTCTTTCTTTCTTTCTTTCTTTCTTTCTTTCTTCACATTTTACTTTTTCTCGTTTCCTTACTTCCTGCCTCTCCAAATCTTTCTCTCATTCTTTCTCTCCTTTTTCTTTGTTTCTTTCTTTCTTCCTTTCATCATTCTTTCTTTCTTTCTTTCTTTCTTTCTTTCTATTTACTTTTTCTCATTTGTTTTCTTCCTGCCTTTCCAAATCTTCCTTCCTTTCTTTCTTTCTTTCTTTCTTTCTTTCTTTCTTGCTTTCTTTCTTTCTTTCTTTCTTTCTTTTCTCTTTACATTTTACTTTTTCTCATTTGTTTTCTTCCTGCCTTTCCAAATCTTTCTTTCTTTCTTTCTTTCTTTCTTTCTTTCTTTCTTTCTTTCCATTTTACTTTTTCCCATTTGTATTCTTCTTCCCTCTCCAATTCTTTCTCTCTTTCTTTCTTCCTTTCTTTCTTTCTTTCTTTCTTTCTTTCTTTACATTTTACTTTTACTCATTTGTTTTCTTCCTGCCTGTCCAAGTCTTTCTTTCTTCTTTTTTCTTTGTTTGTTTGTTTGTTTCTTTCTTTCTTTCTTTCTTTCTTTCTTTACATTTTACTTTTTCTCATTTGTTTTCTTTCTGCCTTTCCAAATCTGTCATTCATTCTTTCTTTCTTTCTCTTTCTTTCTTTCATTCTTTCTTTCTTTACATTTTACTTTTTCTCGTTTGTTTTCTTCCTGCTTCTCCAAATCTTTCTTTCTTTCTTTCATTCTTTCTTTCTTTCTATTTTACTTTTTCTCATTTTCTTTTTTCTTTCCTTCCTGTTTGGTCTTTCGTTTTTCTTCTTTATTTTATTCGGCTAAATTTTCCCGTCATTTTCCTTCATTATTTTCCATTTTTCTTTCATTTTTTTTATTTAGTTCTTCATTGCTTTCATTCATTTTGTATTCCTATTTATTTCCTAATTTTTATTAGATTTATTTTTTGAATCAACTTTCATTCATTTCCTTCCTTCCTTCCTTCCTTCCTTCCTTTTTATTTTGCTTCATTCTTCTTTTTCTGTTTTTCCCATATAACTTCCAAATTGTTTCTTTTATCGTTTTCATTCTATTTTTATTCCCGTTTTATTTTACTTTCCTTTTTCTTTCTTCCTTTTTTTTCAGTCTCTTCCATTTTAGCCTATTTTCTTTTATACTCTTTCATACTGATTCTCTATTTCATTCTTCCGCTGCGTCTTTCTTTTAGTCCTATCTTCATTCTCTCTATCTCTCCCACCCTTTTTCTTTCTACACCTTCTTTAGTCTTTAAACTTCTGTTTTATCGGATACTCTCTTTTCCTTTTCTCTCCGTCAATTCTTTGTGGGGATTTTTTCTGCAATTCTTAATTTTCCCAACACTCAAAAACCAATTAGACCAACAAAAACACAGAAAGAGAGAGAGGGAAACAACAAAAAATAAAATAAAACTGTTTACAAAACGCTAAAAGAAAAAACAAACAAAAAAACAAAAACACACTAAATAAAATAAAATAAAGTTATGATACACTCAAGCTTTAAATCACACGGCTATCTGCCATCTCCTCTCGGTGACTTTTTGGCAAAGTGCTTACCCCCCACAGAATTGAAACAAAAAATAATATGCTAAAAATCTTTGGTCACGAAATGACAACAGAAAAAAAGTGGTCAAGAAAATCCCATTAAGTAATATATAGGATGGGACGAAAAAAACAAAACAAAACAAAAAAACGTTAATACTACCTTCCATATTCCATTATTCGCTGGCGTTAAGGTCAGTAGGGAAATAATTCTTGGTGGTCATTTTGAGACTCGGTAGTTACTAGCGAAAGAAAGGCGATGGAGATGTAAAAGTCCGGAGACTTAGATAGCAGAAGATCGCCGATGGGGTCTTGATTGACAAAGAGCACACATCAGCTAGACATCAAAATCGTGGCTAATTTATTTTGGAAGCGAATGTTTAATTTTTTTTTTTCAGAAGAAAAACCCCCGTCAGTTCTCGGGCTCACTATAATTTTTTTTCTTTTTTTGATAATTTATTTGTATTTGAGTTCTTCTTACGTATTTTTGTCTAATAATATATATATATTTTTTCTTTTTCATTTCATTCGTATGTCGCTGAATGTCCTTCGACGCCTCATGAGAAAAAAAATAAAAACAAACAAACAAATCTCCACAAACCGACTTCGAGGCGTTTAAATTTTTTCCGTTTTTATTTCCATTTTTACACTTGTTTTTTTACTTTTTTAAGTTAACTTTTCGCTCGCTTACTTGATTTTTACGAAGCTTAGTTAAGTTTGACATAAGGTCAAACCTAACGATTCAGCTATGAATCAGAAAATACCCGAACATTTATATGTTTTTACTAACTTTATATTCATCTTTTGCAAAAACCACGGTCCTGTTACAACGGTAAGTATTGTATTCACTATATTGGCTTAAGGTTTTATATTGTTAAATCCTCACAATGATGCAGGTATATATATATATATATATATATATATATATATATATATATATATATATATATATATATATATATATATATATATTATTATTATTATTATTATTATTATTATTATTATTATTTATTTTCTTAGATTTCTGGCGTTTACACATTTCTTTCCGGGTCACGCCCAGGGACCTAATGTTAGAAATGGCATCATGACACTTTCCACTGACAAAAAAAAAATTACATAGATAATGCCCTTCGTAAAGTGAGGGCTGTACTTTTCAGAACAAATTTTGTATCTTCTTGAGGCATGGACTTCCAGGAATCCCTTCAATTAGTCTACTGCAATCTTTTCCAACTAGTCCTAGGGCTCTAACTACAACAGGGATTGTTGATGTTCCCATATGCCACATTTTCGAGATTTCTATTTCAAGGTCCTTGTATTTTGACAGCTTTTTGAATATCTTCAAAGATACATTGCAGACAGCAGGGACGGCCATATCAATAAGGAGGCACCGTTTTTGTTTGTGGTCTTTAATAACAATATCTGGGCGGTTGGCCTTGATTGTTCTGTCAGTGTGAATTGTGTAGTCCCATAGAATTGTAACAGGTCCTATCTCCGTAACTGGGTCTGGGTGGTGTTCATACCTTATTATTATTATTATTATTATTATTATTATTATTATTATTATTATTTATTTTCTTAGATTTCTGGCGTTTACACATTTCTTTCCGGGTCACGCCCAGGGACCTAATGTTAGAAATGGCATCATGACACTTTCCACTGACAAAAAAAAAATTACATAGATAATGCCCTTCGTAAAGTGAGGGCTGTACTTTTCAGAACAAATTTTGTATCTTCTTGAGGCATGGACTTCCAGGAATCCCTTCAATTAGTCTACTGCAATCTTTTCCAACTAGTCCTAGGGCTCTAACTACAACAGGGATTGTTGATGTTCCCATATGCCACATTTTCGAGATTTCTATTTCAAGGTCCTTGTATTTTGACAGCTTTTTGAATATCTTCAAAGATACATTGCAGACAGCAGGGACGGCCATATCAATAAGGAGGCACCGTTTTTGTTTGTGGTCTTTAATAACAATATCTGGGCGGTTGGCCTTGATTGTTCTGTCAGTGTGAATTGTGTAGTCCCATAGAATTGTAACAGGTCCTATCTCCGTAACTGGGTCTGGGTGGTGTTCATACCTTATTATTATTATTATTATTATTATTATTATTATTATTATTATTATTATTATTATTATTAATTTAAACAAATAGCTTAGCGTTACCCAAAGATATGTGTGAAGTTGTAAAGAAGATGGCATTTAATCAATAGTTTATTATTGTATCTAGTTTGCAATTATTGTTCAGTAAGGCGTCTTACAG
>OZ010598.1:81306123-81353623 GCA_963932145.1 Acanthosepion lycidas | reverse complement strand
ATAATCTAACATTTATATAGTCAGGTATGTTGGATTGAGAAAGGAGTAATTCTTTTAGGAACGGCGATATTTGAAAAATTCTCGGTGCTAAGATTCGAAAGCGGCATTCTTGACAATTTTTAATTTCTTTTTTAATAAGTGTGGAATTCTTCAAGATCTAAGTTGATGCTTCAGTTTATTGCTATGCATGACTAAAGCATTTCATAATTTGTATATATGTCCCCCGACAGGAATCGAACCTTTATCCTAGATTAATCTACGGAGGAAGCTTCTGGTTAGTAAGGTTAAGTTACTGTTTTTAAACTAAAAATTTCCCATTTAACCTTACTAACCAGACGCTTCCTCTGTAGCTAAATGGTATAGCACGTAAGGCTATATGACGGTTCCGTGTGGGTTCGATTTCTGTCGGAGGAGATACATTTTCTTTGAGATTTCCCGAATATTCTGGCCAGCAAATTTTGTTAATACTGTTTATTATAAACAGAACATTTACTTAAATATTAGTGTCTATAAAAATAAACAATAAATATATTAAAATAATTTTCTGTCCATTCCATATATATATGTGTGTTTATAAGAATATATTGAAGTAGATTTTTGATATATGTGTGTGTTTAATGGCATCTCTCTTCAGAACTTAGGAAATTATGATACTCCTCTTCTCTAAATATCCAATGCCGTATTGTGGAAGACGTTCTTGCAAAATAGAATCCTTTTATTTACGTTAAGGAAGATTTTCAGGGGACGAAACGCTTTGGTAGTGAAATGTTTTCATTTCGGTTATATTCAGATTAACATATATATATTTTATATCTAAATTTTACACACACACACACAAACACACACACACACACACATATATATATATATATATATATATATATATATATATATATATATATATATATGTGTGTGTGTGTGTGTGTGTGTGTGTGTGTGTGTGTGTTAAATGCATGAATCCTTAAATAACAGTGTATAACAGTGTTCTCTGGTTTGTTTCAGATAGTTTGGCTAAATTCCTCAATGCAGAAAAAATTTAAATCATTGACATTCTTCGATGCTTATTAAACGTTTACAGAAACTAAACAATGGATGTGAGCACAGCTAGGCGTACTATATCGCATTTCAGTAGTCGTGACAATGATGTGAGTAACAGCCACATTCCAAGCGTCAATCCACGAAACGATGAGCCACTCTGAAATACATACCAATAGCGTTCTTCCGGTATCTGTTGTCGCTTGGGTAGAAACAAGTAAGAGACAATGCGTGTCCATCGTATTTTTGTCTTGTTAAATGGCTTTAAAATAAATCGTTTTAAAAGTATATTTTATCATATGCTAATATATAGAAACCAATACAGAGGAATAGTAGGGTAAGGCAAAATAATAATAATAATAATAATAATAATAATAATAATAATAATAATAATAATAATAAATGGGCGTAGAGATGGAACTAGAGCACAATAAACAGGCTGAAACTGCAAAATACTTAAAAAAGACAGCAAAGACGAATGCAACCGACCAGATACAGAAGCAATGGCAAGATAAACCGCTTCATGGCCAATACTCTGCACGTACCAAACAAGCTGACGTAGACAAAACCCGTACCCATCAGTGGCTCCGTAGTGCAGGGTTGAAAGCTGAAAGTTAAGGTTTTATCCTTGCTGCACAGGACCAATGCTTGCTAACTAGGAATTATCAAGCACATATACTAAAATATTGTGTCAGCCCAAAATGCAGATTCTGTGATAAATATCCAGAAACGATTGATCATCTTGTATCAGGTTGCACGATATTGGCACCCACTGAATATAAAACCCGGCATGACAGAGTGGGCCAATATCTGCACTGGAAAATCTGCAACTTCTATGGGAAGGCAACTGAAAGAAACTGGTATGAACACCACCCAGACCCGGTTACGGAGATAGGACCTGTTACAGTTCTATGGGACTACACAATACACACTGACAGAACAATCAAAGCCAACCGCCCAGGCATTGTTATTAAAGACCACAAACAAAAACGGTGCATCCATATTGATATGGCAGTCCCTGCAGACTGCAATGTATCTTTGAAGATATTAAAAAAGCTGTCAAAATACAAGTACCTTGAAATAGAAATCTCGAAAATGTGGCATATGGGAACATCAACAATCCCTGTTGTAGTTGGAGCCCTAGGACTGGTTGGAAAAGATTGCAGTAGACTGATTGAAGGGATTCCTGGAAGTCCATGCCTCAAGGAGATATAAAAAATTGTTCTCACAACACTTTACGAAGGGCTTTATCTATGTATTTTTTTTTTTTTTTTTTTGTCAGTGGAAAGTGCCATGATGCCATTTCTAACCTTAGGGACCCGGAAAAGAAATGTGTAAACGCCAGAAATCAAAGAAAATAGAAATAATAATAATAATTACAAATTACAAATCGAAAAAAAATTAAAAAAAAGAAAAGAAATCATTAACCGGTTATCGTTCCTCGCTCTTCAGAGCTCAATCAGCGACCATACTTGGGGCTACATCTGTCTGTAAAATATATTCATGATTCACGGTTAGCATTTTGCTTTTCCACTTTTTGTGCATATATGTTTTGTCGTCGATTTAGAAGAGCGAGGATTCCAACGCGTTTTCGGATTCCAGTGCTGCATCGCCCGTCATTTGCCGAAACACTTCCTTGGGATTTAAATGTCTGTACTTGTTGAATTTCGGTGTTTCAAATATTTTTGTTCGCGTCTCGAGCAGTTCGATCATCGGACAATCAGACATTCTCTCTTCTTACAATATATGTTTAATTCTTTCGTCTCGTTTTCATTTTCTACCTTCTTTCCGAGTTCCTGGAGTTTCCTTTCTGCCTTTGTTATCAACAATGTGGCATTTTCGTATCTGTTAATATTGAATCCTGGTAGGAATTGAAACAGTTCTCATGATGACATGAAATAAAATTGTTTTTTCGGACTCAGCTCATCCTTTGACAAAAAAAGAAAAGAAAAAAAATGTAATAATAAAACATTTCCAAATTGTCTCATATAGGATTAGACTTTTTTTTACGGTTTAGCAACCCTGTAGGGTTATTTAAAGCCGAAACATATTTTAGGTTGTAAGTATAATTCTTTTTTTCTTTTTCTTTTTTACGAGTGGATCTGGAGGTAAACTGATTTTCCAGTTTCACCTATCACCCGGCCCGCACTCTTTCCATATTTATTGAACAGGTGTAGACACGTACCCCTTGTTTTCTGGTTAGGATATGGTTTTCTTCTTTTTTTTTTTCTTTTTTTTTTTCTTATTCTTTCATTGCCCTAAATATTTAACTATCTTGACTTTTTTGTCATTTGATCGAACAGTAGCTGCGACTGTTCATTGTGAGGGTACCGGTTTGACAGTTTTCTGGTTGCTTCATTCGACTGGTAGTAAAAATTCCGAACTGTCTGGTAACGCTTAGAGAGGCTACTCTGATCAACAGTTACATAATATTTGCGCATGTCTAAATGGCATGACATGTATTTCCGGCGGGAAAACCCGAGGCCACATTATGCTATAGTGTTATCCACTTTCTGGTCAGTTTGTCCTGCCATTGACGAGAGAGATATATTAGGTTGGTGCAAAAATAATGACGTAATAATGTCGTTTTTTGAGGTTAAAAATACGTCAAAAAACGACATTGTTACGTCATTATTTTTGCACCAACCTAATAACTTCTCATAATTAACATTCTCTATCCTTAGCAGTGTTTTTTCCTCATAATCTCTATCCCTTTTCTCATATTCTCTTAGTAACTCTTTGCTTTATTGCCTTGCTTGGGGTGAAATGATTAAAAAGAAATCTACTGTTAACACGATAGCTGGAAGGAGATGGACAAATGACTTTACCAAGTAACATAATTCGACTGAAAATCGAACTCGGCTCTAGTTTCTCATTGAGTCACTATCTCTAGCGAGGATTATTAACTTGCTTTTCTTTTTTCTTTTTTTAATTTTTGATTCAAGCCTTTACGGTGACTGATATTTTTTTTTGTTTACACTTTCTTTTAATATATTTGGTTATATTAATATATACTTTTAAATATCCGTTTTTAAAGCCGTAATTATTAACGTGTGAGCAAACAATACAACGTGGCGTAAAAATTAAATAATGAAGAATCTAAGTGTGTAAATCTGCATGTCGTTGTTTGCTTAGTTTTTGTGGCTTGATTAGTAAGACAATCTTCTTTGTAGACAAGTTCAGTCAGCTAACGAAGCGAATTCAAATGTCATCTGAAGCTTGCATTTATTGATGACTCACACTTTTTCCTTAACAGCTATCATCAACCCTGGAGCTAGCAGTATCTATCTATCTATCTATCTATATATATATATATATATATATATATATAAAACAGAGGGTGTCTCTGTGTTTCTCTGTCTGTCTTTGTGATACCTTTTCACTCGAGATCCATCCAAACTTGGCATATACATTCTACAATAGTTTATTACAATAGATAGTTTCTTAGCGTAAAAAATCAATAATTAAAAAAAAAATCAATAATCGATAAAGCCGATGAAAAATCGATAGATTAAACTTTTTTCCTTTGATTTCGTTCAAATTCGGTATGTAGGTTACTTACATCATGACGAGCTCAAGGATAATTCATTTTAAATTTCAACACCACTGCGTTTAGTGAAAAACTGCGAAAAATGAAAAATCGATTTTAACACAAATTGATTTCAACACAAATTTTAAACTAAAAACTCCACCAATTTTCAGCAATCTAATACAAATTTCCCTCAATAAGTTGATTGTTTAATAGTCATTTAACTTGATAATTGAGTCCGACCATATAGTGAAAACCCGCGTAAATAGCGAATTTTTAGTGATTTCTTTCTTATTTTTCGTTGATCTTTCAACCAGTTTTCATCAAACTTTACAATTTCTTTATAAATATATTATTTTATTTACATCCTTGGTAGCACACTGAAAAACTGATGTTCAAAAACTCCAAAATCATTGCGATCTGAAGTGGGTCTTCATGTTGCCTGTTTTACCCCTTCATGTCCTTGGTTAACTTCGATTGAATAAATACAGACTACTTCTGTTATATCAGTAACTGCATTAATTCAAATGTGTTTTTTTTTAATGAGAGTACTTTAAAGTAATTGAAGAGAGACTGTGTTACATATAAAGATGTTGCTGTTTTTGCTCCATTCTAATTGAACGTTGAACGCTTTTTTTCTGATCGACCAACTGCCTATGGATGGTAGTGTATGATAAATAAAGACATTCTCAACAGAAAAAGTAATACCCTACAGAAGGAAGCGAAGAAAAGCAAGATGAAAAGACTAATCATCAATTGCAAGAAGACCGAATGCATGGTCGTTTGCAAAACGAACAGACCAATATGCAAATTACAAAATGAAGATACCAAAATCAAACAAGTACAAATAATTCAAATATTTTGGGAAGTGTTTTAACAGAGGAGGAAAAATACGACACAGAAATCAGAAGGAGAAATAGCGAAAGATAGTTTCCAAAAGCAAAACAAAGTACAGGCTACAGCAGAAATACCTCTCACATATACCTTCCAAAGATACTTCCCATGTAATTGTGTCTTTATTAGTGGCAATTGTACCTTCATTTATCTAATATCTTATCATTTTGTGTGTGGAAAAAGGGCATGCATATATGAGATGTATTTCTACCGCATCCTATATTAAGAAACAGAAAAATTTCTTTAGGAACAAAGAAAAGAATACTGAACTGTTATGTAATATCAGTCTCCCTATATAGCAGTGATTGTTGGACAAGCTGACAAGTGAAAAGCAGAAATATGATTCTATAGACAGATGGTGAGAATACCATGGACCGAACATGTGAGTAACGACGAGCTTTTAGAGAAAATGGAAACAAAAAGGAAACTTATACTTAACATCAGGAAGAGAGACTTGAAATTTCTACAGAAGGATGCTGAGGATACCATGGACCGAACCCGTGAGTAACAACGAGGATTGAGAGAAAATAGAAACAAAAAGGAAACTTATACTTAACATCAGGAAGACAGAGTTGAAATCTCTACAGAAGGATGCTGCGGATACAATGGGCGGAACGTGAGTAACGACGAGGTTTTAGAGAAAATGGAAACAAAAAGGAAACTTAGACTTAACATCAGAAAGGGACAATTGAAATTTCTACAGAAGGATGCTGAGGATACCATGGATCCAGTATGTGATTAATGACGAGGTTTTAGAGAAAATCGAAACAAAAAGGAAACTGGATAATTTCCTCAAAAATGAAGAAGAGACTTGAAGCAACAGGAATGTGGTTCTACAGAAAGATGCTGAGGATACCATGGACCGAATCTCTGAGTAAAGACGAGGTTTTACATAAGATAAAAACAAAAAGGAAATACTTAACATCAGGGAGAGACAGTTGAAATGTCTACGGAAGGATGCTGAGGAGACCGTTGACTGATTCTGTGAGCCTCGACGAGATTTTAGAGAAAATGGAGACAAAAAGGAAACTTATACTTAACACCAGGAAATATTAGGTTGGTGCAAAAATAATGACGTAATAATGTCGTTTTTTGAAGTATTTTTTAACGTCAAAATACGACATTATTACGTCATTATTTTTGCACCAACCTAATAACACTTGAACTTTCTATGAAACATAATGAGAAAAGACGGCTTAGAAAATTGGATACTCACAGGACTGTTTGAAGGCAAGAAGAATAAAGGAAAACAACGCCCCGAGCGAGCTTGTGTAAATGCATATCAGGTTAAAGTTTAGTTGAGATAACAGTGAATATTTATAAAGTGCTACAAAGGACACACAAATTTGGAGATCCAAGAGGTGAATGGACACGGTTAATAGAAAAATCAAATATTTTTTATTGTAACAAATACGTTGTCCTGGATTCGATCTCGCGCCGCCAATTCCGTTTCGGAGTAACAAGCATTACGCCATATCGTACCACCATAAGCGACATGAATAATTTATTTGAAAGCGAATGACGTTATTTGTTGAGTCAAACGCCAACTCCGGACCAAAAACCCCATTCGAGGTGGGCGTCAGTCTACAGACATAAACACCGGAAGTCATTGTTAGATAGAGTTTGTTTTCCTTACCTTGGGGTGCCGACTGTCACGGTAGGTCGACAAGGCATGTTATCGGAGTGGCGGGTCTCACGTTGAAAAGGCTGCCGATAACTCGAGATGATTTGACACCATTTACCTCCCTTGTGAATCTTTGACAGTTGGTTGGCACGAGATACGGAGTCACCTTTCGGGTTATACGTACCCACTGCTTGCCGACACCACCCACCCGTTCATTCCTCATCAAATTACACAGGACACTTCTACGCTGGTGAGGGTGTCCTGATTGCAATGCTGAGTTGGTAGGTCTTATCAGGATTTTATATGACAAGTTAAGTCTGGCTCAAGGACATAGACGTAGTGTATCAAGTGATTACCTGTTCATTTCAGTTTTATCTGTATGGGTCAGTCTAAATTGCTAAAAATTCGAAGGAGAAGATTTTTTTAAATCATTTCACTCCAAGGAAGGTGATAAAGCAAGGGGTTTCTGGAAATGAAAAAAAAAAACTGAGGAAACGTTTTTGAGTAGAGCGGTAAATAAAAAAATAGTCTACAAAATAACAGAAGACGACAATTCATGTTGCAATTAAATTCTTTTTTAATCGTTATTGCTTGGGAAGCATTGAAATCGGGAGAGATTTCCACAATCGATAAGTGCGAGAGAAAACAATGCGAATAAAGCTTAAGGTTGCTTTTAGCAATTTCAGTTGTAAAATGAAACCTAACTGCTAATCTAGTACTAACCTTCAACTTGAGAATTCGAAATATCAAATTCAAAAAGATCAATCAGAACAATTACCATGAAAATATTTCAAGAAAATGCATAAGAAAGTAACGTTACGGCTGTACGAAATTAATTCAAGCCGAGATGTCAGGACAAGACGAATAATATTACAGACTCTTCTTTGGATTTTGGTAAGAATATGCAGATACATAGGAGACGCACTAAATCAGATGTGATAGTAATAGTCAATGCATGGACGAATGGTTGATTTTTTAAATTTCTTAGATAGATTCTCGACCAGTGGTTCCCAAAATCTTTATCTGGGCCGGAATGAAAATTTGCTCGCGCCTAACCAAAAGGATATCCCGGTGAAAAGGCACAAGCAGCCCTACGGCAAAGAAGTTCTAGAAAGATAGTTAAAGGGGGATAACCGGAGATTCAAAGTCAACATTATCATTGATTACTCTCTCCTCCAATTTAGAGACCCTAGTTACTAAATTCTTAATACTTGATATTATGCAAAAATATTACAATGACAAAATCGGTCAATAATAATTTATAACTATTTATACTGGGACTCATGCATAGAGTAAGTAAGTTACGTGCCATGCGTGATACACGCTTAGGGGGTCATGTATCGAAAGATACATGACCCACGAGGCAGATTATTCCAGCAGTAGGTTGTCATTTCTTTCTGCGGTAGACCAG
The DNA here is from genome assembly GCA_963932145.1 of Acanthosepion lycidas. Lineage (NCBI taxonomy): Eukaryota > Metazoa > Mollusca > Cephalopoda > Sepiida > Sepiidae > Acanthosepion > Acanthosepion lycidas. Next base: position 81,345,130 of record OZ010598.1, on the reverse strand, counting down.
TTGCCATCAAAGGCTATAGAACTTGGTCTGTCCTAAAATTTCTCATAGCTGGTGGAAGAAAAGATTAATCATAATTTTTCCAAGGGTATTAGTACGTAAGTGAATGTAATGGATTCGACTGGAAAGTCAGTCAGTCAGTTAGTTATGTGCCATAAGTGATACACACTTAGACGATCATGTATCTTTCGATACATGACTCACGAGGCAGATTTTTCCCGCAGTAGGTTGCCATTTCTTATTACGGTAGACCAACTGCCATCCAAGGCTATAGAACCCGGTCTGTCCTGCTATTTTCCATAGCTGGATGGAGAAGAAGATTATTCCTACCTTTGCCAAGAGTATTAGCACATAAATGAATGTAATGGATTCAACTGGAATTCGAACTCAGCTCTCTGATTCCTCAATCCATTACTCCAGCGTGTCTCCACCATGCAATTACAAGTAATCCATAATAATATTTTAAATTTTGAAATCATATTTATTTTTGGCATATGAATTTTTTAAAACTTTTTCTAAATCTTTGAATGTCTTTCAATCAATTCGCCTCACTTGCTAAACCTCTTCCGCCACCCTTATGAGGCTCGCTGTATCGTTTGGGAAATACTGGTCTAGAATGAAACAATGACCAAAAATCTCCGAGCAGTATATCTAGTAATTAATTCAATATAAGCATTCCACTTCTTGTCAGAGGAAAACTTTAGCCCGGAAAGGTGCAATGAATTATTTTCCTAAAGGTTAGCATCAGTCCTGCTCTTAAATAACCTGGCCAGATCTAGACTCTTATATAGATGTCCTCCGACTCGTTCAGATCTTCACAGCTAACTCCGCCTCCGCCACCGCCACCAGGGTGGGGAGGGAGAAAAGGGAAAAAGGAGAGAAAGAATAGCAATCTCGATGATTAGATGCGAGCGTTTTTTAAGATCAATAATAAAAAAAAAAATGACTTTAGGCAAATGAATCCTGCAAGATGAAAACACTTCACCAGATCTTATAAAATGGCGCAACATGATCATGACAAAAGAACTAAAAAAATAAGAACAAAAAATATCAACACAAAGCACATCACTGGAAGATGTCCAACAACAAAACAAATAAAATATCACCCGTAACTATAAAGGAGAATAAGTTTTTTTTTTTACTGATGGTTCAAAGAGCCAGTGAAGGTAAAGGGTTAATTCTTGAGATTATAAGAGATTATTATAATGACGGTTAGGATTAGATATTGGCTTATCCTGGATGTTAAGAGACTTGAACATTGTTGTTGATAGGAAAGAATTCTGTCTGGAGTTTGTTCAACAAATGAGAGCTCTGAAGAAGAAGCTGTCCTCTTGCAATGTCACCAATATATACGTACCAATTTGAGGCCGGGTGCGATCTTTAGGCTTATATCTCTCCTTCTTTACACCAGCAAATTTTGGACGATTTCCTCAAAGATGGAGAAGAGACTCTAGGCGACGGAGATGTGGTGCGGAAGGATACTAAAGATATCATGGACTGAGCGTGTGAGCATCGACGAGGTCTTAGAGAGGATAAAAACAAAGAGGAAGCCTATATTTAACATCACGAAGAGGCAGATGAAATTTCTAGGACACATAATGTAGGAGGAGGGCCTGGAAAATCTGATACTGACGGGTTGAATAGAGGGAAAGTTAGACAAGGGAAAACAACGCATGACACCTACTGGGCTTAAGCAAATGGATAACACAACGTGGTCTGTGAGGAGGCGAAGGGACGGAACTTGTTGAGAGCTGCAAGGAATAGAGAAAGGTGGAGAGCCATGATCGCCTACGTCTTGAAAGGACATGGCACATAAAAATGTGCGTTCGGGGCAATGAGCCTCTTTGATGGTGTGGCCATTCCTCAGGATCGGTGTAGGTTTAGGGTCTGCTCGGCGGTGATGAAATGTTACGAGTTTAATGGATTCATTGAACGATCTCAGCCAGTCAATGAAGACATCAGCTGTCAGGCGCTGGTCATCAAGCTATTTGGAGATGGATTGTTATCATCTACATCAGAGTGTCCTTACCTGTTTTGCGTCATTACCAACTTTCAGATGAAAAGAAAATGCCCAATGTCCACCTGTATAGTAAATATTCAAAAGCATACAAAAGTTGTTTGGTAAATGTTTGTTACTGGTTCATAAACTGACTTTACGATGGAGTAAAATAGGGAGGTAAAAAAAAACAATAGCGCTGACTATCGTATTAAACAAAATGAAACCTAACTGCTAATCTAGTACTAACCTTCAACTTGAGAATTCGAAATATCAAATTCAAAAAGCTCAATCAGAACAATTACCATGAAAATATTTCAAGAAAATGCATAAGAAAGTAACTTTACGTCTGTACGAAATTAATTGAAGCCGAGATGTCAGGACAAGACTAATAATATTACAGACTCTTCTTTGGATTTTGGTAAGAATATGCAGATAGATAGGAGACGCACTAAATCAGATGTGACAGTAATAGTCAATGCATGGACGAATGGTTGATTTTTTTAAGTTTCTTAGATAGATTCTAACAAGCTGTCTCGACCAGTGGTTCCCAAAATCTTTATCTGGGCCGGAATGAAAATTTACTCGCGCTTTACCAAAAGGATATCCCGGTGAAAAGGCACAAGCAGCCCTACGGCAAAGAAGGTCTAGAAAGATAGTTAAAGGGGGATAACCGGAGATTCAAAGTCAGAACATTATCATTGATAACTCTCTCCCAACTGTATAGTAAATATTCAAAAGCATACAAAAGTTGTTTGGTAAATGTTTGTTACTGGTTCATAAACTGACTTTACGATGGAGTAAAATAGGGAGGTAAAAATTATATCTTCTAAATAACAATTTGAATGTTAATTACCCTTCTCAAAACTATATAAAATACTGAAATATTCGTTGTTCACAAGGTTATTTATATCTTGCCTAGGAATCTGACATTTATTCCCACTTAGTCGACCTATTGGGGTTATATTGCATATATATTTTATATTGCATATCGCCTTTGAATATTTTTTTCGAGTAGCATATATAGAAAAACTTTTTAATACTGTAAATTCTATATCGCCCATCAAAATTTCCAATCGCCCACCATTTTCTGTTTAGTTGCTCATCACCCACTCAACAGTTGAAATCGTCCACTGGTGGGCGATATCGCCCCAGTTGGGAAACCCTTATCTACATATACCGGGTGGAGCAATAAAAGTATCCAAATCGTGTAAGAACAAATTTGTCCAATTGTTAGATTAAGCTTTGAAACATTGTATCTGAGAAATGATTAAAGATATCTTACTGGAATTCTCCGAGGTTTTCATAACACTATTGAACTCTACTTTGAACAATAAGAATTTATTTAGCTCTAAGTTGAAATGATGATCCCTCGTGCTGTTGTGACCCCCTGGTCCAGTTTTCCTCTCTACTCTTCCCTCTTTTTTAAACTTATTCACTGTTCTCTTGACGGTTCTTTAATGGTCTTCGAAGATGGAAACCAGAGTATGAACATTGATCCCATTACTGAAGGCCTGAATGAACGTTTTCCTCTCACCATTGCTCATTTGTGAAGACATAGTGGTACTGACATAAAACGATTTTAACCTGTTCTTTTTCTAGCTGAATAACTCAAAGCGTTTTTAGTGATTCTTACGAAAAATGGTGTCAAAATGGCTAAATGTCTTATCTGAAAATCAGGAAAAAAGAAACTGAATTAGTTTAGAGTGTTTTTAGATTTTAAATTTTTTGTGAGATGGACAATTATCGCATTATGTTACAGGATTTGGACAGTTTTGCTCTTACACTCGGTACGTGGTAAGAAGCCTTGAAGAAAGACAACTCAACGGGGAGTTTGTTTCACATTTCAGTCGAGCATACTGCGCTCACTTCCAATAAATTTGGAAAAGGCACTAGTCCTTCCATTTTTCAACAGGCATATTGTTAAATAGTCAGTTAGATCTTGCTCTCTACCCTTGTTTAGACCCTGGTCTTAAAGGAAGACTATGTATTCCAAACCGCATGAAATGAATGGGAATCTATTATGGTGTGTTGAGTTTTTTTTTTTTTTTTTTTACACCTGGAAAACTAAAACAGGTGAAGCATATTCAACGCAGAGTTACTTCCTCTTTACTTCCCATATTCACTGAATCTTTTCCCAATGAATCTGTGAGAGTTTGATCAAAGAAAATATCACCTGTTAGGCACTGGTCGTCAAAATAATTAGAAGTGTACTGTGGTATCATTAGCATATATATTTACTAAGGATATAGTCAATATGTTGCGCTTTCCACACTAACTTGATTATTAAGGAAACTCCCTGCCGTAATAGAAAGGTCAATAACAGCCAGAGGATATTAGAAATCTATTTTCCTTCAGATCTGTTCCAAGAGAAAGATTTTATAAATTACAACGGTATAAATGTTTGGTGCAATGCTAAATATGGAAGGTGAGGTGGGAATAAATGTTCGCTAAGTATGATTAGCCTACTTTATTTTTACCTGGATGAAGACCTCAACACTTCTAAGATAATAGGATGTCAAACGTTTCCGGTAGAGAAACGATTGACCTCGCCATTATCGTTATCACACTAGTTGTCTGCTTCTTATGTTTACTAGCTTAGGATCAAAGTAATTGTTTGACTGGCTGTTCTTCTGAACTGGATTCAGTTTCACTTTTGACCGAGGGATATAATAAACATAGTATCAGCTTCGAACGAAATAGTAGGGTAGACCATGATCTGTAACCTTGTTTGGACACTAGTCTCAGAGGGAAAAATCCGAATTAAAATCGACGGAGAAATTAACGTCAAACTATTATCTTAGGAATGTTGAGGTCTTCATCCAGGTAAAACTAAAGTAGGCTAATCATACTTAGCGCACATTTATTCCCATTACACCTTCCATATTTAGCATTGCACAATAACAGGTGTTGCATCTTAACATCTATCTATCTATCTATCTATCTATCTATCTATCTATCTATCTATCTATCTAAGCCTGCACTAATCTATCTATCTATCTATCTATCTATCTATCTATCTATCTATCTATCTATCTATCTCTCCATCCATCCATCTAACTATCTATCTATCTATCTATCTATCTATCTATCTATCTATCTATCTATCTATCGAATTATCAATCAATCCCAGCCTGCTCTAGTCTATCTATCTATCTATCTATCTATCTATCTATCTATCTATCTATCTATCTATCTCAGCCTGCTTTAGTCTATCTATCTATCTATCTATCTATCTATCTATCTATCTATCTATCTATCTATCTAAGCCTGCTTTTTTTCTTTCTACCACTTTTTGTTCATATCTATCTATCTATCTATCTATCTATCTATCTATCTATCTAATTATCAATCAATCTCAGCCTGCTCTAGTCTATCTATCTATCTATCTATCTATCTATCTCAGCCTGCTCTAGTCTGTCTATCTATCTATCTATCTATCTATCTATCTATCTATCTATCTATCTAAGCCTGCTTTTTTTCTTTCTACCACTTTTTGTTCGTATCTATCTATCTATCTATCTATCTATCTAAGCCTGCTCTAGTCTATCTATCTATCTATCTATCTATCTATCTATCTCAGCCTGCTCTAGTCTATCTATCTATCTATCTATCTATCTATCTATCTATCTATCTATCTATGCGTTGGTGTGCGTATGTGTATGTGTGTATAGTTATATATCACATTGGAATGAAAATTCTGTCCGATTTTATCGTGTATATGACAAATGAAGACGCGCCCTGGGTATAACGATAAACTGCAACCGGCAGCAAGGCCTCTAATCGGAAGTTTTTGAGGAGCGTAAAGCCACCTCTTAATTGCTGTTGTTACTAGCTTCACCCTGACCCGGGTGGTAGCATCTGTTAGGGTCCCAGCTATGGGTAAATAATGAATCCCTCATACTGGGATCAAAATACTATAAAAGTATAAAAATACAATTTTATACTAAAAATACCAGCAATACATTTTCAAAGAAAAAAATATACCAGCAATGCAATTTTTTAAAAGAAATTTCTAATGCTCCCAAGAAAATTGAATTTAGGCATTAACTGACCCATAAGAATTTGATATGCCTTTAAACAAACACATGAATATACTAATGCTTATAGAAATATTTAAACATCAATATAACCTCCCTTGCTTCCTAGAAACTCATTTCATCTTTTTTTAACCGCTTAACCTCTAACAAGGCAATAAAGCGACTATGAAGCAAGAACTGTTAGAAAATATGACGAAAAATACTATTAAGAACAGAAGACAAAAAAAAGAATAACAATTAAGAAGACAGGATATAACGGTTGACATTGCATTTAAATTGTTGAAGATCAAAATTGACTGGGAAGCAAGAAGCCGGTAGAGAGTTCCACTAGTGAGAATTGCGATAGAAGGAACTCTTAGCATAGAACTTACGGTTATCTAGCCATTTCAACTGTAAAATGATGAGATTTGTCGCCAATCTAGTATTAAATCCATAAAGTCTAGGTATCATAAAGAAAGTTATAGTTATTTTGCTTAATACAAAAATATGGTACAATACCAAAAGGGTGATAGGGGGTGGCTGGTCTTCAATCTCTCTTATCTTAAACTTATCTAGCCATGATTACTTACAACAACATACTACAATATTGCTTACACCAAAACAACACATTCTTACTTACCATTCTTACTACTGTCACCATAATACCTCAAAGTCTCTATGTAGTTCTAACTAGTTCCCATATGTACAATTTGTCTGAGAGGTGGGATAAAAAAACAACTTTTAAAAATGAAACTCCAATGAATATTTATAAATAAGTACCATAAAGAAAGTTCATCGGTACACTTACCATGAAAGTATTTATACAAAAGACAATAGACACGTTATAGTGTCAGGAAATGGACTGAAGCCGAGATGTCAGGTTAGAACTAATAACATTGCAGATTCTTCTTTGGATTTTATCAAAAATCTCTAAATATAAAGCAAGAGCACTCGAGCAGATGTAGCAGAAATCTTCAAAGCAAAGGCGAATGGTTGACTTATAAATGTGTAAGATAGATTCTGGAGAGACAAATTGTCCAGCATGAAATAGAGAACCAAATTTCTTAGCTGCAGACATAGCAATTATTTCAAGGTACTCTGTCTACTTCATATCAGCTAAAAACGTTACTCCGAGAAGACGCAATGAGTCACTCAACTAGACGTTAGCTAATTATCTTCCTGCGTTTTAAGGGTTGAAATTTCGGTGGATTATGGATATTTCTTTTCAGGATGTGGACCTTATATTCCACTCCCGACTCCGGTGGTACAGCTTATGGACTTAGCCTGAGTGTATCAACATTCAAATATAAAGCAAAAAACAAAAAAAAAAAAACTAGTATGCGTTGTTTTCATTCTTGACTTCAGCTGGATACAAAATTAATTTTTTTAAATCCATGCCTCAAAATATTGACCGAAATACATTTTCTTGGTGTTGTTCATATTGAAGATGAAATAAAGATGAAAGAATGAAAAAAAGAAACAAAGTAAAAAAAAATAATATGAAATAAAATAAACGTACCCAGTTAGGCTGTGTAATTTTTAGCCCGATCTTGGCACACTTATTAGGCAATATATTTCTTGCTTTAATTTTATAAATAATCTTTTAAAAATATCTAATGCCTTCTATGCCATGTATTTTTATATTAACTTTTTGTTTTCAAATATCAATTAATTTATTCTATACGGAACAAGGATTTTTTTAGTGGAATGTATCTTCTGAAAATGAGCAAATTTTATGAAACCCGACCTAAAAATCGGTCGCCGTCTGGAGGGTTGGTGTGAGGAGTATGACTGTGGTAAGTGTTGAAGAAATATATTAGTCAGCAGTACATAAACGCACAGACAGAAGTATACATAAACACACTAGCGCATAGACATATATACAAACACACACTCGAGGTAGATACACGTTATTTAAAAAATTTACTGTCTTGATTCTTTTTCTTAAATGTCTGGAAATCCTTAAATGTTTATTTTTATAGAATTATTACATTTGAAATTTGTTATGGTCCGGTTCCTTGTACCACGGTGATAGTCCAAGGTAGAACCAATAAAGAAGAACGCGAACACAGCTGTGTAATAACACAGATGTATTACAAACAGGAATATATACAGAGAAGTAGAAAAGTGTTAGTACGAACAATCAGGTTTAGTAGAGAGAACAATGTAGTCTCGACCAGTATCACTATTCCAATGTCTTGCAGTAATTGTCTGAACTCGACTCTATTTCTGACTGCCTATGACTCGACTCTTGACTCGACTTGAACTACAGACCCCACTTGAACTACTGACTGACTTCTTGCCTACTCCCGAGACGCAGTATTTATTAAGTATGGAATATGCCATTATTATAAGATCCCATAACAATAATAAAATACCAAAATGTGTTTTTTTTTAATTTCATGCATAGATTTTTTAAAATTATATATATATATATATATATATATATATATATATATATATATTAGTTTAAGTAAAAGAATCATTTTAGCATCTTAGTTATACCAATAATATATTTTGTTAAAGATTGCAATAAACCCGACAAACATAGTTAGAGTTGCCACTGAGATATTCATCGAAATTACAGTCGTTTGTGAAAAAATGTCCGGTCAATTTCTGTTGCTGTCACCTTAATTCGTCCGGCATAACTAATGACATTAAAATCTTAATTTAAATTATCTGTTGTGCAACCATAATAAATCAAATCGTGTTTGGTACATTGGGCAACTTTTATGAAATTGGAATTTGTACAATTGCCACCTTTTGATGAAATTTTAAGGATTTAAAATTTTAACCCTGTTTGTTATGCAACAATATGAATCAATTCCTTCACAAATTCAAGGAGAAACATGGAGATGGAGAAAGACATAAAGAGAGGTTATTGCTGAATATCAAATGGCAATGAACTAAAGAGTAAAAGATATGTAGAGATGGTTTGGTTGGGTTTACGGCATACCAACCTGAATGGGTTATTTAATGCCAACAAGATTTTTATGGCTGGTAATATTTTTTAATGCCGACAAGTTTTTCAATATCTGTCTATATTTCTGAGATGAGGCATTATGTACACTATTTACATTATTCGGACTAATGTCCTAATCTTTGTCGCCATATTTATTACAACGTTTCGGCCGTTGTACGCTCCGGCCTTATTCAGGTGTTTGGAATGTCGAACTGAACGCTTTATTTCGCTCACTAGGTTAGACTGTTCTAATTTCACGTGCCATGTTTAATGGATGTCAGTTGTCAGTTATCTCCTGCTTCATTCCCCTCTCCAAGTTCTCCACCGCCTTGACCGGGTATTGAACTCATACTCTTTGGTTCCTGTCATTGGATCTAATTAACGCCTTTATCCACTGTGCCATGTGTTCAGTTCGACATTCCAACCACCGGGAAAAGGCCGGAGCGTACAACGGCCGAAACGTTGTAATAAATATAGCGACAAAGATGAGGACAATAGACCGAATAATGTAAATAGCGTACATAATACCTCATCTCAGAAATATAGATAGATACTGAAAGGCCGAAACGTTGTAATAAATATAGCGACAAAGATGAGGACAAAAGTCCGAATAATGTAAATAGCGTACATAATACCTCATCTCAGAAATATAGATAGATACTGAAAGGCCGAAACGTTGTAATAAATATAGCGACAAAGATGAGGACAAAAGTCCGAATAATGTAAATAGCGTACATAATACCTCATCTCAGAAATATAGATAGATACTGAAAGGCCGAAACGTTGTAATAAATATAGCGACAAAGATGAGGACAAAAGTCCGAATAATGTAAATAGCGTACATAATACCTCATCTCAGAAATATAGATAGATACTGAAAGGCCGAAACGTTGTAATAAATATAGCGACAAAGATGAGGACAAAAGTCCGAATAATGTAAATAGCGTACATAATACCTCATCTCAGAAATATAGATAGATACTGAAAGGCCGAAACGTTGTAATAAATATAGCGACAAAGATGAGGACAAAAGTCCGAATAATGTAAATAGCGTACATAATACCTCATCTCAGAAATATAGATAGATACTGAAAGGCCGAAACGTTGTAATAAATATAGCGACAAAGATGAGGACAATAGACCGAATAATGTAAATAGCGTACATAATACCTCATCTCAGAAATATAGATAGATACTGAAAGGCCGAAACGTTGTAATAAATATAGCGACAAAGATGAGGACAAAAGTCCGAATAATGTAAATAGCGTACATAATACCTCATCTCAGAAATATAGATAGATACTGAAAGGCCGAAACGTTGTAATAAATATAGCGACAAAGATGAGGACAAAAGTCCGAATAATGTAAATAGCGTACATAATACCTCATCTCAGAAATATAGATAGATACTGAAAGGCCGAAACGTTGTAATAAATATAGCGACAAAGATGAGGACAAAAGTCCGAATAATGTAAATAGCGTACATAATACCTCATCTCAGAAATATAGATAGATACTGAAAGGCCGAAACGTTGTAATAAATATAGCGACAAAGATGAGGACAATAGACCGAATAATGTAAATAGCGTACATAATACCTCATCTCAGAAATATAGATAGATACTGAAAGGCCGAAACGTTGTAATAAATATAGCGACAAAGATGAGGACAAAAGTCCGAATAATGTAAATAGCGTACATAATACCTCATCTCAGAAATATAGATAGATACTGAAAGGCCGAAACGTTGTAATAAATAAAGCGACAAAGATGAGGACAATAGACCGAATAATGTAAATAGCGTACATAATACCTCATCTCAGAAATATAGATAGATACTGAAAGGCCGAAACGTTGTAATAAATATAGCGACAAAGATGAGGACAAAAGTCCGAATAATGTAAATAGCGTACATAATACCTCATCTCAGAAATATAGATAGATACTGAAAGGCCGAAAGGTTGTAATAAATATAGCGACAAAGATGAGGACAAAAGTCCGAATAATGTAAATAGAGTACATAATACCTCATCTCAGAAATATAGATAGATACTGAAAGGCCGAAACGTTGTAATAAATATAGCGACAAAGATGAGGACAATAGACCGAATAATGTAAATAGCGTACATAATACCTCATCTCAGAAATATAGATAGATACTGAAAGGCCGAAACGTTGTAATAAATATAGCGACAAAGATGAGGACAAAAGTCCGAATAATGTAAATAGCGTACATAATACCTCATCTCAGAAATATAGATAGATACTGAAAGGCCGAAACGTTGTAATAAATATAGCGACAAAGATGAGGACAATAGACCGAATAATGTAAATAGCGTACATAATACCTCATCTCAGAAATATAGATAGATACTGAAAGGCCGAAACGTTGTAATAAATATAGCGACAAAGATGAGGACAAAAGTCCGAATAATGTAAATAGCGTACATAATACCTCATCTCAGAAATATAGATAGATACTGAAAGGCCGAAACGTTGTAATAAATAAAGCGACAAAGATGAGGACAATAGACCGAATAATGTAAATAGCGTACATAATACCTCATCTCAGAAATATAGATAGATACTGAAAGGCCGAAACGTTGTAATAAATATAGCGACAAAGATGAGGACAAAAGTCCGAATAATGTAAATAGCGTACATAATACCTCATCTCAGAAATATAGATAGATACTGAAAGGCCGAAAGGTTGTAATAAATATAGCGACAAAGATGAGGACAAAAGTCCGAATAATGTAAATAGAGTACATAATACCTCATCTCAGAAATATAGATAGATACTGAAAGGCCGAAACGTTGTAATAAATATAGCGACAAAGATGAGGACAATAGACCGAATAATGTAAATAGCGTACATAATACCTCATCTCAGAAATATAGATAGATACTGAAAGGCCGAAACGTTGTAATAAATATAGCGACAAAGATGAGGACAAAAGTCCGAATAATGTAAATAGCGTACATAATACCTCATCTCAGAAATATAGATAGATACTGAAAGGCCGAAACGTTGTAATAAATATAGCGACAAAGATGAGGACAATAGACCGAATAATGTAAATAGCGTACATAATACCTCATCTCAGAAATATAGATAGATACTGAAAGGCCGAAACGTTGTAATAAATATAGCGACAAAGATGAGGACAATAGACCGAATAATGTAAATAGCGTACATAATACCTCATCTCAGAAATATAGATAGATACTGAAAGGCCGAAACGTTGTAATAAATATAGCGACAAAGATGAGGACAATAGACCGAATAATGTAAATAGCGTACATAATACCACATCTCAGAAATATAGATAGATACCGAAAGGCCGAAACGTTGTAATAAATATAGCGACAAAGATGAGGACAATAGACCGAATAATGTAAATAGCGTACATAATACCTCATCTCAGAAATATACATAGATACTGAAAGGCCGAAACGTTGTAATAAATATAGCGACAAAGATGAGGACAAAAGTCCGAATAATGTAAATAGCGTACATAATACCTCATCTCAGAAATATAGATAGATACTGAAAGGCCGAAACGTTGTAATAAATAAAGCGACAAAGATGAGGACAATAGACCGAATAATGTAAATAGCGTACATAATACCTCATCTCAGAAATATAGATAGATACTGAAAGGCCGAAACGTTGTAATAAATATAGCGACAAAGATGAGGACAAAAGTCCGAATAATGTAAATAGCGTACATAATACCTCATCTCAGAAATATAGATAGATACTGAAAGGCCGAAAGGTTGTAATAAATATAGCGACAAAGATGAGGACAAAAGTCCGAATAATGTAAATAGAGTACATAATACCTCATCTCAGAAATATAGATAGATACTGAAAGGCCGAAACGTTGTAATAAATATAGCGACAAAGATGAGGACAATAGACCGAATAATGTAAATAGCGTACATAATACCTCATCTCAGAAATATAGATAGATACTGAAAGGCCGAAAGGTTGTAATAAATATAGCGACAAAGATGAGGACAAAAGTCCGAATAATGTAAATAGCGTACATAATACCTCATCTCAGAAATATAGATAGATACTGAAAGGCCGAAACGTTGTAATAAATATAGCGACAAAGATGAGGACAATAGACCGAATAATGTAAATAGCGTACATAATACCTCATCTCAGAAATATAGATAGATACTGAAAGGCCGAAACGTTGTAATAAATATAGCGACAAAGATGAGGACAAAAGTCCGAATAATGTAAATAGCGTACATAATACCTCATCTCAGAAATATAGATAGATACTGAAAGGCCGAAACGTTGTAATAAATAAAGCGACAAAGATGAGGACAATAGACCGAATAATGTAAATAGCGTACATAATACCTCATCTCAGAAATATAGATAGATACTGAAAGGCCGAAACGTTGTAATAAATATAGCGACAAAGATGAGGACAAAAGTCCGAATAATGTAAATAGCGTACATAATACCTCATCTCAGAAATATAGATAGATACTGAAAGGCCGAAACGTTGTAATAAATATAGCGACAAAGATGAGGACAATAGACCGAATAATGTAAATAGCGTACATAATACCTCATCTCAGAAATATAGATAGATACTGAAAGGCCGAAACGTTGTAATAAATATAGCGACAAAGATGAGGACAAAAGTCCGAATAATGTAAATAGCGTACATAATACCTCATCTCAGAAATATAGATAGATACTGAAAGGCCGAAACGTTGTAATAAATAAAGCGACAAAGATGAGGACAATAGACCGAATAATGTAAATAGCGTACATAATACCTCATCTCAGAAATATAGATAGATACTGAAAGGCCGAAACGTTGTAATAAATATAGCGACAAAGATGAGGACAAAAGTCCGAATAATGTAAATAGCGTACATAATACCTCATCTCAGAAATATAGATAGATACTGAAAGGCCGAAAGGTTGTAATAAATATAGCGACAAAGATGAGGACAAAAGTCCGAATAATGTAAATAGAGTACATAATACCTCATCTCAGAAATATAGATAGATACTGAAAGGCCGAAACGTTGTAATAAATATAGCGACAAAGATGAGGACAATAGACCGAATAATGTAAATAGCGTACATAATACCTCATCTCAGAAATATAGATAGATACTGAAAGGCCGAAACGTTGTAATAAATATAGCGACAAAGATGAGGACAAAAGTCCGAATAATGTAAATAGCGTACATAATACCTCATCTCAGAAATATAGATAGATACTGAAAGGCCGAAACGTTGTAATAAATATAGCGACAAAGATGAGGACAATAGACCGAATAATGTAAATAGCGTACATAATACCTCATCTCAGAAATATAGATAGATACTGAAAGGCCGAAACGTTGTAATAAATATAGCGACAAAGATGAGGACAATAGACCGAATAATGTAAATAGCGTACATAATACCTCATCTCAGAAATATAGATAGATACTGAAAGGCCGAAACGTTGTAATAAATATAGCGACAAAGATGAGGACAATAGACCGAATAATGTAAATAGCGTACATAATACCACATCTCAGAAATATAGATAGATACCGAAAGGCCGAAACGTTGTAATAAATATAGCGACAAAGATGAGGACAATAGACCGAATAATGTAAATAGCGTACATAATACCTCATCTCAGAAATATACATAGATACTGAAAGGCCGAAACGTTGTAATAAATATAGCGACAAAGATGAGGACAAAAGTCCGAATAATGTAAATAGCGTACATAATACCTCATCTCAGAAATATAGATAGATACTGAAAGGCCGAAACGTTGTAATAAATAAAGCGACAAAGATGAGGACAATAGACCGAATAATGTAAATAGCGTACATAATACCTCATCTCAGAAATATAGATAGATACTGAAAGGCCGAAACGTTGTAATAAATATAGCGACAAAGATGAGGACAAAAGTCCGAATAATGTAAATAGCGTACATAATACCTCATCTCAGAAATATAGATAGATACTGAAAGGCCGAAACGTTGTAATAAATATAGCGACAAAGATGAGGACAAAAGTCCGAATAATGTAAATAGCGTACATAATACCTCATCTCAGAAATATAGATAGATACTGAAAGGCCGAAACGTTGTAATAAATATAGCGACAAAGATGAGGACAATAGACCGAATAATGTAAATAGCGTACATAATACCTCATCTCAGAAATATAGATAGATACTGAAAGGCCGAAACGTTGTAATAAATATAGCGACAAAGATGAGGACAAAAGTCCGAATAATGTAAATAGCGTACATAATACCTCATCTCAGAAATATAGATAGATACTGAAAGGCCGAAACGTTGTAATAAATAAAGCGACAAAGATGAGGACAATAGACCGAATAATGTAAATAGCGTACATAATACCTCATCTCAGAAATATAGATAGATACTGAAAGGCCGAAACGTTGTAATAAATATAGCGACAAAGATGAGGACAAAAGTCCGAATAATGTAAATAGCGTACATAATACCTCATGTCAGAAATATAGATAGATACTGAAAGGCCGAAAGGTTGTAATAAATATAGCGACAAAGATGAGGACAAAAGTCCGAATAATGTAAATAGAGTACATAATACCTCATCTCAGAAATATAGATAGATACTGAAAGGCCGAAACGTTGTAATAAATATAGCGACAAAGATGAGGACAATAGACCGAATAATGTAAATAGCGTACATAATACCTCATCTCAGAAATATAGATAGATACTGAAAGGCCGAAAGGTTGTAATAAATATAGCGACAAAGATGAGGACAAAAGTCCGAATAATGTAAATAGCGTACATAATACCTCATCTCAGAAATATAGATAGATACTGAAAGGCCGAAACGTTGTAATAAATATAGCGACAAAGATGAGGACAATAGACCGAATAATGTAAATAGCGTACATAATACCTCATCTCAGAAATATAGATAGATACTGAAAGGCCGAAACGTTGTAATAAATATAGCGACAAAGATGAGGACAATAGACCGAATAATGTAAATAGCGTACATAATACCTCATCTCAGAAATATAGATAGATACTGAAAGGCCGAAACGTTGTAATAAATATAGCGACAAAGATGAGGACAATAGACCGAATAATGTAAATAGCGTACATAATACCTCATCTCAGAAATATAGATAGATACTGAAAGGCCGAAACGTTGTAATAAATATAGCGACAAAGATGAGGACAATAG
Organism: Acanthosepion lycidas; assembly: GCA_963932145.1. NCBI lineage: Eukaryota > Metazoa > Mollusca > Cephalopoda > Sepiida > Sepiidae > Acanthosepion > Acanthosepion lycidas. Next base: position 81,328,917 of record OZ010598.1, on the reverse strand, counting down.
ACCGAATAATGTAAATATCGTACATAATACCTCATCTCAGAAATATAGATAGATACTGAAAGGCCGAAACGTTGTAATAAATATAGCGACAAAGATGAGGACAAAAGTCCGAATAATGTAAATAGCGTACATAATACCTCATCTCAGAAATATAGATAGATACTGAAAGGCCGAAACGTTGTAATAAATATAGCGACAAAGATGAGGACAATAGACCGAATAATGTAAATAGCGTACATAATACCTCATCTCAGAAATATAGATAGATACCGAAAGGCCGAAACGTTGTAATAAATATAGCGACAAAGATGAGGACAATAGACCGAATAATGTAAATAGCGTACATAATACCTCATCTCAGAAATATACATAGATACTGAAAGGCCGAAACGTTGTAATAAATATAGCGACAAAGATGAGGACAATAGACCGAATAATGTAAATAGCGTACATAATACCTCATCTCAGAAATATAGATAGATACTGAAAGGCCGAAACGTTGTAATAAATATGGCGACAAAGATGAGGACAATAGACCGAATAATGTAAATAGCGTACATAATACCTCATCTCAGAAATATAGATAGATACTGAAAGGCCGAAACGTTGTAATAAATATAGCGACAAAGATGAGGACAATAGACCGAATAATGTAAATAGCGTACATAATACCTCATCTCAGAAATATAGATAGATACTGAAAGGCCGAAACGTTGTAATAAATATAGCGACAAAGATGAGGACAATAGACCGAATAATGTAAATAGCGTACATAATACCTCATCTCAGAAATATAGATAGATACTGAAAGGCCGAAACGTTGTAATAAATATAGCGACAAAGATGAGGACAATAGACCGAATAATGTAAATAGCGTACATAATACCTCATCTCAGAAATATAGATAGATACCGAGAGGCCGAAACGTTGTAATAAATATAGCGACAAAGATGAGGACAATAGACCGAATAATGTAAATAGCGTACATAATACCTCATCTCAGAAATATAGATAGATACTGAAAGGCCGAAACGTTGTAATAAATATAGCGACAAAGATGAGGACAAAAGTCCGAATAATGTAAATAGCGTACATAATACCTCATCTCAGAAATATAGATAGATACTGAAAGGCCGAAACGTTGTAATAAATATAGCGACAAAGATGAGGACAATAGACCGAATAATGTAAATAGCGTACATAATACCTCATCTCAGAAATATAGACAGATACTGAAAGGCCGAAACTTTGTAATAAATATAGCGACAAAGATGAGGACAAAAGTCCGAATAATGTAAATAGAGTAACATTTTCACTGTTGGTAATATTTTTTTTTTTTCTAAAAGTCTATTTTTGGCAATATTTTTTTCTTCAAAAAATTTATTTCTGGTAAGAATTTTCCTTCTCTGGTTATATTTGTTTTTTTTTTCAAAAATATATTCCTGGTAATATTTTTTTTTACAAAGTATTTCTGGTGTTATAACCTATTTTTGCACTTTCATAGTGTTTTGACCCCAGTTTGGGGGTTAACTATTTGCCGATAGCTGGGACCCTAGCAGGTGCTACCATCGCGAGTCAGAATGGATCTGGGGACACCAACAATTAAAAGGTGGTTCTACCCTCCTCAAAACCTCCTGACCAGATAGGCCTTGCTGTTGGTCATAGTTTATCGTTTTACCCAGGATGCGGATGTAGTTTATCGTCATACCCAGGACGGTGTAGGGATGGAAAGTCGTAAAATGTGAATAGAAAGAGTAAAAGAAAGGCAAAAGAGAGGATTCGATATAAAATACATGTTCATTTCTGATTCTTTGTAACTATATAGTAGTGATCCATGTTTGTGTAACATTTAAATAAACTCATGGATAGGTCACGAAGATGGGAAGGGATAAGGAATAAACGAGAAGATACAAACAACGAGAGAAAAAATTGCAGAGTCACGATATAATGAATAATCATTTACATTGTTGCCCTCAACTTTTTTTGCCATATTCACGACGATTGGGACGTTGTACACTCCAAACTTCTTCAGGTGGTATACGTTAAAATTTCGAACCGAACCCTTCATAGCCCAGTAGTTAAAAGCTTTGGTTGACTAATGTGAATCGGCCCAAAGAGTTGTGAGTTCAATACCTGATCACAGCAGATTGAATAAACTTTGGAGACTTGCGTTACTAAACGGAATTAACTGATACTAAGATACCCAGAAGAGGCATGGCACGTGGAACTAGAACAATTTACCCCAGTGAACTAAATAAAGGGTTCGGTTCGAAAATCCAAACAAAGGTCGGGGTGTGTGTACAGCAGCCTAAGCGTCGTGAATATGGTAATAAAGATGAGGACAGCAGTTCGAACGGTGTAAATATTTTTTATTCACCTTTGCTTTTGCCAGGGACTGGGGTCACATGGCCTAGTCGATGAAAGCGTTGGTTTTTGTAATCCTGTTCTGAATCCAACACTTGGGCACAGCAATGGTGAACAAAATCTTGAAAAATTTAGATAATAAAGGTAAATAACTTGAAACCGAGATATCCAGAATAGGCATGGCACGTGGAACTAGAACAATCTACCCCAGTGGACTAAATAAAGTGTTCGGTTCGAAATTCCAAACGTATACCAGAAGGTCGGGGTGTGTGTACAGCAGCCTTTGCGTCGTCAGTATAGTGATAAAGATGAGGGGAGCAGTTCAAACGGTGTAAATAGTGTAAATAGTGTAAATATAGAGAGATTGAATAATCATATTTGTGAAAAATCGTGGCAATTTCAGTGATCCACCTCGTGTAAATATAATATTTGATAACAATGTCCACGGTCCAGCAATCTTCATCGATTGAAACTGGTCAGATGGGTGATCGGACAGATGATCGCTTGTCAATACCAGTAGTTTTATGCTTGGATGTTCGGATGTTCGGATGAATAACGGCTTGGAATTGGAAATAGGGAAGCCGAGTTCCAATTTACATTATTTGAAGATTTCCAAAAGCGTCAACAACTGAAATGGATAACACATGTAATTCGAAGAGAAAATAATAAAATCATCCCCATGATCATCCTACACTTTGTACAAAAGGTAACAACTACTCTGCTCGAAAAACCTATTTTCCTATTTGTTTAAGAAAAAAATATAAATACCAACTGACAGTAACAATGACTGTTTGGTCAATATTACAGAATGTTTCCTTATAAGGAAACGGCTAATTTTAACATTACTTAGGTTGGTGCAAAAATAATGTCGTTTTCTCATATAGTATCATATGTGAGAAAACGACATTATTTTTGCACCAACCTAATATTACGTTACCCGTTTGCTAAAACCTAAACATAAGGTTATGTGATATTACTGTCGAAAAGACAGTATAAATGATTTTATTCTCAGATAAATAATGACTTCATAATTTCGATCTTCTTATGCTTAAATTTCGATTTATATGTTCATTTCTTGTTTCTGTACATTTTTTTTATAAAATTAACAAACATTTTTCGATATTTGTGTTTATTTATGTACTATTTCGTAATTTCTCATCCTTTCTAGTGTTTTTGTTTACCTAACAATTATATATATATATATATATATATATATATATATATATACAAACATTTAAAACACGTAATATACCGGGTGTAACAGCAAAATTGTCCATTTCTTAGATTGAGCCGTTGAATCTTAAAGATGATTAAAGATATCTTACTGGATTTCTCCGGGATGCTTATTGGGTTCTAGTTTAAGCAATAAGAATCTATAATTATCCTCCAACCATGACAGAAGAATCGTGATGAAATCGATCATAAACGAATATGACATGTTCATCATTAATTAATCACAGCTAAGGATTGGAAGCTCATGAAATATTGTAATAAATTTCAAATATATCTATATATATTTTTAAATATATCTATATGTATCTCTCTCTCTCTCTCTCTCTCTCTATATATATATATATATATATATATATATATATATATATAACACTAATAAACTTATAAAAAAACTTAGATGTTTTAGCTTGTAAATAAACAAATTAATACCCAAGGAGAAAAAAAGGGTAAAAAAACAAAGAACTAAGAACATGTACATCCAGCGAAAATAATCGTCTAGAATCAAAGTTCAGAGTCAAAAAAAAAAAAAAACCTCCGACAGGAATAAAGTAAAAATAAGTAAGGAAAGTGCTTAATACACTAAGTAGAGTAAACTAAGTAAGCCTAAAGAGCCAGACTAACCTACCTAGGTTACACCTACGCAGATCACCAGTCCACCCTACCGATCCGCGTAGGTGTAACCTACTTAGGTTAGTCTGGCTCTTTAGGTTTATTTATTTACTTATCTATCTATCTATCTATCTATCTAATTAACATTGGTTAATTTGTTTGGTTGTGTTTAGCGGCATATCAACATCTATATGTGTTATTTAATGCCGAAATCTAAATATTTTGAACTCAGTTTTATGGCTTCAGCTAAATATATTTTGAACGCAATACTATTCATTTAATTTTAGATAAAATGTATTAAATTTAATTTTAGATAAAATGTATTGTTAGTCATTTTACTTTAAAATTCTATTGTTGGTTATTTCTCTATAAATAGGTATTCTTGATACTTTTACGGTAAATATGTATTGTTAGTAAGTTTACTATAAAAATATAATGTTGGTAAATTTATTATAAATAGGTATTGGTGATAATTTTACTACAAAATATGTATTGTTTGTAATTTTACAATAAAAATATATTGTTGTCACCTCTTACTCTAAATACGTATTGTTGGTAATTTTACTATAAAATGTATTGTTGGTAATTTTAATATAAATACGTATTGTTTTAATTTTACTATGAAAATTTATTTAATACTGTCATAATCTTTTGTTCAAGTCTGGGGGTTTCACACTTTGCCCATAAACGGGACCCTAACAGGTGCTACCACCCCGGGTCAGGATGGACCTTGGAATGACAGCAGTTGAGAGGTAGTTCCTTACTCCTGAAAACCCTCAATCTCCTGATCAGAGGCCTTGTTGCCGGTTGTAGTTGATCGACATACCCAGGGTTAAGAAGGCATCGGGACCCCTGATTGGGATATATCATGTTCTTAAAAAGCAAAGATATCGAGAAGTGAAAAGCCTTTGGTCAATTTCGGCGCCCTGAAGTACGGAGAACGAGGTTGCATATTGCGTTTGGAATTCAGAAGATGAGATCCCAAGTTCTACGTACATTTCATCCTCTAAAAACTCGCGCCCCTTGATAACAACTTTCAGATTTGGTTGATAAAACTATCTCATGGGAATGCAATTGCAGAAAGTAGATGTCACGTAATTTACACCATTTGGTGTAGAACAGATATGACAAGTAGAAAACAGAAAACATGGGAAAGACATTTTATTCTCTTCATAGAATAACTTGTCTTATATACAGTACGTGGTAAAAAAATTGGATGCATCCAGAGAAAATCGATTTTTGTATATTTACCAAGACAAGGGAGTAATAGAATTCGTTCATTAATAGACTGTATTAATACAAAGGTACATATATACATTATACAAGTCAAAAAAGGATTTAGTAACGAAAACTATCCAAAGCATACTGCCTTAAAAAATAAAAGCCATCTATAGACAAACAAATACAGAAATATGGGTGAGTTTGAAGAAAATAAGGGTGATTTTTAGGGGTCTTGAATGGATCGGAAATTTTCTTATTAATTTCAATGGGGGTAAATTGATTTGAGTCTTTTGAGTTACGAGATCGGTCTTGGAACGAATTAAACTCTTACCTCAAGGCATTATATATATATATATATATATATATATATATATATATATATATATAGAGAGAGAGAGAGAGAGAGAGAGAGGGGGAGAGAGAGAGAGAGAGCAATTTTGTTTTAACACTTCTGGTGTCTTATCAAGTGATGGTGCTGAATGCAGAATAAAGGGTTTTAAAAATAGAAAAAAAAACAGGTTTTATTCTACATTCAACACAATCACTTGATAAGACACCAAAAGTGTTGAAACAAAATGGCTATTTTTATAGTGATTTTATAACATATTTATGCTATAATTTTCGAATAAATAATTATATTTGCTCTACTCTGTATTGAGCACATTTTAAGAATTGTATTTGGTGGTTATTGGAATTTATACCATATACAGTAATCCTATACTTAGGTATATATATATATATATATATATATATATATATATATATATATATATATATATATATATATATATATTAAATAATAGAGAAATCCCAAATTACCTCATGAGAATAGACTATTTCAACTAGCATCAATTTCCTAGCATTTCCAACTTTTTTGAATCGAAACATTCTAGTGAATTGACGCTAGCTGAAATAGTCTATTCTCTATTATTTAATATATATATATATATATATATATATATATATATATATATATATATATATATATATATATATATTACATAACAGAGAAATCAAATTTTGGCTTTCTCTAGTATGTAAATTACATGCTTTGTTATAATAAATACATTGAGCTCTTTTTGCTGATCAGTTTTAATATTTTATATTATTAGGATCCACTTGGATTACATCCCAACGAACTTATTACCTACACACGCACACACACACACACACACACACACACACTCTCTCTCTCTCTCTCTCTCACACACAGACAGACATATATATATATATATATATATATATATATATATATATATATAAGACAGGATGTGTGTATGTGTAACGAATGCACGGTCGCGATTTTCGACTGATTTGCACCAAAATTTACATGCACATGCTCCAAGTTAGTGGAAAGGCCAAGACCGACTTTGAATTTCCCAACTCCCATCGATAATGGAAATAATCGATTCTTTTCATGTTTCTATGGCCATTTTGTACTGGCCAGAGTGGGAGCCTATAGCTAGCTGCCACGAATAGGAAGGAAGATTTTATTTGCCAGCGTGAGAGCCAAAAGCTGACTGACACGAATGTTAACTAGCATGCTAGCATGCAAAAAATATCGATAGCTGCATTCGTCAAAAAATTTAAATCTGCATAGCACTTTACTCCAATTGTCTCATTCGCTTGCTTAAACTCAACGTTGATTCTGATTCCGCAGAACTGGATTCGGTGTGAAAAATTATTCCTTGTTAGCATTCTTTTTTCATTCGGTTTTTCCAGTTACGAGTCCTTTTTTAAAGCTGATCCTTTTGTTTCCATTTTGTTTAGTTCTTTTTTAGTAATAGATTTAATGTTTAGTTTAGAGCTTAGAAAAAATTCGCAGTGTGAGATAGGCAAGAAGTAAGGCATGTACCAACATCAGCACGGCAAAGGACAATCCTTTAAAGACAAGGAAGGGCAAAAATATTTTAAGTCAAGTGATAGCGATTGCTGTATGTGTCGCCGGGCCATGCTGCTTGTATATACATATGCATTATTTCCTTATTGCTATAAATGTTGTTTTTAGTACTATTTTTAGTACTCACTAAAATTAAAATTTATAGTAATACAGAAGTAATGGCGGATAAAACCTGCGATCAAAAATGACTGTTGTTTACGTTTCGTGTACGAAACTGAAGCTAGCCGAGATGATGATGAAACGTGATGAAAGAAAACCTCATAGAAGAAAAAGTAGGAGAAATAAAAGAAGAAAAGGAAGGATCAAAAAAGAGAGAGAAAAAAAATGAAAGAATCAAGAAGAAGTAAAAGAAACGTGATGAAGGAAAAAACTGATAGAAGAAAAGTTAGAAGAAGAAAAAAAGAGAAATTGCTTAAATACGAAAATAAAATTTTGTCCTATCAACGCGGCCTCTGTGGCCGATTTGGTAAATGCAGGTTTCGGTTATAGAAATAGTATCCTCGATTAAAAAATGGGGTAACAAGTTCAAATCCTTTCGGATGCACAATATTTGTTTAATAGAATTCCGCAATTTACACCAGTTAAGAAAATTAAAAAAAAAAAAAAAATCAAGGATAGCAATTCAAATATGTCTACACACAAAATAACTTTATTTACAGGGTGATTGTACATGTGTGTATGTATATATGTAAATCTATGTATCTATATGAAGAAATATAGTTTTAATATATGCCATATTTATGGGATAAAGTGCTCAATAAAGAATCAAGAAGAAGAAACAAGAGGAAGAAGAAGAATGTAGAAGAAATAAATACGCAAAAAAACTCGTCGAAGAAACTCACAGAAATTGAAAACCGGTAGAAGATGAAGGAGAAGAATATGATGATGATGATGATGATGATGATTATGATGATGATGATGATGATGACGAAGAAGAAAAATGATGAAGGAGGAGGAGAAGTTGATGAAGAAGAAAAAAAAATGAAATGATGATGATGAAGAAGAAGATAATGACAATGATGAAGAATATGATGCTGCTGCCGATGATGATGATGATGACAAAGAAGAAGATGAATAAGGAAATGGTGATGGTGACGAAGAAGAAGAAGAAGAAGAAGAAGAAGAAGAAGAAGAAGAAACCTGATGAAGGAAAAAGAAAAAAAATACAGAAGAAAAAGTTGGAAGAGTGGTAGAAGAAGAAGAAGAAGAAGATAAGGGATGATCAAGAAAGAATAAAACAAAAGAAGAAGAAGAAGAAGAAGAAGAAGAAGAAGAAGAACCTGTTGAAGGATAAAACAAAAACTCATAGGTGAAAATGATGAAAGAGAGGTATAAGCAGAAGAAATGGAACGAGGATGAAAGAGAAAAATGAAAGAATCATGAAGAAGGAGGAGAAAAAAAAGAAACCAGATGAAGGAAAAACTCAAAAGAAAAGGTAGAAGGTTAGGTAGAAGACAAAGAAAAAAAGAAATATCTATAAGAAAAGAATATAAAAATAATATATATAAAAAGGAAGAAAAAAGTAGAACAAGTAGAATAAACACATACCTGATGAATGAAAAATTAAAAACTTATAGAAGTAAATACAGAAAGAGAGGTATCAGAAGAAGAAAAGAAACGAGAACAAAGAAGAAGAAGAAAAAGGAGAAGAAGAAAAAGAAAAAAGGAGAAGAAGAAGAAAAAGGAGAAGAAGAAAAGAAGAAAAAGAAAAAGAAAAAGAAGAGAACTGCTAAAGGAAAAGTTCATAGAGGAAAAAGTAGGAGCGATAGAAAAAGAATAAGAAAATGAATGATCAAGAAAGAGAATAAAAAATGAAGAAGCAAGAAGTAAAAGAAACTTAACGAAGGAAAAACTCAAAGATAAAAAGCTAGAGGAAAGGTAGAAGAAAAAGGAAAGGAACATTCAAGAAAAAGAAGAAGAAGACCCGATGAAGGAAAAAAGAAAACCACAGAGAAGAAAAAGTACAAAGAGACATAGATGAAGAAAAAAAGAAGAATCCAGAAAGAGAAGAATACATTAAGAAGAGGAAAAAGAAAAATTGATGAATGAAAAACTCATGGCAGAAATGTAGAATGAGAGATAGCAGAAGAAAAAGAACGCTCAAGAAAGAGAAAAAATATAGAAAGACAAAGAAGAAAAAGAAGAAAAAAGAAACATGATGTCGGAAAAAAGAAAAACTCATAGAAGAAATAGTAGAAAGAGAGGGAGAAGAATAAAAGGAAAGATCAAGAAAGAAAATATCATAGGAAGAATGATAAAGAAGAAGCAAAAGAAAACTGACGATGCTAAAAACTTCATAGAAGAAAAGGTAGAATTAGAAGAAAACGGGCGATCAAGAAAGGAAATAAAAAAGGAAGAAGAAAAAGAAGAAAAGACGAAGAAAAATAAGATGATGATGAAACGTGATGAAAGAAAACCTCATAGAAGAAAAAGTAGGAAAAATAAAAGAAGAAGAAAAGGAAGGATCAAAAAAGTGAGAGAAAAAAATGAAAGAATCAAGAAGAAGTAAAAGAAACGTGATGAAGGAAAAAACTGATAGAAGAAAAGGTAGAAGAAGAAAAAAAGAGAAAATCAAGAAAGAAAAGAAAAAGTAAGAATCAAGAAGAAAACGAAGAAGAAAAGAAACCTGACGAAGGAAAAAAAATCATAGAAGAAAAGTAGAAGGAGAAAAAAAGAGAAAATCAAGAAATAAAAGAAAAAGTAAGAATCAAGAAGAAAACGAAAAGAAACCTGATGAAAGAAAAAAACTCATAGAAGAAAAGTTAGAAGAAGAAAAAAAGAGAAAATCAAGAAAGAAAAGAAAAATAAGAATCAAGAAAAAAACGAAAAAGAAAAGAAACCTGATGAAGGAAAAAAAACTCATAGAAGAAAAGGTAGAAGGAGAAAAAAGAGAAAATCATGAAAGAAAAGAAAAAGTAAGAATCAAGAAGAAAACGAAGAAGAAAAGAAACCTGACGAAGGAAAAAAATTCATAGAAAAAAGGTAGAAGGAGAAAAAAAGAGAAAATCAAGAAAGAAAAGAAAAAGTACGAATCAAGAAGAAAACGAAGAAGAAAAGAAACCTGATCAAGGAAAAAAACTCATAGTAGAAAAGGTAGAAGGAGAAAAAAAGAGAAAATCACGATAGAAAAGAAAAAGTAAGAATCAAGAAGAAAACAAAGAAGAAAAGAAACCTGGTGAAGGAAAAAAACTCATAGAAGAAAAGGTAAAAGGAGAAAAAAGAGAAAATCAAGAAAAAAAAGAAAAACTAAGAATCAAGAAGAAAAGAAACCTGACGAAGGAAAAAAACTCATAGAAGAAAAGGTAGAAGGAGAAAAAAAAGAGAAAATCAAGAAAGAAAAGAAAAAGTAAGAATGAAGAAGAAAATGAAGAAGAAATGAAACCTGATGAAGGAAAAAAATCATACGAGAAAAGGTAGGAGAAAAAAAAAGAAAATCAAGAAAGAAAAGAAAAAGTAAGAATCAAGAAGAAAACAAATTAGAAAAGAAACCTGATGAAGAAAAATAACTCATAGAAGAAAAGGTAGAAGGAGAAAAAAAGAGAAAATCAAGAAAGAAAAGAAAATGTAAGAATCAAGAAGAAAACGAAGAAAAGAAACCTGATTAAAGAAAAAACTCATAGAAGAAAAGGTAGAAGGAGAAAAAAAGAGGCAATCAAGAGAGAAAAGAAAAAGTAAGAATCAAGAAGAAAACGAAGAAGAAAAGAAACCTGACGAAGGAAAAAAACTCATAGAAGAAAAGTTAGAAGAAGAAAAAAAGAGAAATTAAAGAAAGAAAAGAAAAATAAGAATAAAGAAAAAAACGAAAAAGAAAAGAAACCTGATGAAGAAAAAAAACTCATAGAAGAAAAGGTAGAAGGAGAAAAAGAGAAAATCATGAAAGAAAAGAAAAAGTAAGAATCAAGAAGAAAACGAAGAAGAAAAGAAACCTGATGAAGGAAAAAAACTCATAGAAGAAAAAGTAAAAGGAGAAAAAAAGAGGCAATCAAGAAAGAAAAGAAAAAGTAAGAATCAAGAAGAAAACGAAGAAGAAAAGAAACCTGGTGAAGGAAAAAAATTATACGAGAAAAGGTAGAAGAGAAAAAGAGAAAATCAAGAAAGAAAAGAAAAAGTAAGAATCAAGAAGAAAACGAAGAAGAAAAGAAACCAGACGAAGGAAAAAAACTCATAGAAGAAAAGGTAGAAGGAGAAAAAAAAGAGAAAATCAAGAAAGAAAAGAAAAAGTAAGAATGAAGAAGAAAATGAAGAAGAAATGAAACCTGATGAAGGAAAAAAATCATACGAGAAAAGGTAGAAGAAAAAAAGAGAAAATCAAGAAAGAAAAGAAAAAGTAAGAATCAAGAAGAAAACAAAGTAGAAAAGAAACCTGACGAAGGAAAAAAACTCATAGAAGAAAAGGTAGAAGGAGAAAAAAAGAGAAAATCAAGAAAGAAAAGAAAAAGTAAGAATCAAGAAGAAAACGAAGAAGAAAAGAAACCTGATGAAGGAAAAAAATTATACGAGAAAAGGTTGGAGAAAAAAAGAGAAAATCGAGAAAAAAAGAGAAAATCAAGAAAGAAAAGAAAATGTAAGAATCAAGAAGAAAACGAAGAAGAAAAGAAACCTGATGAAGGAAAAAACTCATAGAAGAAAAGGTAGAAGAAGAAAAAAAGAGAAAATCAAGAAAGAAAAGAAAAAGTAAGAATCAAGAAGAAAACGAAGAAGAAAAGAAACCTGATGAAGGAAAAAAACTCGTAGAAGAAAAGGTAGAAGGAGAAAAAAAGAGAAAATCAAGAAAGAACAGAAAAAGTAAGAATCAAGAAGAAAACGAAGAAGAAAAGAAACCTGATGAAGGAAAAAAAACTCATAGAAGAAAAGGTAGGAGGTGAAAAAAAGAGAAAATCAAGAAAGAAAAGAAAAAGTAAGAATCAAGAAGAAAACGAAGAAGAAAAGAAACCTGACGAAGGAAAAAACTCATAGAAGAAAAGAAAAAAGTAGAATCAAGAAGATAATCAAGAAGAAGCACTTGGTTCAACTTGCAAAGTTCTAGATTGCTTGTTCTTAAAGCTCGAGAAATCTTTCCCGCGATACACCGTCGATTATTTGAGATTTACGCACACAATAAGCTGATACGGAATCAGCGCTCTTGCGGCAATCGAGTTAAAGTGATTAGAAAAAACAGACTTGGAATAACGGTTCATCTCACAGACATCTATCCAATCCATCCATCCATTCATCTCTCCTTCCACCGTCTTATTTTACATTCAGTATTTTATTTTCCCCCATTTTTGACCATATTTGCTTGGCTTCCGAGCAAGGATTTAGGAGTAATACATTTATAATTCGTATTTAATGGTAACTTTATCGAAATCGCTTTTTCTTACATTTTGCCTTCGGCCTCTTTCTCTGCCCCTTCTCTCTCTCCCTCTCTCCCCCATCCCCCTCCTTCTCTCACTCTCTCTCTCTCTCTCTCTTTACTTCTTGTATTTCGTCTAGGCCTCAGCTAGTAATCCTATGATTTCTCCTACGCCAACTAGTGCGTTGCTTGTATACTAACGACTTTTCACTCAGTCGCATCTATATACTTAGAAATCTACCCGTGAGAGCTATACAATCTTCTTTCACCATTCATCTCAAAGGGAAGTCGTGATTGTTATTGTCTCAGGTATGGTGAGTAAAATAAAAAATAATAATAAAAAATTGAATTATAATTTTTAAACAAGCAGGTGCTCACCACTGGGAGTGCAGTTCTATACAATCTTCTTAAACTCTATTTCCACAGATTAGTCATATATATATATATATATATATATATATATATATATATATATATATATATATATATATATATATATATACTTTATAAAGTCCAGTTCCGGCTTTGGGGGAGGAGACAGGTTCCTGACTTTCTCAATGTGAAATTGAGCGGAATTAGAACACGGGCTGCCTATTTATCTTTTCGATTCGCTAACAGTTTACATTTTTATACAATTTAAAATTCTACGTTTTACTTAATAATGAAAGACTTTTTCAAAAAGCTATTAGGTCGTCACACATGAAATGAGGCACTTTACAGGTAATGAATAAAACACTTCTGAAATGGTAAATAACTAATTTCTTAGGTTGTCGCACGTGAAATGACGCAAGGGGAGAGAACAATAAAAATACAGGAATTAAGAAAATAGAATATAACGATTTACATTCTACACTATTTACGTTGTTTCGACTGTTGTGCTCATCTTTATTGCCATATTCTCGACCTTTGAAGAAGGCCGGAGCTTACAACGACCGAAAAACCGTAAATATAGCAATAACTGTGAGGACAACAGTTCGAGCAATGTAAATAGTGTAAATAGTTACAATACTTAATTTCAGAAATATAGACAGAATTTTACTGGATTTAAATTGTTCAAGATCAAAGTTGACTAGAAAGCTAGAAGTAGGAAGATAATTCCACAAGCGAGAAGTGCGACAGAAGAAACTCTTAGCTTAGAATTACCGTTACATCTAGCCATTTCAACTTTAAATTTATGAGACCTTGCAGCCAATCTAGTACTGTACTTAAATTTATAAAGTCTAGGTACCATAGAGGAAAGTTCATCAGAACAGTTACCATAAAGATATTTATAGAAGGCAGAAGGATGCTAGGTTTGAGTCAACAACATTGCAGATTCTTCTTTGGATTTTATCAAGAATCTATAAATATATAACAGGAGCACCAGATGAGATGTGGCAGTAATATTCAGAGCAATGTTGAATGGTAGACTTATAAATATGAAAGATAGATTCTGACAACAAAAAAATGTCTAGTACGACACAGGAAACCAAATTTCTGCATGACTGCTTGTAGTGTCAGCAGGCAGGCCCTTGACTGGAATCTACTAGGGAAGTCGACTCCAACGACCAACTGTGGGAGAGGTCCAGATAAGCCCCAATCGCGATTGACATCGAGAAACGGAAATGGGGGATGGATCGGCCACAGACTCTGCATGATTGCTTCTAGTGTCAGCAGGCAGGCCGTTGACTGGAATCTACAAGGGAAGTCGACTCCAACGACGAACTGTGGGACAGGTCGAGATAAGCCCCAATCGCGATTGACATCAAGAAACGGAAACGGGGGATGGATCGGCCACACACTCTGCATGACTGCTTCTAGTGTCAGCAGACAGGCACTTGAATGGAATCTACTAGGGAAGTCGTCTCCAACGACCAACAGTGGGACAGGTCCAGATAAGCCTCAATCGCGATTGACATCAAGAAACGGAAATGGGGGATGGATCGTCCACACACTCTGCATGACTGCTTGTAGTGTCAGCAGACAGGCACTTGACTGGAATCTACTAGGGAAGTCGACTCCAACGACCAACTGTGGGGCAGGTCCAGATAAGCCCCAATAGCGATTGACATCGAGAAACGGAAATGGGGGATGGATCGGCCACACACTCTGCATGACTGCTTCTAGTGTCAGCAGGTAGGCCCTTGACTGGAATTCACAAGGGAAGCGGAAACTCGGTTGATTAAAACAGACTTGGTGCAGAAGTGTTGACGCAGAAGTGAAGACAGCCTGTATGATATGGGCCGAGCTGAAGAGGATCACCCGGAGCCACGTCCATCGGAGAAGTATTGTTGCGGCCCTATGTTTCCCAAGCAATCAAGAGGCATAAGTAAACAAGTGAATGTTACAAACTCGTCGGGAATACGAACTCTGACTCTATGTTTTCTCATACCGAGACGATATCCGTTACACATCAAGAAACATTAGTACTGTCCTTAAATTTTTGATGTCGTGGTACCAAAGAGGAAATCTCATTAGAACAATTATTCCGAAGAATATCCCTGGCGTTATAGTTCAGTGATAAAAGTCGGAAAAATTTAAACTTATATAATGGGTTTGGTTTGGTTTGGTTTGTTTTACAGCATATCAACCTCAATGGGTCATTTAATGCCGACAAATGTTTTATTGCTGATAATATTTTTTTTGTCTGTCTGTCTCTCTCTCTATCTAACTATCTATCTCAGTATATATTGGTTTAGTTTGTTTTGTTTTACGGCATATCAATCTCTATGGGTTATTTAATGCCGACAAAATTTTTATTGCTGGTAATACTTTTATCTGTCTGTCTGTCTGTCTATCTGTCTATCTATCTATCTATCTATCTATCTATCTATATATATATATATATATATATATATATATATATTGTTTTGGTTTATTTTGTTTTACGGCATATCAACCTCAATGGGTTATTTAATGCCGACAACATTTTAATTGCTGGTTATATTTTTATTTCTGGTAATAGTTTTATTTATCTATCTATCTATCTATCTATCTATCTATCTATCTATCTATCTCAGTATATATTGGTTTTGTTTTGGTTTGTTTTGTCTTACGGCATATCAACCTCAATGTGTTATTTAATACTGACAAAATTTTTATTGCTGGTAATGTTTTTCTTCAAAAATCTATTACTGGGAATATTTTTCCTTGAAGAAATCTATAACTGGTCATATTTTTTTCCAAAGAATGTATAGCTGTTTGTATTGCTAGTACTTTTTTTTAAGTATTGCTGATAACAATTTTTGTTTCAAAAATGTTTGCTGGCAATAATTTTTTTTATTATAAAGTATTTCTGGTATCAAAACCTATTTTTACACAAGTTTGTGTGTTAACAATTTGCCCATAGCTGGGACCCTAACAGGTGCTATCACCCCGGGTCTAGGTGAACCTGGGAACACCAGCAATTAAGAGGTGGTTCCTCAAAACCTCCTGATCAGAGGCCTTGCTGTTGGACGTAGTTTATCGTCTTACCCAGGACGTGGATGTAGATTAGCGTCTTACCCAGGACGATACATAATGGTTTGACATAATTTTGCTTATATAAGTTGATAATAAAACGACTTCTATTAATGATGGAATTAGAAAAAAAAAATCATATAGTGATTTAACTAGCTCTGCTACTGTCGTCATTAGTCACACTAGGCTAAACTTAGCGTAACATGACGTTATAAATATTTCATATTGATGCCTGTTGTCGATGTTCAAGCCCAGCCAAAGGCTATGTCATGTTGTTTGTTAGGACATGTTAACTTTTTATTATTTAACGATGAATTGTGTATCAAGCATCCAGGGAGGTTTAGACTCACTACCCAAGAATAATTAACTGGACATGACTCGTTAACCATTACCCAACCCTGACGCATCCACGGATAACGTTAACCATTATCTGATGTTGAGGCACCAAAATGCTGCGTAATAGTTATTCAATAAGTTTGGCACAAGGTCACATATATAGGAGCCTAGTGAAGATCGAACCAAATACTCGGTAATAATGATCAAACAAAATTCACTGAACACCATCCGAGCGTTGCTAATTACTAAACTTGGCTTAGTTTAATACAAGATCACAAATAGACGGTACCAGTGAGGATCGAAGACTTTATTAGTATTAATGGTCAACCAGAAAAGCGTAGCTATCTGTTATCCGTGTCATAGGCAATCAAATGGAGCGAGGTTGTTATTTACTAAGGTTGGTTTAGTTTGGCACAGGGTCACAAATTAAGGGCGCCTAGGGAGGATTGAAACTACAACTCATTCGTAAAAATCTATCAGAAAAGTTTCACTATCCATTATCTGTATCTTAGGCAATCAAATGCAGCGAGGTTGTTATTTACTAAGCTTGGTTTAGTTTGGCACAGGGTCACGAATAAAGGGTGCCCGGTGAGGATCAAAATCACAAATTTGTAGTAATGATCAACCAGAAAAGCATCGCTATCAATTATCTGAGCCTAAGCAATCAAATACAGCGAGGTTGTCATTTACTAAGCTTCGTTTAGTTTCGCACAAGGTTACAAATAATGAGGATCAAAATCAAAATTCTGTAGTAATGGTCAACTAGAAAAGCGTCGCTATTCTTTACACGAGCCTTAAGCAATTAAATGTAGGGAGATTGTTATTTACTAAGCTTGGTTTAGTTTGGCACAGGGCCACAAATAAAGGGCGCCTATTGAAAATTGAAATCACAACTCTAGAATAAAGATCAATCAAAATGCCTCGCTAATTATTATCAGAGTTTGTGGCAACAAGATTCACCGTGATTGTAATTTACTAGGCTTGGCTTAATTTGGCACATGGGCACAAATATAGGGCACCCAATTTGAATCGAAATCACAAGTCTGTAGTCATGGTCAACCAGAAAAGCCTCGCTAACTATTATCCGATATATAGGGCCTCCAGTAAAGTTCGAACTCACTACACAGTTGTAATGATCAACCAGACACGTACTGCTAACCCCTATGACCCCAACCTCGAGTTCAGGTAAAATCCTGAAACCCGAATTCTGATTTTCAATGCGTGCAGTGTTTCGCTCATATTAAGATTATTGACGCAACGAAATCTTCCTAACCTTAGTTGACTCTGGGTTTAAGCTTCGTAAATATGAACGGTGATTATAATGCAGCGTTTAGTCTTTCTTCGTTTATATATATATATATATATATATATATATATATATATATATATATATATATATATATATATATATATATATTGAAAGTCATAATGTTTTGCAATTGAATCGACTGCGACACGGCGTGGAAGAGGCCAGCTTCCATCACTTAAGTGGTCATAAGATCAATGACTCTACCTGGCGATGTCGCACTTTCGCCTTTCCCCGCCGCCAACGGTCGCCGCTTGTGATTGTACCTTTTCCCCACTCGTCTCTTCTATTTGTCGCTTAAAATACTTAAGAAAGCACACACTTAACTTTCATTTCGATTATTATTATTATTATTATTATTATTATTATTATTATTATTATTATTATTGCTATCCTTTCTTCGTCTCTACTTCGCTACGCTTTCTTATTGAGGCGGAAATGTTTATTGTTATCGCTAAATAAGAAACAAAGGAAGAAATGAAGAAAAAGAAGAGAAAAAAAGAGGAAGAGGCGGAAGGAAATAATAAAACTTCTTTTGTTGTGGTAAAATGACAAGTCGGTCTGCTGTACTTGCTCAAAGGATCAAACCACATGACACTTGCGTGTGCATGTTACTTAGACGTTCAACTAGCGAAATCCATTCTTCTTTGACGAACTTCGGGCCGCACAGAACCGTATAAACCATACAAATGGAATACCAAGAGGTTTTTCCGACGAGATTTTGGTTTTAGCAACTTTGTTCAAGAATTTTCCAAATGGATACAGGAATTCAGACTTTCTTTAACCTTATCTGTAGTAATTATGGGATGAAGAATTTTTTCCCCCAAAAGCGTCGCGAAGCGTTCCACGTATATGCGTCGTGTACTCGTGCTTAAGGTAAAAGGTTCGTAATGTTCCGGGCGCTAGATTTTTTTGGTCATCATCAGGGGTCGGGATGAGGAGTCCATCAAAACTTTAGGATCATAAACTTTGGACTCGTAAACTTTGATGGGTTTTCTTGTCCATCCATTTTATTATGATCTAAGAGATCTATCGCTCGGAAGATTACGAAACACTAAATGAGGGTTAAGTGCTCTGATCGCCGAATTGGATTTTAATGTTTGAAAAAATTCTTGCTACTTTGTCGAATTGTTATGAATATCTTGAGTAATCGATATATATATATATATGTCAATCTGGAATAGGTAATTGAGGAGGGTGAGGAATGATGTGAGGAGAGAAAGAAAATAATAGAAGAGGGAGAAAAAGGAAATTGAAAGAAAACGACTCCATGCTTTCCAGCGAACTTTAAACTGCAAAGATGTAAATGCAATGTCAATCGCTACCTCCTGATTGCTCTTTTCTTTCTCTATTCATTACTAATATTTATGTTTCTAATTCCGCCAAACCCTGTAATCCCTTGCGTGTTAGTGGTTGTACGGCCTTGTGATACCGATAAAAAAAATAAAAAGGAGAGAGTAGAGGAAAAGAACAATTAATAAAAAAGAAGAAGAAGAAAAATTGGAATAAAAGGGGAGAGTAGAGGATGAAGAAAAATAATGAGAGAAGAAATTCAGATAAGAAGAGAGAGTAGAAGAAATTCAGATAAGAAGAGAGAGTAGAAGAAATTCAGATAAGAAGAGAGAGTAGAAGAAAAGAAAACATTGAAAGAAAAAGATATTGAAATAATAAGAGATATTAGAGGAAAATAAAGAAGAAGAAAAAGAAGAAGAAGAAGAAGAAGAAGAAGAAAAAGAAGAAGAAGAAGAAGAAGAAGAAAAATTGAAATAAAAGAAGAGAGTAGAGGATGAAGAAAAATAATGAAAGAAGAAATTCAGATAAGAAGAGAGTAGAAGAAAATAAAGAATTAATAGAAAAAGATGAAATAGAATCAAATAATAATACAGTGATTTTCTAAGCATAGATTAGATGTAGCACGATGCCTAAAGTATGGGGCACTCAGTGAGGATCGAACTCACTGCTTAGACGTAATTGATCTAGCAAGAAAATCTTTCTAACTATTACAACATGTCGAGGTGCCCAATTTTAATAATATATATGTATATCTATGTATCCACAAAGATTCACTATAAATGCCCTAAACTTAAAATAAACTTTTATCGTCAAAATAATTATATTATTAAGAGGAATGATCAAATATTTTTTTTTTTATTATTAACTCAAATTTGTTTTTATCTTTTTAGAACCTTCAAAATATCTTCAATATTTTGGTCAATTTTTTTTTTTTCGTCTGCGGTTGACCATAAAATAAAAAAAAGAAAACCAAAAAAAATTGCATTTTGTTACGGTGAAAAACACATTGATTTTGAAATTCTTGCAAAAATCAAATAATTGTTGAATTTTAATGAAACTTTCAGAACTTATTCACAAATAAATGAAATTATTTCATAAATTATACTTTAATACTATATATTTATTATATTAGAAAATCTTGATAAAGATATTTTTTAAATTACTTCTCCCACGCTTATTTAATTTTACGAAATTTCAAGAAATTCATTTTTGTAGAACATAATGTTTATATTAGGATGTACTTTGTGGTGGACCGGATATCGGTTCGGAGTGAGTAATTGGGGAGCCGAGTTCGAATTCCAGTTAAATACGTTGACTTCACTTGCGCACAAATACCCTTAAGAAAGGCATGAATCCATCTCTTCTCACCCCAGCTATGGGCTGAATAGCAGGAGAGACTGGATTCTTTAGCCTTGGTTGGGAACCAGTCTGCCGCAGAAAGAAATGGCAACCTACCGCGAGAAACCTCTTCTGCCTCGTCAGTCATGTATCAAAAGATACATGATCAACCAAGCGTATATCACTCAGGGTACTTAACTGGCTAAATTTTTATATTAATTATAAACAGAATTCTTTGAGGAATTTAAATTACCAGGACATCCAGTTACAAAAAATTTGTTTTGAATCGTAAAATAAAAAAAAGAAAAGAATCGTAAAATAAAAAAAAGAATATTTTCGATGAATAATGAATTTTTATATGAATTGTATTTATTTATTTAAAAAATTAATTCGAATAAATTTATGTTTTAAATCCGATAAAATTCCGAATTAATTTATATCGGTCACGTGATATTGACATTAAGTTAAAATTGTACAACAATTCAGTGACCAACAGTATTTTAAAAAGATTTTTTTTTTTTTTGTGGTTACCGGTTTTTAAATACGGTTGTCCATACATGACATATTCAGAAAGTAGAAGCGGGAACTACGGTAAATGTAAAGCCAAAGTACCTAAATTTCAATAAAATACTAGATTACTTAGAATATTCTCCTAAATTTTTAAGTTTACTAGATAGTCAAAAAATTGTATAAAAAAGGTGTTCACACTATATTCGTCAAGTAATTTTTACAGATATACCTACCATAGAAAAAATTTTCAAACATAAGTCTAGTTGTCAGCACCTCATAAATCAGCTTATCTTCCGCAAATAAAATTTCGGAAAAGTACATTTTATTTTTGAATGATTTTTCTTTTACTAAAGAGTATCACGTTGTGTTGAGAAAACTGTAAATATGACTAAAATTATCCATTTTTAGCTATTAAAAAAATAATTCCAGTCAATTTAAGTTCGTTTTAAATACAAGAAAGAATTTTGTTTGTTGGAAATATGAAATTTAAATTATTGTTAAGTTGGTGCAAAAGTAAATCTCGTTTTTTCGCATAGCCTAATAGCTTGAAGATAAAAATAAAATACAAGCTTCAAGAAAGAATGTTCACCTTTTAAAATGCATTTTAAACATTAGGTGTCGTTTTTCGCTTTCTTTTTTACAGATACCTACAGGGTTTAATGGGTAAATTTGAAAATTAAAAATTTTTCACATACAAAAAAAAAAAACTGATTTTCTTATCTTGCAAAGTATTTTTTAACCAAACATTAATTTGCCTCGGTAATATTTGAGATGCTTAAAATGGATAAATTATCTCATTTTACATTTTTAATTTCGCGCATGCGCTTTGCTTGTTTTTGATTTTGTCAACTGCACAGTATAGTAGGGTCAGTTGGGCACCGTTTGTGACAAAAAGAGCACCATGACGCATTTCACTCGACCAGAAATTTGAAAACCGCATGCTGTACTGCTTGGCATTTGCGTCGTAAAGCCGAATACGAACATTTCAGAATGTCTGGGTGTCAATGTGAGGAGAGTGCAGATGATTCAAAAAGAGCTGGATGAGTCTAATGGTGATTACGAACGTGTTTGGAGTGTTCACTAATTATGACGACATTATGCATTCATTCATCTCAAAACAGAGGCCTACATCAAGTGCCTTGACAAGGTAGTGCTGCCCTGGGTCAAGAGTGTGGTTACTGGAAGACACATTCATGCTTTCCGAAAATTTCAGCGACTACATTACCCCTTACATATGACCTAACTCAACAAACTGCTACCCTCTTGATTGTTATGTGCGGGGTGCAGTTGAGCAGCAACAAAATGATGTGTAACACCAAAGATGAACTGAAGACAAGGATTATGGCAGTATTCACCAACTTAAACCGGAAGACCGCCTAGAAGATTAGCAGGAGATTCGGAAGTCGTCTGGAGACCGAGACAATGGCGATTTATTTGAGTAAATTTACACTTTACTATTACAAGATATTTTTGTGTAATTTTGGTAATTATATTTGTTAAAAAGAGATGTCAGTATTATTTTAATTTTTGCGTAATTTGTATCACAATTTTTCCATCGCATTCTCTCTCTCTCTCTCTCTCTCTATATATATATATATATATATATACATATATATATATATATATATATATACATATATATATATATATATATATATATATATGAAACGTGTATATATATATATATATATATATATATATGCATTTTACAATATATATTATTTATATATTATACATGCGCGGCACTTATTGGAAAGCGCTCAATATCAGAGATAGAGCTAACATATTTAGTTGCATTGATGTGAATTCAGCTAAATATATATATATATATATATATATATATATATATATAACATCTTCCTTTTATATATATATATATATATATATATATATATATATATATATAAAAGGAAG
>OZ010598.1:81291123-81301123 GCA_963932145.1 Acanthosepion lycidas | reverse complement strand
TAGTAGTAGTATTGTTGTTATTGTTGTTGCTGTTGTTGTCTAAAATTGATATTAAAATTTGAAATAAAACTTCCTTGAAATTTCAATGTTAAATTTGTTTCTTTTTATATACGAAATTTTTATTAAAGCGATTGAGATTTTGTCCACGTTTCTAAAAAGAGGCGGGATTTTCTCCGCTGGCTTTTTGTCCGCAAGGATTTTGTCCACTGTGATTTTGTTTGCTGGGTTTTCGTCTTGTCACAGTCAATACCCGTTCGGGTCTATTTTTGTATTACTTTGAACAAAGCCATCTTGCTGCTTTCATCAATGATATAAGTTAACTCCTCATCTTATTCTTTTCAGAGAGGGCTTTTCACATCATATTTATTTTGGCTTTTTTGTCTATTCCCAATTTAATGCAATTTGTCCTCCATTCATTTGTTTTGGGCTGTGCCGAAAAGCGTTTTCGTTTCTCTTTCTTCATTATTAAACACCTAGCAGACGTTTTTAACAACTATTAAATCCAGGATTCTTTACTGAAAAGTATGGTCGACTGGACTTTATTGTTCCAGAGTATTCCCATTTTCTAGAGCATTCTCTGATTTCTCTTTTAATTTATGAAGTCTGAATGACAGAAAAGTTCCTGAAAACTCCTGCAGATTTTTCTCAGTGTTTACGCAAAGGAAAATCAATGCTGTTGTATGTACAGTCTTAGTTCTTCCTAATATTTATGATATGGGTTCAAGTGCCCCTGTCATTATTGGCACCTCCCTAATGCTCATATTCCAAACTATTCTCACCTACCTAATGTTCTTTTTACAATTTTTCACTCTTCATCAGGGTTACAGACACGTCTACACACAACGAAGACTTCTTCTACTTCTTCTTAATAACAGCAACAACAACAACACTATTAACATTTTCCTCCCTCCTCAATCTTCAAACATTTCCCTGTATTGTCCCGTCCCTCATTTGTCTTTAGTTTTATGATTTTCTATTACTTTTCTCCTCCTCTTCAACTTCCTTTATTTTTATTTTATTTTTATAAGGAATTCATGTTTATTCCCCTCCAAATTTTCCACGTTTTATTACATGTATTTCTCTTCCCGCAACGATCTTTAAAAATTTCTCTGCCACCTACGATCTTCAAAATTCCTTTGCCGCCTACGATCTTCAAAATTTCTTTGCCACCTACGATCTTCAAAAATTCATCTGCCACCTACGACCTTCAAAATTTCTCTGCCGTCTACGATCTTCAAAGATTCATCTGCCATCTACGATCTTCAAAAATTTCTCTGCCACCTACAATCTTCAAAAATTCATCTGCCACCTACGATCTTCAAAAATTTCTCTGCCACCTACGATCTTCAAAATTTTACTGCCACCTACAATCTTCAAAAATTCATCTGCCACCTACGATCTTCAAAATTTCTCCGCTACCTACGATCTTCAAAATTTCACTGCCGCCTACGATCTTAAAAATTTCAATGCCGCCTACGATCTTCAAAAATTAATCTGCCACCTACGATCTTCAAAAATTTCTCTGCCAGCTACGATCTTCAAAAATTTCTCTGCCACCTACGAACTTCAAAAATTCCTCTGCCGACCATGATCTTCAAAAATTTCTCTGCCACCTACGATCTTCAAAAATTCCTCTTCAGACCACGATCTTCAAAAATTAATCTGGCACCTACGATCTTCAAAATTTTCTCTGCCACCTACGATCTTCAAAATTTTACTGCCGGCTACGATCTTCAAAAATTTCTCTGCCACCTACGATCTTCAAAAATTCCTCTGCCGCCCACGATCTTCAAAAATTAATCTGGCACCTACGATCTTCAAAATTTTACTGCCGTCTACAATCTTCAAAAATTCATCTGCCACCTACGATCTTCAAAAATTCCTCTGCCGACCACGATCTTCAAAAATTTCTCTGCCACCTACGATCTTCAAAATTTATCTACAACCTACGATCTTCAAAAATTCCTCTGCCCCCCAAGATCTTCAAAAATTAATCTGCCGCCTACGATCTTCAAAAATTTCTCTGCCACCTACGACCTTCAAAATTTTACTGCTACCTACAATCTTCAAAAATTCATCTGCCACCTACGATCTTCAAAATTTCTCCGCTACCTACGATCTTCAAAATTTCACTGCCGCCTACGATCTTAAAAATTTCAATGCCACCTACGATCTTCAAAAATTAATCTGCCACCTACGATCTTCAAAAATTTCTCTGCCAGCTACGATCTTCAAAAATTTCTCTGCCACCTATGATCTTCAAAATTTTACTGCCCCCTACGATCTTCAAAAATTTATCTGCCACCTACGATCTTCAAAAATTCCTCTGCCCCACAAGATCTTCAAAAATTAATCTGCCACCTACGATCTTCAAAATTTTCTCTGCGACCGACGATCTTTAAAATTTTACTGCCACCTACAATCTTCAAAAATTCATCTGCCACCTACAATCTTCAAAAATTCCTCTGCCGCCCACGATCTTCAAAAATTCATCTGCCACCTACAATCTTCAAAATTCCTCTGCCGGCCACGATCTTCAAAAATTAATCTGCCACTTACGATCTTCAAAAATTTCTCCGCCACCTACGATCTTCAAAATTTTACTGCCGCCTACGATCTTCAAAAAGTCAAACCACAATTTCTGTATTCCTGGAACCTTTTCTTTTATTGTCCTTTCTCCTCACAAATCTTCACATTCTCTTTCACACTGGCGTCAGTGGCATTATCGCTTTGGTTAGAGTGAAATGCTTTCTTTTTTTTAAACCTTCCTTCTATTTTTTTTCATTCTTTTTTCTTTCTTTCGTTTCCATACAATATATTTGTTTACTTTCTTGTCGTAAAGTAATGTTTTCCCTCCAGTCAATTATTTTTAATTTTCTTTCTTTTCTTCTTTCATAGTCGATTTCTTTGTTTCTCCCTTTCTTTACTTTGTCTTTCTTCTTTAATTTATACAGTGTAACCCGGATATAAGAGAAACTCGGATATAAGATACTTCTTCTCCTGTTCCGACAACTCTCTTATATCCGGGTTACACTGTAACTCTTTTTTCTTTCTTTCGTCAATTTTTTTCTATTTTTTCTTTCTTAATTTATTGTCCATTTTTTTCTTTCTTTTTTCTTTCTTTTTTCTTTCTTTTTTCTTTCTTTTTTCTTTCTTTTTTCTTTCTTTCTTTTTTCTTTCTTTCTTTTTTCTTTTTTCTTTCTTTTTCTTTCTTTCTTTTTTTTCTTTCTTTCTTTTTCTTTCTTTCTTTTTTCTTTCTTTTTTCTTCCTTTTTCTTTCTTTTATCTTTCTTTCTTTTTTCTTTCTTTCTTTTTTCTTTCTTTTTCTTTCTTTTTTTCTTTCTTTCTTTTTTTCTATCTATCTATCTATCTATCTATCTATCTATCTATCTATCTATCTATAACTTTGTTTTCTTTCTCATCTCCAAATACGTTTCTTTTATCCGCTGTCGAAAATTATTTTCTATTTTATTTTTCTATTTTCATAATTCATTGTCCATTTTCTTTCTTTCTTTCAAACTCTTTCTTTCTTTCAAACTCTTTCTTTCTCTTTTTTCTTTCCTTTATTTTCATTCTTCTTTCATACATACACTACTTTTTCTTTACTTTTTTCTTTCTTTCTGTCTGTCTGTCTGTCTATCTTTCTATCTTTATTTCTTTCTTACAAACACTTTCTCTCTTTCTGTCTCTTTTAACTGGCATCTCTCCCTTTGTTATGTTTAGACATTTAATGTTTTTATATTTTTATTCAACTTTTCACTTTCGTTTTACATCCCATTTTTATCCATTTTTCTCCCTCTCTTTCTTTTCTTCCATCGTTACTTTGAAATCTTTCGCCCTTTTCTCATTAAACCCCCTTTTATTTCTTCGTCATCTCGGGCTCTTGCTCTTCTCTTCTCCTTCACTAACCTTTTTCACACATCTCTTCTTTCCTCTTTCCGCTTTGAAACTACATGTGTGGTCTACGATGGATTCACGTTGTACTCTCTGACGCCATGTTGTCTGTCGTTCTCCTTAGCTCGACAGACTGCAGATTGATGCCGTCTGCTGATAACTTCATTTTCGCGTAAAAACGAAAGAAATAATAGAAACAATTAGAAGAAAACGAGTTTTAACTTGCGCAAAGAATAATTCAGTTCTGTTATTTGAATCGAAGAAGTCTCAAGCACAATAATAAAAGAATCAAACGATTTTCGTTAGTAGCTAATGAAAACATTGAGTAAAATTAAGAGAAAGGAATGGAAAAGAAAAATGTTAATCGAAAACATTTTAGCATTTACAGAAAACTGCAGAAACTCTTAGACGTTGCTGTAAAAGAAAACAAGAAGAAATCACTAAACACCCATTGTAAGAATATATACTTATTAGTAAGAGGGAAAGCCCAAAACGTGAGCTACGAAATGAAGATGTTAAAATAAAGCAAGTACATGCGTTTAAATATATGAACAAGAATAAAAAAACATCGGGCAGAGTGGAGCTTTTGATAAGAGGAGAACTACATTTTAGGTACAGTGTAACCCGGATATAAGAGAAACCCGGATATAAGAGAGATTTTATCTGGTCCTATATTAGAGCCTGTGTTAATGTATATAAAATAGACCAAACCCGGATATAAGAGAAACCCGGAGATAAGATACTTCTTCTCCGGTCCCGACAACTCTCTTATATCCGGGTTACACTCTAATAATTCGCTAAAAAATCAGTATAGCCCCATGATAAAAGGCCCCAAACTTAATATAGACAAAGTTTTATCGTTAAAAGGTTTATGTTATTATTAAGAGAAAAGAACAAATTATCTTTTAATTATTTTTAAAAAAAATTTCCTTCTTTCTAACATGTTCTAAATTTAGGGCAAAATCTCGTTTTTTTTTGTTTTTGTTTCGTTTTGTTTTTTTGTTTCTTTTTGTTTGTTTTTTTTTTTTGTTTGTTTGTTTTTGTTAACTTTGTACTACTTGTGGTAATGGTCATTTTAGTGTACCCGGTTCCGGCGGAAAACCCATAAATTTGTAAATTCTTGCAAAAATCAAATAATTGTCTGATTTTAATTAAATTTTCAGGACTTATTCAAAAATGAATTAATTTATTTTTGAAATTTTTATTTTTAGAAAATTTTGGTAAGAATATTTTTTTGCATCTGTTACCCTCCTATAACTTAATTTTATGAATTTTTCTAGAATTTCAAATTGTTTTATATTACTTAAAGCAGGACGCCTTGGAGAAATTAAATCATCAATTTTTTTTCACATCTACTGCCAACTTTTTAAAAATCTGCTACAAATCGTAAAATAAAAACTGCAATAAAACTATTTAATTATCGAATTAGATTGACTTTTATTTGCTTTTATAAATAATATAATTTAAGGACATTATTATCTGAAGAAAAAAATTTCCGATGAATAAAGAATTTTTACAAGAATTGTCTGCATTTTTCTTTTAGTTTTTTTTTTCATTTTTCTTTCATTTTAAAAAATGTTTTAAAATTCTTCAGAACAGAGTATGTGGAAAGTTATTTATTAAAAAAGTGAAGACTATATTTACTAAGCGAAAATAAAACTTTTTACCATAATTAAAAATATTTTTGTACGTCAAAATGTTATTTTATTGTTTTTATTATGATATCTCATAAGTGACATTATGGTTAAAAGGTCACGTGTTCAAGGCTTGTCTCCTCCTTGAGGAAAGCCCCTTGATATATAAAGGTCTTATCTCACTCTAAGTTATTAAATTAAAAATTAGATTGAGATAATAAAATTATCTCACTTATCAATTTGAATAATTAATGAGTGAGATATTTTAATCATTAATATAATAATAATTTTATTAGTTATTATCTCCGTTATAAAATTCGAAATGTAATAACTTAATGTAATATTAATAATTATTAAAATTATTTATCATTATCATAGCTATTAAATAATGAAAGAGATAGAGGTATCTCAATAATGTAAGAAAATTTTATAGTATTTTAAATTACTATAAGAAAAAAAAAAACGTTATGTCAATTTTGGTGCACCGTACTAAATCTGTCAACACATTCGGGCATCAAGTTTTCGATGGAGATGTGAAAATAACAATACAACGAGTTCAAGAAATGTTTGTTTAGAAAATTTTATGCTATAAGTAAGTGATATTTGTTTCAGAGTAGTTTAATTTAACTTCAAATTTGCTAATTTTACGAAAGTAACATTTCAGAAATGTATATCTTAGCGGGATTTTCAAAAAGGAAAAAAAAATAAGTTTAGTTTGCATTTCTCTAAAAAAGTTAAAAATGGCCGTTTCGATTTGTTTTTCGGAAGAATCGACTAAAAATCATTCAAATTTCTATTTGAAATACTCCACGGTATTTTTTTTTCCTGGAATTAATCCTTTAACTTTCAATTGAAAATCATCAAAGAGGGGAAAGCTTCGAAAAGGATTTTTCCTTTATGAAAAATACATTTAAACCTTAGGTATACGTATATTTAGAGGTACCTATTTTAATTGCTGTTGTTCGCAGATCCATCCTGAACCGATGTGGTAGTACCTGTTAGGGTCCAACCTATGGACAAATGGTGAACCTGCCAAACAATAGACAAAACACCATAAAAATGCACACACATACACACACACACATATATATACATATATATATATATATATATATATATATATATATATATATATATATATATATATATTACCAACAATACATACTAATAAAATGGCCAACAAAACATTTTATAGTAGAATTACCAACAATACATTTTATCTGTATTTGAAGCCATAAAGTTAAGTTCGAAATATTTAGATTTCAGCGTTAAATAGCACATACAGTTTGATATGCCGCTAAACGAAATCAAACAGCTAAATATATGGAGACTGCTTTAACAGGAGAAGGAATCTCTGTCACAAAAATCCATTTTTATTAGTTATTATCTCAGTTATAAATATGCATTGGAAAATCAAAAAATGCCTTTCAAAATCTAAACAAAGTAACAAGAGATAGGAAAATTTCAAGACAAACTATGTAAGCATTCAAAACCGATATATAAGGATTACAGGATATTTTTCTTTGTTTTCTTATTAATCATTTCACCCCAAGCAAAGGAGGAACGCATTCAAGGAGTGACAGATAGTGAAGAAGAGAGAAAAGACTGGCTATAGAGGGGACTGAAGAAAGGATAAACGCTGGACGATGGAAGACGGCAATTGACGATGCATTCAAATTTTTGAAGATCGTAGTTATCAGGGAAGCAAAGAAACGGAAGTGAGTTCCACAGGTGGGAAGTGCGAGAAAAGAAACTGTTGGAGTAGAAGTGGCAATTCAACAGAAAAAGGGTGGGACCTAAATGCCAATCTAGTACCACGTTTAAATTCATCTAGTCAGGGCACCAGGGGAAAAAAAGCTCGCCAGAGCAGTAGCCATGAAAATATTTGTAGAAAAGACAGAGGGAAGTCACGCCACGTTGGATAGAGAGAGGGGACGTTTGGCACGGTGGAGGAGTGGATAGCGTCTCGGTTTGAGGAATCGGAGAGCCGAATTCAAATTCCACTTGAATCCATTACATTCACTTACCTTGGGAAAGGTATTAATCCTCTTCTTCTTGAGATTGTCGATTTCATTTTTGTTCTCAGCGAAATTAAAAAAAATATCGTCTACATCGAGGATGTATATTTTCAGTTTATTAACCTTTTAAAAAAAACTTTTTCTGCGTAGGACCTGTAATAGATAAGCACAGACTGAAAGGATTTCCCATAGATATTCGATTAGTTTGAGTGTAAATTTTACCCTTATGACCATAAAAGAGGAATTTACCTATGCATACATTTTATAATTCTTTGAGAATATTGGGTTTGATGGATGGATGTGGAAGTGAATTCTTGTTATATGCTGAATTAAAGATTATATTTATGGTTTCGTCAGCGGAGACATTTGTAAATAAATTTTCTACATCAAGTGACGCTAAGATGTCTTGCTTTGCTTTTGTTGCTTGAAGGATTTGGAAGAATTGATTTGATGTTATAATTGGTAGATAGATATAGGTTAATAATATAATTGAGGAATATTTGGTAGAGATTTTCCAAGCGTTTCTTAGCTGTGGCACAAGGCCGAAAGTATGGGGCATCCAGTGAGAATCGAACTCACTTTTCAGTGGTAACTGATCTAGTAAGACAAGCTTGCTAACCATTACACCACGCCGAGGTGCCCTGTGATTTTCCAAGCGTAGCTCAGATGTGGCACAAGACCGAAAGTATGGGGCACCCAGTGAGGATCGAACTCACTACTCAGTCGTAATTGTTCTAGCGAAACAAGCTTCCTAACCATTACACCACACCGAGGTGCCGAATTTTGATATTTGGTATATGGGTGTTGGTATCTGTGAAATGATCAGTCATAAAGGTTATCCGTGTTTGCGTCTATTATCATTTCTGTGTAGAGATCCTGGTTGGTAATCTTCAATAATTTTATTATCAATGATCCTACATCAGCATTGTTAGATGTTATGAGATTAACTATTTTTTTTTAGAGTTTCAGTGGTGCTAACAAGTATGTCCCTGAAGGTAGTTATCAATGACCAGTCCTCCGGAGCTATAGACGTCAACACAAGCGTCCTCAGGATTTTCTCCTCGTGCAAAACCTCTTTTTTAATCTACATAATTGATCTGCCTAAGAATATACTCAGATTATTCGTAAACATCTATGCCGATGATACGTTTATATACGGGCACACCTCTTAAACTCTCGATGGTCAGAAATTGGCGACTAATCTCTCTTCCGACCAATGGGCTAAAAACTGACTGGTTACATTCAATGCCTCGAAGACCAAGCTAGCTACATTCCATCATCGTTGATCCGACCCCGAACTAGCACCTGTCAGGATGAAAGGAGGTCCTCTCGAAAGAGCATCGCGCTTTGAAAGGCTCTTGATCCTCAAGCTCACACCCGACCTCAAGTGGAACTCGTACACATGATTGATTGCTAAGGATGCAGGCAAAATGGTCGACTCCCTGTACCTCTCCCGTATTTACCTGATTTTTCCTGTAGTCCTTTAACTTTACAAGAGGCATACCAGGCCGGAAATGAAGTACTGTTGTCATATTTGTCCGGGAAGCTGCCCAGACCTCACTCTTCAGCTTTCATAGAGTTCAAAAGCATCTCCGAGCCCTTGTGGGGGACGAATATCATTAATGGAATACCACAGCAAACTAAGTATTAACAATGATGAACTTAAACCCAGACAAATAATTAATAAAAAGCTTTGCAACTTATACCAAGTTAATATTCTACTTCCCAACAACAGTGATAAATATATAAACTTGTCAAGTTATAAACTAACAGATGACCAGAAGAAATTCTTTAAATCTAACATCAAATTGCCATCTCCGGCCTAAATTTGATTAGCACGGACTGAAAGGATTTCCCATAATTGCTCCATTAGTTTGAGTGTAAATTTTGCCATTATGATCATAGAAGAAGAATTTCTCTATGCATGCATTTTATAATTCTTTGAGAATATTGGGTTTGATGGATGGATGTGGAATTGAATTCTTGTTATATAATGAGTTAAGGATTATTTCGTCAGCGGAATCATTTGCAAATAAATGTTCTACATCAAGTAACGCTAAGAAGTCTTGGCGCAACTGGAATTCCCGTGAGCATCTTTCTATTTTTTTTTTTTTAAAATGCACCATTCCACTTTCTTTTTTATATAATGTAAGACGATATTTCTTGTCACAAATCAATTACCTATATCAGACATACTACCTCAATCTTGACACGATGCTTTACGTGTCACTCATCTGATCCTAGTGCCATAAAAAAACAACATTTATTAATCCATAATCTACAAGAATCTTTAAAGAAAATTCTGATCGAAAATACAAGAATTCTATATAAATCACATTATCAGAAACATATTTCTATTCGAGAGGTTCTATATATCAAAGAATTATTTCCTATCATCAACCTTAAATTACTTGATACAAGATGGTCAGTTGTTTTTTTCTAGATATTTAACACA
>OZ010598.1:81231123-81286123 GCA_963932145.1 Acanthosepion lycidas | reverse complement strand
ACAACAAACGAAAAACAAAGCAATATATGCAAAGGAGAGCAGCAGATGAAAAGTAGAGCATTGCATGAAAAGGAGGACAACAAATGAAATGCAAAGCAATATATACAAAGGAGAGCAGCAGATGAAAAGTAGAGCATTGCATGAAAAGGAGGACAACAAATGAAAAGCAAAGCAATATATGCAAAGGAGAGCAGCAGATGAAAAGAAGAGCAATGGATGAAAAGGAGGACAACAAATGAAAAGCAAAGCAATATATGCAAAGGAAAGCAGCAGATGAAAAGAAGAGCAATGGATGAAAAGGAGGACAACAAATGAAAAGCAAAGCAATATATTCAAAGGAGAGCAGCAGATGAAAAGAAGAGCAATGGATGAAAAGGAGGACAACAAATGAAAAGCAAAGCAATATATTCAAAGGAGATCAGCAGATGAAAAGAAGAGCAATGGATGAAAAGGAGGACAACAAATGAAAAGCAAAGCAATATAGGCAAAGGAGAGCAGCAGATGAAAAGAAGAGCCGTGGATGAAAAGGAGGACAACAAACGAAAAACAAAGCAATATATGCAAAGGAGAGCAGCAGATGAAAAGTAGAGCATTGCATGAAAAGGAGGACAACAAATGAAATGCAAAGCAATATATGCAAAGGAGAGCAGCAGATGAAAAGTAGAGCATTGCATGAAAAGGAGGACAACAAATGAAAAGCAAAGCAATATATGCAAAGGAGAGCAGCAGATGAAAAGAAGAGCAATGGATGAAAAGGAGGACAACAAATGAAAAGCAAAGCAATATATGCAAAGGAGAGCAGCAGATGAAAAGAAGAGCAATGGATGAAAAGGAGGACAACAAATGAAAAGCAAAGCAATATATTCAAAGGAGAGCAGCAGATGAAAAGAAGAGCAATGGATGAAAAGGAGGACAACAAATGAAAAGCAAAGCAATATATTCAAAGGAGATCAGCAGATGAAAAGAAGAGCAATGGATGAAAAGGAGGACAACAAATGAAAAGCAAAGCAATATAGGCAAAGGAGAGCAGCAGATGAAAAGAAGAGCCGTGGATGAAAAGGAGGACAACAAATGAAAAACTAAGCAATATATGCAAAGGAGAGCAGCAGATGAAAAGTAGAGCATTGCATGAAAAGGAGGACAACAAATGAAATGCAAAGCAATATATGCAAAGGAGAGCAGCAGATGAAAAGTAGAGCATTGCATGAAAAGGAGGACAACAAATGAAATGCAAAGCAATATATGCAAAGGAGAGCAGCAGATGAAAAGTAGAGCATTGCATGAAAAGGAGGACAATAAATGAAAAGCAAAGCAATATATGCAAAGGAGAGCAGCAGATGAAAAGAAGAACAATGGATGAAAAGGAGGACAACAAATGAAAAGCAAAGCAATATATTCAAAGGAGAGCAGCAGATGAAAAGAAGAGCAATGGATGAAAAGGAGGACAACAAATGAAAAGCAAAGCAATATATGCAAAGGAGAGCAGCAGATGAAAAGAAGAGCAATGGATGAAAAGGAGGACAACAAATGAAAAGCAAAGAAATATATTCAAAGGAGAGCAGCAGATGAAAAGAAGAGCAATGGATGAAAAGGAGGACAACAAATGAAAAGCAAAGCAATATAGGCAAAGGAGAGCAGCAGATGAAAAGAAGAGCCGTGGATGAAAATAGGACAACAAATGAAAAACAAAGCAATATATGAAAAGGAGAGCAGCAGATGAAAAGTAGAGCATTGCATGAAAAGGAGGACAACAAATGAAATGCAAAGCAATATATGCAAAGGAGAGCAGCAGAGGAAAAGTAGAGCATTGCATGAAAAGGAGGACAACAAATGAAAAGCAAAGCAATATATGCAAAGGAGAGCAGCAGATGAAAAGTAGAGCATTGCATGAAAAGGAGGACAACAAATGAAAAGCAAAGCAATATATGCAAAGGAGAGCAGCAGATGAAAAGAAGAGCAATGGATGAAAAGGAGGACAACAAATGAAAAGCAAAGCAATATATTCAAAGGAGAGCAGCAGATGAAAAGAAGAGCAATGGATGAAAAGGAGGACAACAAATGAAAAGCAAAGCAATATATTCAAAGGAGAGCAGCAGATGAAAAGAAGAGCAATGGATGAAAAGGAGGACAACAAATGAAAAACAAAGCAATATATGCAAATTAGGGCACCAGGTGAAAAAAAGAACAACGGATTAAAAGGAGAGTAATTTACGAAAAGCAAAGCAATGTATGAAAAGTACAGTGACAGATGAAAAGGAGAGTAATATATGAAAAGGAGAGCAGCGGATGAAAATGAAGGCAGCAGATGAAAAGCAGAGCAGTAGAGGAAAAGAAAAGAAGCAGATGAAAAAGAAGTAACAGAAATGTGGCTATACAGGAGGATGTTGAGACTACTCTGGGTGCAACATACGTGGTACCAGGAAATTTTAGACAAGGTAAATTGAGGAAACAGTACAGTATTCACTACCTATTTGTTCATATTGAACACTTATATCTAGAAAAAAAAAGGGTAGCTCATATTTTTTGGATACATACTGAACAAAGATGGCTTGAAGAATTTGACATTCACAGGCTTTGGAGATGGCAACGTAAAACAGCGATTAACAAGCTTCTGTAAATAAATGGCAGGACGGTTTGTGAGGGATAGTAAAGAGAAAAAAATTGCTTCGGGTAACAAGGATAGGAAGTTGTAGAGAACCATAATTGCCACCATCTGAAGGGACACGATACACAAAAGAAAAAATAGATAAAGCTTTGTCAACTATTTATATTATTTTACTTGCATTTCCTTCATTTTGACTTGATTTTCATCTAGTAGAATTAGTAGCAGTTCCCATAGCGATTGCGTAACCCCATAGAAGAGTATCACTTCAAAGATGCATCTTTTTGCTTGGGGGCCCAGTTAAATAAAAATCGTACAACTGCGATAAGAGATATAGAAAAAGCATTGAAATATTCCCAGGTGTCGTGAAAGTGGGCGTCCTACGATAAATTCGGCGTAGACTGACAAGTTCTTAAGTGTAGATGATGGTCACAATCGTTATTTAAAACAATAGGATCAAAATAAGTCTTCTAAATTCCCTCATGCGCGGGCGCACTCGTTCGCGCAGTCATAAGGAAAGGCTAAAAGTTCTCGCCTTCAACACGTTTACATTTTTGTACAAGATAATTACAATAAGAGGTCGATCCCTGAAGGTATTAGGTTGGTGCAAAAATAATGTCTTTTTCTCACATAGTAACATATGTAAGAAAACGACATTATTTTTGCACCAGCCTAATAGTTGCAAAAGGTTAGTCCTATGAGGTCCTAGTGATCAACCCAGGTTTCCCGTGTATTCACTTCTTGGTTCAACCCTCTTTATATTTTATATAAATAATCTTCCTAAGCGTATACTTCGATGATTTGGGAATATCTATGCTGATGATACAATGGGTGCACCTCCAAAACTCTAGATAGCCAGAGATTAGCAGCTGATCTCGCCTTTGATTTAGCTCAACAGCTCAGTGGAGGAAAACTGGCTGCTCACATTCAATGCCTCGAAAATAAAACTAGTGACGTTCAATCATCACCAAACGAACCCTGAACTTTCATCGATGGCGACGAACGGGTGCTTTTTCAGGGAGTGCCCGTACTGTGAGCGTCTACTGGGACATAAGCGCCCACCACCCAGACGTCAACAGGAACTCATACATGCGATAAATCGCTAAAGATACTGGAAAATGATCGGACCCGCGTACCGCTCCAACAAGTATCTCACTCATGCTCACTTCTATCATCACAAGAGCCAGATCATGCCGAAAATGGAGTACTGTTGCAATGGGGAAGACCAGTCTTCCCTATCCTGTCTCAAAGTTCAAAGGCGTTTCCGCGTCCTTATGGGTGATGAATTAATTTCCACCCAACAACATTTTTCTCAAGACTCTCACTGCTCTATCGCGATATCCATGGCAAGTGTCGAGACGAACTACATTCCGTAGTTCCACCAGTTCGAAACTTTAATCCGTCATGCCACACACATTGTTTATAATTCCCTTCATATTCCAACGGTGAGGTGTAATTTCCACGCAAGCTGCTTCTTCCCACGAACTGCTGCTTTGGTGAACCGTAGGGGATTATTTATCGTTCACTGCAAATTTAACTTGTTCAAGACTAGGGTCGAACGTTATCTTCCCTAAATATAAGCATAAAACAGTGTTTCTTACTTTGTATCCCACTACCTCGAGTGGCTCTCAGGCCTTGTACAAAGTAAATACTATTGTAAAAAAAACAGAAAAAACAACAACAACATAATAATAATAATAATAATAATAATAATAATAATAATAATAATAATAACAAATAATAAGAAGAAGAAGAACGGGTAGGAATTAAAACGTTTTGAAAATATATGGCATAGCTTGCCTAAGACGTCACTCAGAATATCCACACTTTCTTGTTTGTTATCGTGTTGTCTTATCAGCTTTGACTCAGAACATATGCCACAGTGAATTTTGGCACCCAATCAACTTTAATTTGGAATCTCAGAATGTCAGCAAGTGCTTCCCTACCAATTTATTTGAGAATAACTCATTAAGTAAGGGTTATATCAAAATTAATTGACGACCCAAAATGTTAAATTTTGTGATAAGATGTAAGATTGTTAGCCATTTTTAATTTTTGACTAGTAATACTTACCTTTTCATTTTAGTTGCCTTCATTGCACATATGCTAGTATCATTTGAATGATTATTAGATCAAGCATTGTTAAATATTGTTAAGTTTTGACTAGTATTTCTTCCAACTTCATATTAGTTGCCTTTATTGCTCTTTTTCTGGTATCATTTTCAATGATTATTAGAACAAGTATTGACAAAGATTGTTAATTTTAACTAGTGTTTCTTTCATCTTCATATTAGTTGCCTGTATTTCACTTATGCTAGTATCATTTTGAATTATTATTAGAACAAGGATTGTTAAATATTGTTAAGTTTTGACTAGTATTTCTTTCATCTTCATAATAATTGCCTCTATTGCACTTATGCTAGTATCATTTTGAATGTTTATTAGATCAAGGATTGTCAAATACTGTTAATTTTTAACTAGTATTTCTTTATTCTTCATATTAGTAGCCATTATTGTACTTATTCTAGTATCCTTTTGAATGCTTATTAGATCAAGCATTGACAAATGTTGTTAATTTTGACTAGTATGTGTTCATCTTCATATTAGTTGCCTTTATTGCACTTATGCTAGTATCATTTTGAATTTTTATTAGATCAAGGATTGTCAAATACTGTTAATTTTTAACTAGTATTTCTTTCATATTCATATTAATTGCCTTTATTGCACTAATGCTAGTATCATTTTGAATGATTATTAGAACAGGCATTGACAAATATTGTTAATATTGATTAGTAATTTTTGACTAGTATTTCTTTCATCTTCATATTAGTTGCATTTATTGCACTTATGCTAGTATCATTTTCAATGTTTATTAGATCAGGCATTGTCAAATAACGTTAATTTTTTACTAGTATTTTTTTAATCTTCATATTAGTTGCCTTATTACACATTTTCTGGTATCATTTTGAATGATTATTAGAACAAGCATTGACAAAGATTGTTAATTTTTGACTAGTATTTCTTCCAACTTCATATTAGTTGCCTTTATTACCCTTGTGCTAGTATCATTTTGAATGATTATTACAACAAGCATTGCAAATATTGTCAATTTTTTACTAGTATTTCTTTTGTCTTCATAATAATTGCCTCTATTGCACTTATGCTAGTATCATTTTGAATGTTTATTAGATAAAGCATTGTCAAATATTGTTAATTTTTTACTTTTCTTTATTTCATCTTCATATTAGTTGCCTTTATTGCACTTATGCTAGTATCATTTTGAATGCTTATTAGAACAAGCATTGACAAATATTGGTAATTTTTGACTAGTATTTCTTTAGTCTTCATAATAATTGCCTCTATTGCACTTATGCTAGTATCATTTTGAATTTTTATTAGATCAAGGATTGTCAAATACTGTTAATTTTTAACTAGTATTTCTTTAATCTTCATATTAGTAGCCATTATTGCACTTATTCTAATATCCTTTTGAATGCTTATTAGAACAAGCATTGACAAATGTTGTTAATTTAGACTAGTATTTCTTTCATCTTCATATTAGTTGCCTTTATTGCACTTATGCTAGTATCATTTTGAATGATTATTATATCAAGCATTGTCAAATATTGTTAATTTTTGACTACTATTTCTTTCATCATCATATTATTTACTTTCTTTACTCTTGAACTCGAACTTTATACATATCCATCAAAGATATTTTCATGTGTGTGTGAGCCAATTTGGCATGGGAAATAAAATATTTGAACTGTGTTCGAATTCTTAACGAATCGATTATGTTCATTCAATACCATGTCATTGAAAAAACCATGAATAAAAATGTATGACTCACGGCCACACACATTGAATTACTGATTCCTATATGACAACCGAAGCTAACCAATAACATGCCTCTATTATTACGTAGATCGGTGACTACTCGAGAATACCCGGTGCTGGGGTTGTGGGTGGTGTGATGGTTAATGCCTCAGAATTGTTAATCGAAGTGCCGAGTTCCAATTCCAGTTGGGTTTGTTATATTCATTTACACGCAAATATGCTTGGGAAAATGTTATGGCAATTTACCCATGCACGCTTGGAATCTCCCAGCTATAAATAGGAGCAGGTATTGCCTTTTAGAGGAGTGCAGTTTCCAGCTGGAATTAGAATTTGGCTCTCCTTTTTCCAATTCTGTGTCATTATCTGTTATATCTCCAACACATACATGTTTTCAGCACTTGGTCTTCGTAAACGGCCACGCATTTAAGTATTGACCAAGCATGGCCCTGCTTACCATCGGTTATCTTAGGGGAATGATTTAACGTGTTATGGCAGTAAGCCATAAAACACCTCCAGCACGATACTTAGCAAACCCATTTTAACACGTACGATGAACAACATCACCTTCTCCATAAAATCTTTCTTTCTATTATAATTTATTTTTTCTGATACATGAGATGTCTTTCTGTGTGCTGGCGATCACAGCTCTCTACAGATTCCTTTTCTTTATTGCCTGTAAATTAACATGATATTTTTCGGAAATATAGTGATGTTTTTCCTTTGCTTTCTTCAGTTTTGTTTTTTAATCAGCGCATTCCTTCTCCTAGACTGGCAGGCAACCAAATCTAGAATGCCTAACCGACCGTTCTAATCATCCCGCAGCTGGTGGAAGATGGATCCGTGCCTTTCTTAAGTGCATTTGAGCAAAAGATGCGCAGTGATTTCAAAGAACGATATAGTCATGGCTGGAATTCGAAAAAAACAGCTACACTTACCACAGGGTAATACGTCATATACCGAGATGTTACCTGATTACTTCTCACTTTAAGGCTAGAATCATGAAACTAATGGGCGCCATTTTTTTCTAGTTTTTTTTTTTTAATTGCAAACTATCGCAGTTCAAATACGATTTCTATAGAAAACCTCTTAGCGTAGTGATTCTCAACCACCGTGCTGCGCGATCTTCTTAAATATTGTCATGGCATATATATATATATATATGTGTGTGTGTGTGTGTGTGTGCGTGCGTGCGTACGTGTGTGTGTGTGTGTGTGTGTGTGTAAAATAGATTAGTTAATAAAACAAGGACAAACGAAAGTGTACCAATATAATCAGTGCGATAAACATTTATCAAATATTAATTATTGACCATATCACAAAAATGAAACACGGAGAGAAAGCTTTTTAAGTACGGAATTTTCGGAGACACAAGTGTCCTTCATCGACGGCCCGAGAAATAAACAAAGAAAAGGGAATTACTCACCAATATATGTTTTTGTAGACGGTGTATTTTCTGGTGGAAATCTTATTGTTAGCAAAAACCCAATCTTTGTCTGATCTCTCGTTGTGCGAAACATGAAAATAAACTTAAATATTGGGATCGGTGTAAAAAGCGTTAGGTCGGGTTATTATTAGTAGTTTTTGTCGTGGGGGAAGTGAGATTTTAAACATAGATTAAGAGAGTTATAAGTTGGGGAGGGGAAATACGTCTCGGGTGTAGCATGTTGTAACAAAAATTGTCGGACCAAGTTGTCAAGATGTGATGGAAAAAAATGAATAGGAAACGTGAAATATATAATAAGATATTATTAAATAAATTGAAAAGAAAAAGTGAAGGAACAAAAAATTATATATATATATATATATATATATATATATATATATATATATATATATATATATATATATATATATATATATATATATATTAAGTATAGGAAGCCGTTGTTTGTAAACCAATGGCTTCTGTTACCAATTATAGATATTTAAGGATATTTAATACTTCTCGAATTTACTCTCGTGTGGTCATGTTTGACGTCATGAGCTGCGGTGCGATTTTCGCTTCCGGCGTCTTATATGCACGTGTTTATTGTTGCTAGGAAATCATCCATGTAAACAATCACAGACTATCATCACTGTCTTGTCCGTATATTGCTTAATATGCTGTACAGTAATTGACATCTTTGCTAATGGCTTATGTAAGCCGAAAGCTTAGATTGGATTAAAAAATATGGATAATGTTATTAAGTTTATCAGACGTAATAAAAAGAATTTACATAAAATAAATAGACAACACATGTCTATATTA
Source organism: Acanthosepion lycidas (assembly GCA_963932145.1). Taxonomy (NCBI): domain Eukaryota; kingdom Metazoa; phylum Mollusca; class Cephalopoda; order Sepiida; family Sepiidae; genus Acanthosepion; species Acanthosepion lycidas. Next base: position 81,277,436 of record OZ010598.1, on the reverse strand, counting down.
TTTAATGAAACATGTATGAATGAAAAAATGCTGCCTAAATACACACAATATGTATATATATATATATATATATATATTGACCATTAATATTATCAGTATATATATATATATGTGTGTGTGTGTGTGTGTGTGTGTGTGTGTGTGTGTATAAATTCATGAATCATTCATACAAAAAACAAATATAGATATTTACATTTGTTTTTTGTATGAATGATTCATGAATTTATAAATTATAATTGCACCTTTTAATTGAAATTAAAATAACTGATCCAACGTGCAACTTTCGGATAATAAGTGTGACATTAATGTAATTATTGAACAATATAGTTCATGCCATATTGACGGAAAATCTACCAGTAAAAAAGAATTCTCTTATTGCTATATTTGTACAAAACCGCACAACCTTAAAATTTAAATTCAAACTCAGCGTTGCGACCGCACGTTCCAAACCAATAACACATTTCTCATAGGATTTTTTTGGATTACATCTCTATTTTCGTTGTCCTCTTATTAACGAGTAGTAAAAACAAGAACAAGATCTACTTCCATACCTGATGATGTCTGTAGGAACAGACGAAAGCTTGTAAAAAATCAAAAAGACCTTATGCAACTGGAATTTATAAACAGGGATCATATCATTCATATACAGGTTCGAGGTTGATGTATCTTATTTATATTGTTTGCGAAGATGTATTCTCGCCATTTAAATCATTAACCTCTATATTTGTTTTTTGTATGAATGATTCATGAATTTATAAATTACAATTGCACTTTTTAATTGAAAAATATATATATGTGTGTGTGTGTGTGTGTGTGTGTGCGTGTGTGTGTGTGTGTGTGTGCGTGTGTGTGTGTGTGTGTGTCTGTATACAGGGTGATGCAGCAAAATCCGACACTTGACAAAACGAAAACGAAATAGGCAATAAAAACAAAAGTTGTATATGAAGAGACCCAACAGTTTATTTAGCAACAGTTAGAGATACATACTACATTGTAACCCCCGGCGGCAGCGACGACCATCTCAAGGCAGGCGCGAAATGAGTCACACGCTTTGGCGAACATGTCCTTGTCCATGGCGGCGAACGCCTCCACGATGTCAGCCTTCAGAGTGTCGATCGTGTTGTGGGCATGCTTGTTGGTCATTCCCTCGATCACGCCCCAAAAGAAGTAGTCAAGGGGGTTGCCGTCGTGTGAAGAGGGCGGCCACATGTCCACCGACCAGTGGTGAGGAACATTGTTATGCAGCCACGTCTGGGTTGTGTGCAGGAGCGGAATCCTGCTGGAAGAAGTAGGGGCGTCCGGCGGCGATCTCGTCTATCCTGGGTTTCACCACGCTCCTCAGCACCTCCTGGTATATCTCAGCGTTGACTCTCAGGCCCTTTTGAAAGAAGAACGGAGGCATGACACTCCCCTTGCTGGAGATGACCCCAAGGACCATGACGGATGAGGGAAACTTCGTATACTTCACGACGCGAACCTCCTCGATGTCTTTGCAGATCCACTTGTCGTTGTGCCTGTTGCTTGTCTTGCTCTTGATGAATGTCAGCATGCTTGGGTTCGTTCAGCAAAGCCGCCGCCTTGACCTTCTTTGACTCCTTGGAGTCATTCGTGATGAGCATGCGGTGAAACTTCTGGTAGGAGGAGTAACCAATGTACTTCTTGATCGTTCGGCAGATCGTCGACTTGTGACAGCCCATGTCAGCGGCGATATTGGCTTAGCTCTGGCTTCCACCATTATCTGCTTTCTTCTTGACGGCGGCGACTAACTCGTCCGTCCTAACGGCCGAAGAACGGACGTTGTGGGTCTTTCGATTGGCAGTAAACTCATCCTTGTTCTCACACGCCTTCCACTTCCTCCAATTGTCTATGACCATGGTCCTCTTGAACCCAAACTAGGCCATCACTTCCGCAGACTTCTTCCCGACGCGAAAAGACGCTACTACCTCTGCTCTGTGCTCATATGTCATCCTGGAAAAGGATAGAGAGAAAAACGTTAGTTAGTTGTCAAAATATCGGGTATCTGCGTACACAACTATTGTTTTTATTGCCTATTTCGTTTTCTTTTTTTCAAGCGTCGGATTTTGCTGAAACAGACTGTATATATTGACTACTAATATTATCAATGTATATATGTTTATGTGTTTGTGTGAGTATTACTGATACAGCTTAGTATTTGAATAAATGAATAAGTCTTAAACTTTTTTCAAATAATTCTTTTTACCATTCTTCGATTATGTTTATTTAAATACATAGTTTTTATATTCATTTTTTAAAAAGTATTTTTACTTTTTTTAATTTAACTTTTTAATTTTTTCCTTTATTTGAATAAATTAAGAATAACCCTTTTCTTAAAATAATTGTATTCAACATTCTTTGTTTAATTCAAAATTTATGGTTTCAGTTCATAACATTTAAACGTATAGCCCTTAAAATTTTGCTAAGTGCGACGTGATATTTCCATTTGTTCCAAGGTGTGCCGTTGCTTAAAAAGGCTGAAAAACATTGGCTTAACAACACCTAACGACCAAATTGAAAAATTAAAGAAATATCAAACATTTTAGTCAACTCTGTAGTTTGACTCTTGAACTGGCGTAACCAGCGTTGATGTGTCAAAATTCACTCCCCTTTTTGAGGCGGAAGTCACGCCCGCGAGAGCATTCAGCATGACGAGCTTGCTTCGACCACATCTCTGGGCCCTGGGAATGGGCTAACACTATCAACACGAGATTCTTGAGGCCGACCTGAGAAACAAGAAAGTTATCTTCTTTTTCACAGCTCTGATCTACCGAACTTACGAGGTCGGCGTTAAATATACTAAGTGGTGGGGGGAGGTTCTTAGTACACTCAAGACGATCAAGGTTACAAGCAAGTATTGTATGAATGCTTATTACACCAGTTTACTTTCACAGTGCGCCTACAAAATTAACATGCGTATTTAGGTCAGACATTTAGGTATTTTCTGTCTTAATTTCTGGGATGAGGAGCTATCATTATTTACACTATTTATATTTGTACTATTGTCCTCATCTTTGTTGTTATTATCACCCAATCGTCTTCTGTATGAATTTCTGGCATGATCATTATTTAAACTATTTATTCGAACTATTGTCCACATTTTTGTTGTTGCTATTACAGTGTTTGGCCGTCGTGTCCTTCGGCCTTCCTGCAGGTGAAGATAATCCGAATGTAAATAGTGTAAGTACTCTTGGTATATATTTATTTTTGTAAAATCATATTCACCCTGTACAAGCCCGGAGAGCCAGACGAGGCTGACGGTTACAGAGTAAGAGGCATATTTCATGAGGATATGTGGGAATGAAATCAATTGATTCTAGATTTGAACAGGTTAAGTTTATAGTGATCTGTGAAGCTTCCTCTTGGGAGGCTTAGATGAGGTTAAAAATGACTGCAACAGCATTTTGCATATCCGTACAAAATATTACACCACTGTTTTTATACACACATAATGGAACCAACTCATTGTCGAGTATGACTATCACATGATATGCTTGTATGACTTACACGTGCTCTAAACGAACATGGCTCTTTAAACCGAAACGTTTAACACATCTAGCACAATGTTAGTATACGATGTTAGATCAAAAGATATCAGTCCTAGGTATGACGATAAACTTCATCCGGCAAGCAAGGCCTTTGATCCTGAAATGAGAGGTTTTCAGTTGCTGGAACGACCTCTTAAATGTTGTTTTTCTCTGTTATAGCAGCTGTTAGAATTCCAGGTATGGGGAAATAGTAAACACCACAAACAAAAACAAAAAACTATGTAAGTATAAAATACATATATATATATATATATATATATATATATATATATATATATATATATATTAAAAGTACCACCAATGCATATTTATATTATAAAAATTACAACAACAGCCATTTATAGCAAAATTATCAACAGTAAATTTTTAAGGGAAAATGACCAACAATACATTTTATAGTAAAATGAAAGGATTAAAACTAAAGCAAAATGATTTAGTGAATCTAAATTATTTAACCAAACCGGCTTGAATTAAAATACGCCGTCTATATGCACAAATTCTACTCTCGTTCGCCGATTGAGCACTATGGGGAAAAGGAAATTTTAAAAGCAATTGTCTGCTCCTGCTTATAAAGGATCGCCAGCCTTCCCTGACGATCCGCTTAGGTGATACCATGGCAGGTTTGTCTGGCTCTCTAGGTTTAACTAGGTCTGCTCTACTCATTGTATTGAGCACTTTATTTAGTTGTTTTGGATACTCGCATCGTTTTTTTTTTTCTTTGGGCCTTGAACTCGTATGCTGGACGATTATTTTCTACTAACATGTTCTTGGTTCTTTATTGTGTGTATATATATATATATATATATATATATATATATATATATATATTAATTACACAACAAAATCACATATTGCGTCATATTGGGGAGATCAGTTTTAATATTTGATATTACTAGAATCCACGTGGATTTTATACCAACATATTTATTACCTGTAATACATATATATATATATATATATATATATATATATATATATATATATATAGTGTGTGATCCACAGACCGATTGTTTCGCTGTATCAAAGTTCATCAGGGAGATAGACATCCGATTGCTTCAAGCCGGGATCGAAACTCGACCGATTTGGCATGTCATGTCAGAGAATCTATTTCCAAGCTATCGTCGCCCGGCAGAGTGAAAGGGAAATTTTAACGTCTTTACTATAAGAAAGACGTCAGTGGCTAGGAGAGCATTGCTTTAGCAGCAGCATCCACTGATTATATAATCCCCCTTTTCTCTCCAAGAGCTCAATTGAATTATTTCGAGAGCATAAATTTATATATATATATATATATATATATATATATATATATATATATATATATATATATATACACACACACATACATACATACATATATATATATACACACACATACATACATACATATATATATACACACACATACACATATATATATATATATATATATATATATATATATATATACAGAACCTACCTACCTTTTTTTCGCACCGCCCGGGTATAGTTATATATATATATATATATATATATATATATATATATATATATATATATATATATATATGAAGAAAAATATACGGAAAAAACAAACAAAAAACCTTTTCTTTCAAAATATTCAAATTTAGGAATACATTTTCACAGCGTCGCCTACGTGGTGACAACGTGACCATGTTTAAAACGGAACGCTGATCGTATAAAACTTTCAGTTATTTTTTTGGATAAGTCTTGTTCTTGTGTCCATCCCCAACCGGATCACCAGGGGTGTGATCACTCTGTTGAAAAAGGGCAAAGGTGGTGGGGGGAACCTAGATGATTACAGGCCCATAACTCTGCTGAACACAGAGTTAAAGATTATGGCCAAGATCCTGCAGGAGCGTTTGCAGTCAGTTGCCGAGTCTCTGTTGGGACCTGAGCAGACTTGTTCTGTGAGGGGCCGAACAATTCAGAGCAACCTGCATCTGATCCGCACGATCATAGAGGGTGTAAAAGACGACGAAGAAGCCGCGCTGATCAATTTGGATCAGTCCAAGGCATTTGATAGGGTCGACCATCGCTACCTTGCAGCTGTCCTGCAGGCCGCTGGATTCGCACCCAACTTCTGCCGCTGGATTAGCCTCCTGTATCGCTCCCCCAGTGCGGTGGTACAGGTGAACGGAAGGCTGTCGGACGCGTTCGTGCTGTCTAGGTCGGTTCGTCAGGGTTGTCCGCTGTCGCCTCTCCTTTATGCTTTGGCGTTGGAGCCTCTCCTTCGTCGGCTGAAGGACGAGACCGGCAGTCCGGCCCTACGTGGAATTGCCGTTCCTGGAGGGTCTCGAGCCAGGGTTTCCGCGTACGCCGATGACGTATCTGCTTTCGTGTCGTCCCGCAACGACATTGAGGTGGTACAGAAGGCGCTTGATCGGTACGAGAAGGTGACAGGGGCCAAAATAAACCGCGACAAGTCGTCCGGCTTGCGGTTAGGTGCCTGGAAGGGGGTCGCTCTTCCGGGCCGCTTCGGTTGGACAGACGGTCCTGTCCGCATTCTTGGAGTGTGGTTTGGGCCTGACCTCCAGCTGGAGAAGAATTGGTCTGAAGTACGAGCAAAGGTCGATTCCGCCGGTCAGACTTGGAATCGACGGAGGTTGTCCGTGAAGGGCAGGGCGGAGGTGTGTGCTACATACATTTTCCCCCTGATTCTTTATCGATTGTCCGTACTTCCTCTCTGTAAGACTCACAAGAAGGCGCTCGAGCAATCGCTATCCTCCATTTTATGGAGGGGACGCGGGAATCGGGTCGACAGACGAGTCTGCACTAAACGTCCGTGTCATGGGGGGCTGGGAATGCCGCACCTGCCGAGTCACATCCGTGCCTCTAGGTTGGCTTTCCTACGCCGTGCATTGACTGGAGGAGATCCGATTCTGGAGGGGATTGTTAGGGACGCGTTCCCTGGCCTTACCATCAGTCCCCCCATCTCGCGGGTTGAGCGCGGTCGTAAACCCCGGGATCAATCGGTTTTCCTTCGCGAGTGTCGGTCGGCCTTGAGGGCCGTTCCCCGGTCCAGTGACCTTTCTCGGCCTAGGAAGGTCTTCTATCGTGAATTAGTGGAGAGGCCCGCGAGGGATCTCCTACGAGATACGCTCGGCTTGTCGGAGGAGGAGTACTGCTCCTACTGGTCTTGGGCGCCAGCGGCGGATTACCTCAGTAACCCTGAGTTTTCGCTTAGCTGGCGATTGGCTCGGAATCGGCTGCCTCTCAACGACAAGGCTTTCATATGGGGCTTGGCGGATTTGCCAGACTGTGAACGGTGTGGTCTTGGCTTAGAGGAAACGGCTGCGCACGCCTTCTACCATTGCCCCCAGGTCCGCCCCTTATGGGACCATGTCGGCGAGCTGACGGCTCGTCTCGCTCCCGAACAGCTTGTGTCCATTGATCGCGCATACGCGTGTGACAATGTGTCGCCCCCGTATTCCGGGATGAAACGGATGGTGTTTCTGACGCTGATGGCCACGGCTCGAATGGTGATTTGGACGACGCGAAAGGAGGAAGTCTTGCGAGGCAATCGTCTTTCTCATTCGGATCTGATTCGATTCTTTGAGCATCAGCTCAAGATGAAGATTAGATCGGATAGAAAACGATTGCATTCGACAGTCTTTAGCGAAAGGTGGGTAAAAGAAGCGAGCTTGCTTCGTGTGAACGGGGCTAGCCTTGATTTTCTCTTCTAGGTCAACCTATTGCACATCGGGGTGGCTTCCTGTGGAACCCTCCCCTTGGTTAGGTTAGACAAGCTTCAGTGTACCTAGTTAATGTGAGTAAGTGTTGTTCCTGGCCTGCATCCCGGCCGTTCTTTGGTTATGATCCAAGTCGAGATTCCCATCCTCCCCAGTTTGTTTTGACCCCCGCCCCATTTTCATCTCGACTGGGTCAGTTTTATATTTTCCCATTCCAGCCTAATATTTTATACTTTTTCCCACTCCCTTAGGGAGAGCGTCTCTTGATTTTGTCCCCTGGGCAGAATACAGCGGCCTCTCTGTTTTATGGGTTGGACGGTCCCTACTAACATCAATTATGTTTAGTTTGTATTTGTGTTTATTTTAAGTTTATTATTGGGTTCATTTCCCTCCCCTCTCATTTTATCATTATTAGAATTGTATATATATATATCATCATTAGAATTTTCATGGTATGGGGCGCGATTTTGGTAGGTCTCCCTTGAGAGCACGTGGTATTATGGTGGTTGAAGGATTGTTTGGTGATGGACGAGTTCTTTTGGTGAATGTGTAAAATGTAATGTACGAATGGGTCGCGAATCTGATTATCTAGGTATAAGATAGTTAGTGTTGACCAGCCTCTACCCCTCCCCTTTATTGGCCTTGTGCCACAATTTGTACTTTTTGTTCAAATAAATACCAGTCTTGTTCTTGTGTCCATCGTCTTTGTCATGTTCAATTTGATAATGGATATTATTTTTTATATTTTATATTGACAAAAGGGATGAATCCACCTCTCCTCCCCAAATCTCTGCGTTTATTAGTAAGACTTGACTCTCTAAATCATTTTTAGCTCAGCGTAAGAAAGATATCTTTAATCATTTTTAAGATACACCGGTTCAAAGCTTAATCTATCAATTGGACAATTTATCTTTTACACCATTTGCACAATGTTGCTGTTACACCCGAATTTATAAAGAGTGTTCTAATAATTTGTACCGATTTTAAATGTGAATTAAGTTTAAACCTCTAATGATTTTTTTCTTTTTCTTTTTCTTTCATATTTGGCAGATATTTGGGCGAAATTATTTTTCACACATAATTGCCATGACTTGAATAACATGATCCAATTGAGAAATAAATAAATTTTCACAAATAACACTGATTTATTTACTGAATCAAAGTCGATCCATCTAAATGAAACACCCGTAATAATGTTTTGATTTTTTTAAGAAATAAAGTGACAGTTACACTATTTACATTGTTCGGACTGTTGTCCTCATCTTTATCGACAGAGAGTGAATAATATAAATAGTGTAAATATTTACAATACCTCATCTCAGTAATATAGACAAATCCTGACGAAGACCGGAGAGTATATCGACCGAAACAGGATTGATATGACAATTAAGATGAAAACAGCAGTCCGGACCATGTAAATAGTGAAAATAATTAAAATACCCCATCCCAGAAATATAGACAGACCCGGAAGAAGGCCGGGGCGTACGGCGGCCGAGGCGTCGTGAATATGGCAATTAAGATGAGGATAACTGTCCGAACAATGTAAATAGTGTAAATAGTTACAATAACTCATCTCAGAAATATAGACAGATTTAAAGATATAAAGGGTGTTACAATAACTTGGACCGATTTAAAATGTGAATTAAGTTTAAACATCTAATGATTTTTTTCTTTTTCTTTCAGATTTGGCAGACATTTGGGCGATATTATTTTTCATACATAATTGGCATGACTTAAATAACATGATCCAATAGAGAAATAAAATAAATTTTCGCCAATAACACTGATTTATTTACTATTGACTTTGATCCGTCTTAATGAAACACCCTTATATATAATTGCCATGGCTTAAATAATATGACCCAATAAAGAAATAAAATAAATTTTCACCAGTAACACTGATTTATTTACTATTGACTTTGATCCGTCTTAATGAAACACCCTTATATATAATTGACATGACTTAAATAATATGACCCAATAGAGAAATAAAATAAATTTTCACCAATAACACTGATTTATTTACTATTGACTTTGATCCGTCTTAATGAAACACCCTTATATATAATCCATTTTAATGAAACACTCTTTATATGGCATATATTGAGCGTTTATTCAAATTGTTATTATTATTCATGTAGAAATTAGATAAAATAGCACCCAGTTTGGGTTTAGCTGTTACCATCTTCTTTTTTATGTACTGTGTCGCTTCATGACGTAGGTGAGCATGGCTTTCCACAACTCCCAGTCCCTTGTATCTCTCAATAAAGCTTGTTCTTCTGCTATTTCTCGCAATTCCTGTTCCGCCATCCATTTATTCAAGGTCATCAAGTACGTTATGACGCATGTTGTCTTCCTCTGCCCCGCTTGCCCTCTATCTATTCCGTGCGTATCAGATTTTCCAAGCCCTCCTTCCTCATTATATCTCCTAGAAGCCTCAATTCGCTCTTCCTCGTGTTAAGTACTAGTTTCCTTTTGTTTCCATAGTGGCCGTAAAATGGTTCTTGTGTCATGCAAGACAGTAGGAGTATACGTAATATATTTGGTCTCATTATAGGAGACAGTGAGCTTTGGGTGAGTATATAATATATTTCTATGGTTTCCTTTGACACATTCATTAGTAAAAAGACCTGAAGCATCTAACGTTGCTAGGACCCCATTTTTAGGTTTATTAGAATGTAATATGTCAATAGGTTTGGGCGTAAGATTTATAAATCTATTTGTTTGGCATCATAATTAAATAATACACATGAAATTGTGTGTGTGTGTGTGTGTGTGTGTGTATGTATGTGTGTGTGATCCACAGAGTGTCTGTTTCGCTGTATCACAGCTCATCAATGTGGCTAGACGTCCGATTGCCTCAAGCAAGGATAGAAACCCAACCGATTTGGCATCAGTCGGAGATTTTCCCCCAGAGCTATCAGCACCCGACGGAGTTGAAAGTGAATTTTCAAGTATTTATTTTAGAATAAACAAGCCACTGACTCAGAGTGTTCAATTGATAGAAGAGCATTTGCATATATATATATAAATATATATATATATATATATATATATATATATATATATATATATATATATATATATATATATATACATTAAAGGTAATAATTCTGTTGGTATATAATCCAAGTCGATCCTAGTAATATAAAATATTAAATGTGATCCACAAAAAGAGCTCAATGTATTTATTATTACAGAGCAAATAATTAGTTCACAATAAAATCCAAAATTGCCTCATGGGGAATAAACTCATTTCAACCGACGAAAGATTCTTCAGTCTCATTCAACCCCTAGCGGAGTTGAATAAGACCAATTTTATTGTGTTCTATCTATCTGTCTATCAATCAGTCTCTCTCTCTCTCTAATATATATATATATATATATATATATATATATATATATATATATATATATATATAGAGAGAGAGAGAGAGAGAGAGAGAGACATACTTTCCCTGACGATCCGTTTAGGTGAAACCTAGGTAGGTTTGTCTGGCTCACTAGGTGTATATATATATATATATATATATATATATATATATATATATTAGTTATTTTCTATTAAAAAAAGATTATAATAAAAATTGTTAAAATCGCTCTGCTGTTTCCCTCATTAGGATACACACACACACTCTCTCTCTCTCTCTCTCTATATATATATATATATATATATATATATCAGTTATTTTCTATTAAAAAAAGATTATAATAAAAAATTATGTTGAAATCGCTCTTCTGTTTCCCACATTTGGATACACACACTCTCTCTCTCTCTCTCCTTACATATATATATATATATATATATATATATATATATATATATATATTAAGTTGGTGCAAAAATAATGACGTAATAATGTCGTTTTTTGACGTATTTTTTAACGTCAAAAAACGACATTATTACGTCATTATTTTTGCACCAACCTCATATATATATATATATATTAGTACGTGTGTGTGTGTGTCCGTTTTATGGTGTTTCCTGTACCTGACATTTCAACGCGGCCTTCCATCTGACTGTTGTACAGGTCAGTTATTCACAAACTGCAGAAAGCTTTGGCTGCACCAAGAAATCGAACCGAGCCTATGCCAGGAATTAGTAACGACAACATCTGTGAAACATTAAGCTCTTGCTCTGCCGGTTGGGAAGTTAATAGGCGGTAAGTGACTAGCACCAAACACGCCAGCCCGCGTTCATAAAATGCGGCTGTTTAAAAGGCAAAGTCACTAATTATAACGGAAGTTTACAGCGTGCCGCCTCAATTCAAACCAGTGCCGCCAAATTGCTTGACTTTTGATCATCATATATGCATTAAGGTTTGCCCTCCTCTTGTACGACGCCGTTACAAATACCTGGATTAAATGAGTGTATGTGTGTGGGCGTGCAGATTTCTTTTAATAATGTTCAACCGATACCAGACTCAAGAACGACTCAAGTTAGAAGGTTAAATTTTTGATTGATTCGTTTTCTACGGCTTATAAACTCTTGTAAGTTATTTAAAGCCAGAGAATAATTTTAGATAGGAATAATCTTTTTGTTTTTCATTTTGAGCAAATAATTATGTTTTAGTGAAACGCGTTTGAGCTCGGTGGGAAACAGTCGATCCATAACCTTTCCAAAGGGTATCTGCGCGTTAAGTGAATATAACAAACCCCACAGGAAGTTGAACTCAGCTCTTAGATCAACAATTCCAAGCCACTCCCGGTATTCCTTAGAGCTCACCCATCTAGGCGCAGACCAGGATCGACGTTGCTTAACTTTGGTGATCTTACACTATTTACATTATTCGGACTATTGTCCTCATCTTTGTCGCCATGTTTATCACAAAGATGAAGATTATAGTCCGAATAATATAAATAGTGTACATAATACCTCATCTCAGAAATATAGACAGATACTGAAGAGCCGAAACTTTGTAATAAATATGGCGACAAATATGAGGACAATAGTCCGAATAATGTAAATAATGTACACACTACCTCATCTCAGAAATATAGACATATACTGAAAGGCCGAAACACTGTGATAAATATGGCGAAAAGATGAGGACAATAGTCCGAATAATGTAAATAGTGTACACAATACCTCATCTCAGAAATGTAAACAGATTCGGTGATCTTACGGGAAGCGGCGTTTCAGTAGGTCATGTCCGTAAGCCGAAGAAGAATTAATAGAAGAAACGGAAGTGAAAGAAAAAGAAGCAGATTAGAAACGAGATATGACCGGGGATTGATATGACAGGAACCGGTGTTTCAACAAGATATGGCCGTAAATTAGAGCTTTACTGGATACGGTTACTTGTATGGGACTGCAGATGAGGATATAGAGGGTGGACAACTATTAACATTGAAATCTGATTGTAGTGTTCTGGGAAGCATCAACGCGGGAGTATTATGTTTTTTTTGTTGTTTTTTTTTTTCAGTATTACCCAGTTCAATCTCCAAAAGCTATTCAAGTTAGAGGGTTACTGAATGATGTTGTTGTAAGGACGTAATTAGGGGAGGTAGGAAGTGTATATTATGACGATATGTAGGGCAGATAATGGGTGTACGTAGATATGAAGAAGTTAAGATCGTAGTGATCGGGGGAGCATCCTATCGGGAGTCTGCTGCACAAAGTAGCGGTTCTTATAAAGAAACTCTCAGAAGGAAACATCCTTTCTAACAATGTAATACGGTCAATGATGAGGATGATTCGACCCTACGGACCTGTGCTCTAAAGGTCTGAATTAGTGGAAGTAAAAACGTAAGAAATTTACCACGTCTACAGGCAAAGTGGAAAAAATCATCACTCACAAGAATGTGCAAAATGCTTTTGGATCCTATCAAGGATGGCTAGTGAGGATTGAGAAGCTCCAGCTCAGATACGACAGTAATCCTCCATTTTTTTTTCTTTCGTCTGAGCTAATTCTTGTAATAATGACGCGGGATAGGACTCTAGAAGTGCTGCAAAAAGATGATTAGCAACTCCAGCCAAGATATGACAGCAATGGTCTATTTTTTTTTTTTTTTTTTTTGTTGTCTGATCTGACTCTCGGAAATATAAACTCAGGTACAAGAAACCAAATATATTTCCAGCATCTTTACCAATGTATCATATAAATATGTTCAACTTGAGGTATAGTGTAAACTTGAGTCCCAACAGATTAGAGTAACTGTTATGGGGTCCACCCATTTTTCATATAAGTGGACTCTACCAAGTGTACCTGAACTGCTGCCATTAAATACCCAGAGTTACAGTCGACAGTGAGTGTCGGTAGTCGGATAGTGAGAGGATATACGAACGGAGATAGTGTGAGGTAACCTCTTGTAGAAGTCAGTTACAAGCACGTAGACTCTTAGGAAGTCCTACTTCGAGACTGTATATATCTATCTGTATTTGCTACTAACCACGTTCCTGGACTTACTAACAGTATTACTCTTTGTATGATTGTGTAAATACATTTTATTTCTTATATTTAATTATTGCGTTTGTCATTCCTTGGAGACCGAATTCATCTCGGAATCCACAACAGTAACAGACGAAATAAAGAAGTCTCACTGAGAATAAGATTGTTCATCCCGAAAGGAGAAAATTCAGAGCCTGAAACAGTGATGATGAAAAGTTACTAGCTTGTTCTTTTTTGTCAATATCCCAATCAAGACAACAAAGCCACTACGATGCAAGTAGTTACTAAATGTTAGAGGATATGAGAAAACCTACTATTAAAGAGAGTGGACAGTAAAAAAAAACAAGAATTAAGAAGACACAATAAAAGATTGACATTGCATATTAATGTTTAAAGATCAAAGTCGACTGGGAAGCAAGACACCAGAAGAGAGTTCCACAAGCGAGAAGTGCGATAGAAGAAACTGTTAGCATAAAACTTACGGTTAAATCTAGCCATTGAAAATATAAAAGGATGAGGCATTGTTGCTTAAATATATAAAGCAGATGAACTAAACAGGAAAGCATATCAAAACAATTAGCATGAAGATATTTATAGAAAAGACACAGAGAAGCTATGTCACGGCGGTAGGAAAGCGACCGAAGCCGAGATGCTAGATCAGGACCAATAAAATTGCAGATTCTTTGGATTTTATCAAAAATCTCTGAATATATAACAGGAACACCGTACCAGATGTGCCAGCAATATTCAAAGCAAGGATGAATGGGAGACTTAGATATTATTTGTTTTGTTTAAAGTATTGGCTTTGTCTGAAGATGCATGATCTGCTTTGTAGCCTTGTATATTGCATATATATATATATATATATATATATATATATATATATATATATATATATATATATATATATATATATGTGCATTTGTCACGATGGTATTTTAAAAGATATTCGATTTTAGGTTTCGATTATTAAGTAACGTAGTCAACATAAGTTTTCGTCTATATGTTCCTGCAAATGTCTTTATTATTCCTTGAATTTGGTCACTTATTTATTGATTTCTATCTATCCTACTTATCCTCATAAACTTCACTTCTTTCTACGACAACTTACGTTATGTTGCATTCAGTAACTCTCTACCGAAGATGGGGTATCATATTAGTAAACATCGGTGGTTTCCTCTACAGTGGGAGTCGCAGGTTTGATCCCTGCTTGGGAAAGCAGAAATTTCATCAGAACAATTACCATGAAAGTATTTACATAGTAAAGGCACATGGAAGTTACGTTACGACGGTCTAAAATAGACTGAAGCCGAGATGTCTTGTCAAGACCAATAACATTGCAGATTCTAGTTTAAATATTAGCAAGAATATCTAAATATATAGCAAGATCTCAAGTCCAGATGTGGGGTAGCAATTTTCAAAGCAAGGATGAATGATAAACTTAAAATTATATGAGAAATATTTGAAGACTATTATCCATCTTTATTTTGAATATTGCTGCCATATTTGGTCTGATTTAAGAGGTTTTCAACTTTACAAATTAGTTTTTTCCACACTAAGATGTTATAGTTTGATCTTATTTGTTTAGTTTAAGGTATTGGATTTGTCTAAATTTACTTCATTTGCGTTGTATATCGTGTATAACTTTGCATTTTTATGACAATATTTTACAAGGTATTCTTTTTTAAGGTTCGATTATTAAATAACGTAGTCAAAATTTATTTTCATGTCTGTGTTCCTGCTAATTTGTTTATTATTTACTTAATTTGTTTTCATATAGATTGATTTAGATTTTTATTTATTTTAGTTTAATTACATTTTTTTCTTATTCTTTTCAGGTTTTCGATTTCTAAGTAACGAATAAAAAATTTGTTTTCGTGTCTGCATTTTGAGAATTTGTAATTTTGATGGTCTGGGAAGGTAATCATAGCTATTTTCTCCTCCAGACAGAGTTTGTAGTTTTTGCATTTATTCTTGTAGGCGGATGATATTTTCTTTATTTTCCATTATATTTTTGTTGTAATTTGATGTTTGTTTTAAATTTGTATATGTTTAGTAAATATTGAACTGTTCCCGAGCAAAATCACAACACACATGGCCTGAAGATTGCGTTTAACGAAGTAAAAGCCCTCTATTCCATGAAATCAATGCCCACTTTTACATACATATATATATATATATATATATATATATATATATATATATATATATATATATGTGTGTGTGTGTGTGTGTGAGCTTGTTTAATATTCCATATTAAAATATATAAACTAATATCTAAAACTTGGAGGTTGTATATATATATATATATGTATATATATATATATATCTGTTTGTGAGTGTGTCACTGGATGCTCCATACTTTCACCACATCTAGGCTTCATTTACTAAACCACTATATATATATATATATATATATATATATATATGTGTGTGTGTGTGTGTGTGTGTGTGAGCTTGTTTAATATTCCATATCAAAATATATAAACTAACATCTAAAACTTGGAGGTTGTATATATATATATATATATATATATATATATATATATATATATATATATATATATCTGTTGGTGAGTGTGTCACTGGATGCTCCATACTTTCACCACATCTAGGCTTCATTTACTAAACCACTATATATATATATATATATATATGTGTGTGTTTGTGTGTGTGATTTACGGCGTGAGAAAGTAAGTTTTTGCTTATATACATCAATATATATTATTCATATGTGTGTCTATGTATACGAGTGTGTGTCAGTGTGTGCGTATATATATATATATATATATATGTGTTACAATATTGCAAATCCTATCCTAACATCAACTTCTCCAAATGGCACGTCAGTAAACTGCTTTATTGACCGTTTGTCTATATATATATATATATATATATATATATATATATATATATATATATGCATGTATGTGTGTGTGTGTGATGCGCGCTCGCGAAATGTGTGTGTAATTTACAGCTCATAAACAGATATGCATGTCTGTATATTCATATATATGAGCATATCTACGTTCGTGGTTGCGCGCGTGCGTCGCCAGCCTTTTTGCACACAGACGTCGTCATGAAGCCGAACGGAGAATGCTTTCCGTTGCAAGTAACTACGTGGTGGTGATGATGGTGCTGGTGGTGGCAGTGGTTGTGTCGAGGCCGTGGGGCGGGGCGGCGGGGGGGGAAACACCAGCCCGAGTCACGTGCTTGAGAAGTGAGTTGATGTCCTGACAGCAAGTCAAGGAGTGGCAAAACTCTGAACAATATTCACCAACGCCAGGAGCTGCGAAATTGTGAGCTGACCGCTTCAGCATGTTGGCAAGTGGACGAAAGTAGACAGGACGGACTTATTAGGGGAATAAGAAGTGCATTAATGGACGACGGAAAGTTAAATGGGTAGCATGGGGTTGGAAGAGGGTGGTCAAGAAGAAGAAGAAGAAGAAGAAGAAGAAGAAGAAGAAACGTAGTGTTAATTGAAAGAAGACAAGGAGGAGCAGGTAGGAGAGGATACATGCAAAGAAGAAGAAGAAGGAGAGAAAGAAGAAGAATAAAAAGAAGAAGAAGAAGAAGAAGAAGAAGAAGAAGAAGAAGAAGAAACGTAGTGTTAATTGAAAGAAGGCGAGGAGGAGTAGGTAGGAGAGGATACATGCAAAGAAGAAGAAGAAGAAGAAACGTAGTGTTAATTGAAAGAATGCGAGGAGGAGTAGGTAGGAGAGGATACATGCAAAGAAGAAGAAGAAGAGAAAGAAGAAGAAGAAGAAGAAGAAGAAGAAGAAGAAGAAGTAACGTAGTGTTAATTGTAAGAAAGCGAGGAGGAGTAGGTAGAAGAAGATAGATGCAAAGAAGGAGAAGAAGAAGAAAAAGAAGAAGAGAAAGAAGAAGAAGAAGAAAAAGAAGAAGACGAAACGTAGTGTTAATTGTAAGAAAGCGAGGAGGAGTAGGTAGAAGAGGATACATGCAAAGAAGAAGAAGAAGAAGAAGAAAAAGAAGAAGAAGAAACGTAGTGCTAATTGAAAGAAGTCGAGGGGGAACAGGTAGGAGAGGATACATGCAAAGAAGAAGAAAAAGAAGTTTTATAAAATATCGTTCAAGAAGAAGAAAAGAACAAGTCGTTGAAGAAGATACAGATGAAAAATAAAAATTATACGGTGAAGTAGATGAAAAATAGGTTGAAGAAGAAATAGTTCAAGAAAAGAAGAAGAAAAGAACAAGCCGTGGAATAATAAATGAAGAAAAAGAAAAAGAGATTGAAGATGAAAAGGTTGAAAAAGAAAAAAATTATTCTGAGCGTTAAAAAGAAGAAAAAATGGGTAGAAATTCAAGAAAAGAAGAATAAAAGAGGAAGTCGTTCAATAAGAAGCGAAAGAAGAAAAGGAAAAAGAGTGTGAAGAAAAATGAGGTTGAAGAAGAAAAAGCACAGAGGGAAAAAATACAAAAATAGGTAGAAGATGGCGATGAAGAAGAAAAAGTAGGAGTAAGAAAGAAAGAAAGAAAGAAAGAAAGAACAGATTCTTAATTGAAAGAAGTTAAAGACGGGGAATCTTTGAGAGAATAAGACAAAGAAGAAAAAAGTTTGTAGCAGTCGTTGAAGAAGTTGAACATGAAGAAAAGAAAATTTGAAGAAGTCATTGAATAGGCTGAAAAAAAAGGAATTGATTAAAAAAAGAGATAGGAGAAAATTGATTGATAGATTCGTTTTCTACGGCTTATCAACATTTTGCAACATATTTAAAGCCATGATCATTTTTTTTTTATTTTTACGATAATAATACAAGTGTTACGAACTAATAGTTGAAGGAGAAGATGTGGGTTCATGCCTTTCCCAAGAGAATATGAAAAATATGTGAAATTAAGGAAGTCCAATTCAGCTCCCCGATTAACAACCTCGGGCCATTATTCATTATTTCATCCGCACATTCAAAGTTACAGCACCTGGAATTCCCAAGCAGTCACCCATGTATGTATTGACTAGCATCGACGTTGCTTAACTTCCATGATCGCATGGAAACCGGTATTTCAACTTGAAATGGCTAGAAGAAGAAGAAGAAGAAGAAGAAGAAGAAGAAGAAGAAGAAGAAAATCTGATGAAAGAAAAAAGAAAACTCATAGCGAGGAAGACGAAAAGGAACGATCAAGAAACGAAAGAGAAAAGGAAGGATCAAGAGGAAGAAGAAAAAGAAAGTTGACGAAGGAAAAAACCTCATAGAAGAGAAGGGCGATAAAGAAAGAAGAGAAAAAAAAAAGGAAGAATCAAGTAGAAGAAGAGGGGAAAGAAACGTGATGAAGGAAAAAAATCATAGAAGAAAATGTAGAAGTAGAGGTAGAAGAAGAAGAAAAGAAGGATCAAGAAAGAGAAGAAAAAGGAAGATACAAGAAGAAGAAGAAAAAGAATTCTGGTGAAGAAAAACTCATAACAGAAAAGATAGAAGGAGAGATAAAAGAAAAGGAAAAGAAAGAATCAAGAAAGAGAAGAAAGAAAGAAAGAATGAAGAAGCACTTGGTTAAACTTGCAAGGTTCTAGATTGCTTGTTCTTAGAGAAAATAATAATAATAATAATAATAATAATAAGAAGAAGAAGAAGAAGAAGAAGAAGAAGAAGAAGAAGAAGAAGAAGAAATGGAAAGAGTGAAAGGCAAGTGAAAGGAAAAGAATATAAACGAGATATTATCTCAGGTAAAATGAAGCAAGATGAGTAAGTGTACAAAAAAAAATACAAAGGAGAGAGAAAGAGAAAGAAAAGAAGAAGAAAAGAGCGAGATTGAGAAACAATGAAGAAGTCTAAAAAAGAAAATGAAAAATGAAAGCAAACCACTGGAAATAAAAACGGAATGATGGAAAAAAACGAAAAATAGTAAAAACTTAAAAAGGAACAATAACAGAATGGAGCCTGTAAAAATGAATGGGGGGGGGAAAAAGGAAAAGAGGTTAAACAATATTATAAAGAATCGGAATTGAATGAAAGAAAAGAAAGATATAGAGAAGACAAAGAAAAGAGCAATATGCCAAGTAATGAAGAAGAAAAGAGATGAAATCGAAAGGAAATAGAGAGTAAAAGATGGAAAAGAAACAAGTAAAAATCGGAAAGAAATAAAGTAAAAATTGAAGTGTGTGGAAAAGGCGGAATGTGAAATTAAAAAAGGCGAAATAGCATACAGAAGAAGAAGACGGTAAAAAAAAAAGAAAAAAGGAAGTGAAAAAGAAAGTGAAACAATTAAATAAACGAATAAAATTAAATAAATAAGAAAAGGAAATAAGGAATAATAACAAAAAGAAAAATGAAGAAAACGTATAAGAAAATGGCGAATAAGGAAAAGGTTAAAAAAAAGGATGAAGAAGGAAAAAGAACAGAGATAGAAAAAACAGAAGGCAAAAAAGACGAAAAAGAAAAGAAAAAAAAGAAAAAAGTTAAATGAAAAAACAAGAGAAGAGGATGAATGAAAAAATAATAAAAGAAAAAAATAGGCAAAAATAAGGAAATGGTGAAGAAGAAAAAAAGAAGAAAAGTGGAAAAGAAAGAGAACGGAAGAAGTGTTAAACGAGAAAAATGAAGAATAAAGAAAAAAGGAAACGAATAAAAAAGAATAAAAAAACAAGTTAAATAATGAAAGAAAAAGATGAAAAATGAAAAGAAGCAGAAAAATAAAATAAAAAAAAATAAGAAAAGGGTTAAGGAAAGCAGACTTAATAAATGAGAAAAGAAGAAAGAGAAAAGGGAAATGCAAGTCAAATGAGAAAAAGTGAAAGGAGGAAAAAAAGAGCAGAAAAGAATAAGAAAAAAGTATAAAAAAAAAAGAAATAGAAGCGACAAGAAAAGTGAAAGGAAAAAAAAGAAAAAAGAAAAGACTAAGAAAAGGAAAAAAATGTAGAAACAGAAAAGAAACGGAAGAGGAAAAAGAGAAGAAACGGAAGCGGTCGACCAGTTGCCATCCATGCTGGATGGGGAGTAATTAGTATTAGCAGAAATATTCGCACGTAATCGAATATAATGGTACCTCAACACTATAGAGGAATTAAAAAACGAAAATTAAAATCTAAAGAAAACAGTTCAAATTCCAAAATTTAAACAAAGTGTGACCAAAAGTAACAACATCAGAGATATAGAAAAGAACGAAAAATATTTAAACGTTGGGGAAAAGAAAATATGCCCTCGAACCAAAAAAAAGAAAAGAAAAGAAGACTAACAGGTTGGTCATTCCTTGTGGAAGACAAATATAATTTTGAAAAAAAATATCTTGATTAAATTAAGATCAACTTACGAAGGCTCAGTGCTGCTTGTAAAAGGTAAACGGTGTCGAAAGCGGTCACTCGTTAGACCGATTACGAACTCATACTCTGTAAGAGTTTAAGTACAGCTAAGTTTTTAAAAAGGGGCAATGTCGAACCTTATCGGTTCTTCGAGAGTTGATCGCTTACAAACACCCTTTACAGAAATCAACATTAACCTTCTACCAAAGAGATTAAATACAGCTAAGTTTTTAAAAAGGGGCAATGTCGAACCTGATCGGTTCTTCGAGAGTTGACCGCTTACAAACACCCTTTACAGAAATCAACATTAACCTTCTACCAAAGAGTTTAAATACAGCTAAGTTTTAAAAAAGGGGCAATGTCGAACCTGATCGGTTCTTCGAGAGTTGACCGCTTACAAACACCCTTTACAGAAATCAACATTAATCTTCTACCAAAGAGTTTAAATACAGCTAAGTTTTTAAAAAGGGGCAATGTCGAACCTAATCGGTTCTTCGAGAGTTGATCGCTTACAAACACCCTTTACAGAAATCAACATTAACCTTCTACCAAAGAGTTTAAATACAGCTAAGTTTTAAAAAAGAGACAATGTCGAACCTGATCGGTTCTTCGAGAGTTGACCGCTTACAAACACCCTTTACAGAAATCAACATTAACCTTCTACCAAAGAGTTTAAATACAGCTAAGTTTTAAAAAAGGGGCAATGTCGAACCTGATCGGTTCTTCGAGAGTTGACCGCTTACAAACACCCTTTACAGAAATCAACATTAACCTTCTACCAAAGAGTTTAAATACAGCTAAGTTTTAAAAAAGGGGCAATGTCGAACCTGATCGGTTCTTCGAGAGTTGACCGCTTACAAACGCCCTTTACAGAAATCAACATCAACCTTCTACCAAAGAAAAGCTTTTCTTAAAATGCCATCACTCTTTATGGATCATTTGGTGCCAAAATTGTATTTTCTTAGGAGATATGAAGTTATAAAAATACCATATATGTTATTCTGCTTTCACAATTGAATACATGGTAGATGATACTCAGCTTTTGTACATATAATATTTGTGTGGACATAATAGAAGTGGTGATGTGTTTTATGTTGTAGGTTTGTTGAAGTTATATCCTGGAATACAGTTTGATTTCTTTAAGAAATTGTAGGATATTATACAGATTAATGTCATAAAAGAGTTCTTTTATGTTGATTGTGTTTTTTTTTAGTTGATTTTGTTTAGCGGCATATCAACTTCTAGACATTATTAATGCCAAAATCTAATTATTTTGAACGCTTCTACTAAATATATTTTGAACGCCATTGCATGCCTTCGACTACTGAAAAAATGTACTATTTGTAAGTTTACAATAAATATGTAGTGTTGGTAAATTTATTATACGTATTGTTAGTAATATTAATATAAATATATATTTTTATAGTTACATAGTGTTTTATTTTGTTGTTTAAGATGTTCATTATTTGCTCATAGCTGGGACCCTAACAGGATACTTTCACCCCGGGTCAAGTGAACCTGGGTACAACAATAATCCCCCCCTCCTTGCTGCTAGATAGAGATTATAATTATATCTAGGACGAGGGAGGCATTCGTGGGAGGTATTTCTGCCGCATCCTGTATTATATACATAAAAATCATGATTGGGGAGATAATCAAGAAAGATGATATAAAAGAAATTAAAAAAAAAAACATTTAAAGAAAGAAGGAAAAGTTAAATATTTTCTTCTAAAAATCGACATGAAAAGAAAAAGAAAAATGGTAAAAGATTACAAAGAACTCAAAAGAAAATAGACCCTTAAAGAACGGTGACAACGGAATGTAAAACACTGCTGAGAAGCGTACTGACAGAACATCAGTGATTCAACCTTTGCTTTCTGGGTGCGCCCACACCTCCATCAATGCCAAGAGAAGAACCGGTGACTACTCCAAATGTGTTCCGGCTAAAAACAAGTCCCCTAGTTTTCTTAATGTCGTTTGTCCTTCAGCTTTTTGTGCGTTGCTTTATGTTTTGTTTTTCTTTTTCTTTATTTGTTGTTGTTTTTTTGTTTCTTCGCAATTTGAGTTGTGGTTTTCAATGCCCTACCTTTTCGTGACAACCACTCCAGGTTGCAAATGCTGCTTCCTAAGTGCTTTGAAAGCTTTTTCAAACTTGAAAAGAGTAAACAGAAAAAGTTGACTGCGTAGGAAACTAGAATTTATTTTATGTTTTTATCTATTTTTTATCACATTTTTACTGTCATTATGGTAGTCATAGTAAGGAAAAAGACAGGAAAATGTGGAGAACCATGATCGCATGTCCTGAAAGAATATCAGATATTATTAGTGGGAAAATGAATTCATTAATGCCCAGCGGAAAGGCTGTTACTAATTATATAAAAAAAAATCTTACTCATTTCACCCCAAGCAAGGCAATGAAGTTACTAAGCCGCAAGGGGTTACTGATTGTGAAAGAATAAGACAAAAGAGAAACATTAAGGGGTGAGAACAACACAAGAGGAATCAAGAAAGCAGGAAATGCTGGGGATCTTATTTAGGTCAAGGAAATCAAAAAAAAGAAAAAAAGAATAATATCATTTAAGACGTGATTTACTCGCAAATGGAAAAAAAAACCTTTCAACAAGGCAACAATCGAAAACATTCTTGTAAATTTTGTCAACCTTACTTCGAGTCAAATAAACAAAATTTTGGAAAAATCTCCTGACCGATCTCTATTGAATTATTATAGGAAGAATTGGAAAGGGGAATTCGAGAAGAATACCCAAAGGGTGAGAGTGAGCTTCTTCAGTACATGAAGAATGATGTAATGCCTGCCAACTATTTCGTTTCAAAAACTATTGGAATAATGCCAAGAATTTGTAAAGCAGTAATTAAAGCAGGTGGCGGTTTTATTGATGAAAACAAAATATGATGCTGTTATATGTTAATATTTTTTTTATAATCAGCTGCTTATTTTTGACAAAA
The DNA here is from genome assembly GCA_963932145.1 of Acanthosepion lycidas. Lineage (NCBI taxonomy): Eukaryota > Metazoa > Mollusca > Cephalopoda > Sepiida > Sepiidae > Acanthosepion > Acanthosepion lycidas. Next base: position 81,253,573 of record OZ010598.1, on the reverse strand, counting down.
TAAAATCAAAAACTCTGTAGTTTCTTAAATTTCATCTTTTATTTTAAAAATGAACATACAGACACACACACACACACACACACACACACACACATATATATATATATATATATATATATATATATATATATATATATATATAATTTTAAGGTGTTTTTAAAGAAATCCAGGGCAGCATTAAACCTCTAAATGTAGTATATATATATATATATATATATATATATATATATATATATATATAACCATCCGATGCCCACTTAGACATACAAGAATCTTCATAAACTTACATATATATATAATTATTTACGGTTTTAATGCACGTGACACGTGACTGACAATTGAGAAGTGATCCAAACAAAACTAATAATACCAGTGTTTCTCTCTTTTTGTCTGTTTTCTTTCAATCTGTGAGGAAGATTAAAGAAAAGTGAAACGTGTTAGATTGAGATACGTTTCCGACTTGTTCTTTACTTTATTATTCCGTCGGATTCCAATTCATATTTGATCCGCATTTGAACTTTAACTTGTATATATATATATATATATATATATATATATATATATATATATATGCAAGCTGCATTTGCGTTGTCACAGATTTATGTCGAGATGTATAGAGAAAAACCTGGGGATATATTGGACTCCTTCTGGTACATCAAGCATATGAAGTATGCCGAAACTGAACTGAACGGTCAGCTTTGTTCCATAGTCTACGTGTCCATCTTCAAGCTATGATCTGAAAGTCTTTAGGGCATTACCAACTTGATTCTTGTAGTTGGGTTTGGGAAATGAGAAACGGTAACTTAGCTCCATTTCTTACCGATCTAGATTCTGTTACTGAGAATCTACTGAAGTTTGTGCGCTGTAAGTGCAAGATATCGTCCAAGAGTCCTTGCAGGACAAACATCTGCACTTACCGGAAACATGGTCTGATGTGCGCAAGAGCATGCAGTGATTGTAGGGGCACCGATTGTAACAACATTAGTTTGGCTCTACAACTAAAGGACGAATGCGAAAACGATTTATTTGAACGTTTATTTTGAGGCTATTTACATTGATCTGTTTGATATTTTTCATGGTGGATTTAGGAACATTCCCACACTTATAACCTTTTTTGATGGATTGCTATTTTCTGGGCCTCATACTTTTGCCATAGTGCTTGAATTAAATATTTCAAATTATATAATTCTCCCTTTATTGTTCCAAGGATCATATTTTGGGCAGAAATCAAAAAGACGTGAAAAGTTCTACACTGTTTTTAAATAAGCACGTCCATTGCCAGGGTGAGCCATCAGTATTGCTTGGCAAAACAGGAATTTCAGGCCTCAAGTGAACGGTCAGCTTTGTAACAGAATCTCGTGCTCATCTTACAGCTATGATTTGGAAGACTGTGACACTATTTAGCGTTTGGCTAATTAATTAAGCGTGAAAATTAAAAGCGAGAAATACTTAAGGCGAGAAGAAGCTATCACGAAAGACATGCTGAGCGATGTTATTTTTTATTAACAAAGAAAAGTGGTAAAGATTTTATTTTCATTTGCGAAGAAAAGTATTTTTTTCGCAGAAGATAAAAAATTCGTAAGATCTCGGATCTGTCAGAATTAATTTATGCCATGACGCGGCAAATAAAAGATAGCAATCTGCCCGTGGCAATAATGAAAATTTCAAATTGGTCAAGTGGCTTACAAAGCAGAATGCTAGAAGATAATCAGAAATGGGTCGAGAAAAGGATCAGCTGAGACCACCCTAAAGAAAAAGGAAGGAAGAAGAGAAAAAGGAAAAGAATAAGTCATTAACTATCTTCCGGAGATATCATTTAGTTTTGGAAGAGAACCACCTGATTTATGTTCAAACCTTGCCATGATAAAAGTTTGTTACGTGGACAGACTGTTGGCAACAGAAGTACGAAGACGTTGAGGATACAAAGAGATTCACTTGACCAACCAGATACTCACTTAGCGAAAATATCGTTGATGAATTCCAGATGACATTCAGTTAAGATAGAGATTTAATGACCACACTACGAGTCGTGGGTGATCTAGTCGCGGTAAAGAAAGAAAAGAAAAAGGAAGATATTTTTTCTTTGAGCGATAATTGTAAACTGAGGCCAGTCTAGCCACACACACACTGCCGAGCGTTCATTGGCTGAATGGTGGCGTGAGCGATGTGCGAAGTTAAACATATGAGAAAGAAGGGAAACCTGTTGACGCCTCTGAGGGGATTGGTGTGAGATACCAATATGAGAAAGAAGGGAAACCTGTTGACGCCCTCTGAGGGGATTGGTGTGAGATATCAATATGAGAAAGGAAGAATTTGAGAGGACAATTCCCTTAAGAACCCCTCTAAAACAGAAAGTAATTGACTTCCAAAAATGGGAAGTGATAATTTTTTCCTGTCCGAGAACAAAGAAAATACTTATTTGGAATTATCGAGGAACCCAAACCACGACAGGCCCCCACCCAGTTTTGGTCGGCGTCCATATAAATGAACGTCCCCAAAACAGTTGGTCAGACAGTGGCAGTTGGGCAGGCAGTTGGACAGAGACAGACAGGCTTGGAGTCACAGAGTTGAGCTGGGAGCTCGGAGACCAGCCTCGCAGGAGCTGACTGAAAGATTCGACGCCTTCCGACTTAGACTCCTAACCAAAAACATTTTTTTTGAAGAACGTCTTAGACGCAGACGACCAAAACAAGTTTTATGAATATCGCCTGAAGATACCAAAATACAGTTTATTGAAAAACAACTTAAGATATTAAGACTCGCCTAAGAAACGAAAAGTGTCCCGTATCCATAGAAGCGTTTTGGGAGAAAGACGCAGTCCTGTATTCAGCAACCAGATATAAAAATACTTGTTATACTTTTTTAACACATTTGAACTTTTCGGGTTGTTACTTTATTTTTTTTTACATATACTTGTGAAATATCACATTTGCTCGAATTCGGCTCGCATTACGGCCCGGCGACGGATTTATTTTGTCTACCTAAGATCAAATCACAACGTGGGTAGATTAGACTACAAATCAAAGCAGTTATTTCGGTAACCAGACGTTGGGGGCTAGCTGGGAACGACAAGGCTGATGCCGAATCTAACCAGATTTCCATCCGAATCAGTCAAGAGTTAGATCGTCACAGGATAGCATCGGGGCAGAGGCCCAGGGTGACGCCACATTTGGTGCCGTGACCAGAATCACGTCACAGACTTTAGGTCATTGGCAAAATGAGAACAGGTAATTTAGCTTCAGTTCTTACCGATCTCGATCTTGAGAAACTACTGGAATTTGTACGTTTTTAAGTGCAAAATATGGTGTGAGGGAAAAGAAGACTTTGTACGTTAGCGTAGGTCTGCTAATATGTAAATCTAAATCGTGAAAAACAAAGATCACTTTGTCAAGATATGTCGTTCCCTAGAAAAAGACATCATCGAATGTATCAAATAGAGGGAGACACAGACAAGGACATTGTTTCTCATATGGTGTGAGGGAAAAGGAGACTTTGTTTGTTAGCGGACCTACGCTAACAGACAAATCTAAATCGTGAAGAATAAAGATCACTTTGTCAAGATATGTCTGTTACGGTTTTTTGTGTATATATATGTATGACTAGTGAGACAATCCAAATGACTCAACTTCCTTTATAGTCTACCAATAGAAGGTTAACCAATCAGAAGCCGTAGAAAATTGTATTCGTCGTGTATAAAGGCGGCCATCTTTGTTTAACCTACCGGAAGGACCAGTGCTAACTTGACAGGCGAAGAGGATAGAAGGAAGAACTACGCTCTGCTAAGATATCCACTGCGAACCTAATCTACGCTTTCCTACTGTCTCCGAAATATTCACTGGCAACCTCTGGATTCTATACTCGAAGACGACCGTCATGAAAATGTCTAACAATGTCGTTACTTAGAATCAGACAGCGTCGAATATACGAAATTGAGGGATACACAGACAAGGACATTGTTTCTGATATGGTGTGAGGGAAAAGAAGACTTTGTATGTTAGCGGACCTACGCTAAAAGACAAATCTAAATCGTGAAGAACAAAGATCACTTTGTCAAGATATGTCGTTCCTTAGAATCAGACATCATCGAATGTACCAAATTCAGGGAGACACAGACAAGGACATTATTTCTGATATGGTGTGAGGGAAAAGAAGACTTTGTATGTTAGCGGACCTACGCTAAAAGACAAATCTAAATCGTGAAGAACAAAGATCACTTTGTCAAGATATGTGGTTCCTTAGAATCAGACATCATCGAATGTACCAAATTGAGGGAGACACAGACAAGGACATTGTTTCTGATATGGTGTGAGGGAAATGAAGACTTTGTATGTTATCGGACCTACGCTAACAGACAAATCTAAATCGTGAAGAACAAAGATCACTTTGTCAAGATATGTCGTTACTTAGAATCAGACATCATCGAATGTACCAAATTGAGGGAGACACAGACAAGGACATTGTTTCTGATATGGTGTGAGGGAAATGAAGACTTTGTATGTTATCGGACCTACGCTAAAAGACAAATCTAAATCGTGAAGAACAAAGATCACTTTGTCAAGATATGTGGTTCCTTAGAATCAGACATCATCGAATGTACCAAATTGAGGGAGACACAGACAAGTACATTGTTTCTGATATGGTGTGAGGGAAAAGAAGACTTTGTATGTTAGCGGACCTACGCTAACAGACAAATCTAAATCGTGAAGAACAAAGATCACTTTGTCAAGATATGTCGTTACTTAGAATCAGACATCATCGAATGTACCAAATTGAGGGAGACACAGACAAGGACATTGTTTCTGATATGGTGTGAGGGAAAAGAAGACTTTGTATGTTATCGGACCTACGCTAAAAGACAAATCTAAATCGTGAAGAACAAAGATCACTTTGTCAAGATATGTGGTTCCTTAGAATCAGACATCATCGAATGTACCAAATTGAGGGAGACACAGACAAGTACATTGTTTCTGATATGGTGTGAGGGAAATCAAGACTTTGTATGTTATCGGACCTACGCTAACAGACAAATCTAAATCGTGAAGAACAAAGATCACTTTGTCAAGATATGTCGTTACTTAGAATCAGACATCATCGAATGTACCAAATTGAGGGAGACACAGACAAGGACATTGTTTCTGATATGGTGTGAGGGAAAAGAAGACTTTGTATGTTATCGGACCTACGCTAAAAGACAAATCTAAATCGTGAAGAACAAAGATCACTTTGTCAAGATATGTGGTTCCTTAGAATCAGACATCATCGAATGTACCAAATTGAGGGAGACACAGACAAGTACATTGTTTCTGATATGGTGTGAGGGAAAAGAAGACTTTGTATGTTAGCGGACCTACGCTAACAGACAAATCTAAATCGTGAAGAACAAAGATCACTTTGTCAAGATATGTCGTTACTTAGAATCAGACATCATCGAATGTACCAAATTGAGGGAGACACAGACAAGTACATTGTTTCTGATATGGTGTGAGGGAAAAGAAGACTTTGTATGTTAGCGGACCTACGCTAAAAGACAAATCTAAATCGTGAAGAACAAAGATCACTTTGTCAAGATATGTGGTTCCTTAGAATCAGACATCATCGAATGTACCAAATTGAGGGAGACACAGACAAGGACATTGTTTCTGATATGGTGTGAGGGAAATGAAGACTTTGTATGTTATCGGACCTACGCTAACAGACAAATCTAAATCGTGAAGAACAAAGATCACTTTGTCAAGATATGTGGTTCCTTAGAATCAGACATCATCGAATGTACCAAATTGAGGGAGACACAGACAAGGACATTGTTTCTGATATGGTGTGAGGGAAAAGAAGACTTTGTATGTTAGCGGACCTACGCTAACAGACAAATCTAAATCGTGAAGAACAGAGATCACTTTGTCAAGATATGTCGTTACTTAGAATCAGACATCATCGAATGTACCAAATTGAGGGAGACACAGACAAGTACATTGTTTCTGATATGGTGTGAGGGAAAAGAAGACTTTGTATGTTAGCGGACCTACGCTAAAAGACAAATCTAAATCGTGAAGAACAAAGATCACTTTGTCAAGATATGTGGTTCCTTAGAATCAGACATCATCGAATGTACCAAATTGAGGGAGACACAGACAAGGACATTGTTTCTGATATGGTGTGAGGGAAATGAAGACTTTGTATGTTATCGGACCTACGCTAAAAGACAAATCTAAATCGTGAAGAACAAAGATCACTTTGTCAAGATATGTGGTTCCTTAGAATCAGACATCATCGAATGTACCAAATTGAGGGAGACACAGACAAGGACATTGTTTCTGATATGGTGTGAGGGAAATGAAGACTTTGTATGTTATCGGACCTACGCTAACAGACAAATCTAAATCGTGAAGAACAAAGATCACTTTGTCAAGATATGTCGTTACTTAGAATCAGACATCATCGAATGTACCAAATTGAGGGAGACACAGACAAGTACATTGTTTCTGATATGGTGTGAGGGAAAAGAAGACTTTGTATGTTAGCGGACCTACGCTAACAGACAAATCTAAATCGTGAAGAACAAAGATCACTTTGTCAAGATATGTCGTTACTTAGAATCAGACATCATCGAATGTACCAAATTGAGGGAGACACAGACAAGTACATTGTTTCTGATATGGTGTGAGGGAAAAGAAGACTTTGTATGTTAGCGGACCTACGCTAAAAGACAAATCTAAATCGTGAAGAACAAAGATCACTTTGTCAAGATATGTGGTTCCTTAGAATCAGACATCATCGAATGTACCAAATTGAGGGAGACACAGACAAGGACATTGTTTCTGATATGGTGTGAGGGAAATGAAGACTTTGTATGTTATCGGACCTACGCTAACAGACAAATCTAAATCGTGAAGAACAAAGATCACTTTGTCAAGATATGTCGTTCCTTAGAATCAGACATCATCGAATGTACCAAATTGAGGGAGACACAGACAAGTACATTGTTTCTGATATGGTGTGAGGGAAAAGAAGACTTTGTATGTTAGCGGACCTACGCTGACAGACAAATCTAAATCGTGAAGAACAGAGATCACTTTGTCAAGATATGTCGTTCCTTAGAATCAGACATCATCGAATGTACCAAATTGAGGGAGACACAGACAAGGACATTGTTTCTGATATGGTGTGAGGGGAATGAAGACTTTGTATGTTAGCGGACCTACGCTAACAGACAAATCTAAATCGTGAAGAACAAAGATCACTTTGTCAAGATATGTCGTTCCTTAGAATCAGACATCATCGAATGTACCAAATTGAGGGAGACACAGACAAGGACATTGTTTCTGATATGGTGTGAGGGGAATGAAGACTTTGTATGTTAGCGGACCTACGCTAACAGACAAATCTAAATCGTGAAGAACAAAGATCACTTTGTCAAGATATGTCGTTCCTTAGAATCAGACATCATCGAATGTACCAAATTGAGGGAGACACAGACAAGGACATTGTTTCTGATATGGTGTGAGGGAAAAGAAGACTTTGTATGTTAGCGGACCTACGCTAAAAGACAAATCTAAATCGTGAAGAACAAAGATCACTTTGTCAAGATATGTCGTTCCTTAGAATCAGACATCATCGAATGTACCAAATTGAGGGAGACACAGACAAGGACATTGTTTCTGATATGGTGTGAGGGAAAAGAAGACTTTGTATGTTAGCGGACCTACGCTAAAAGACAAATCTAAATCGTGAAGAACAAAGATCACTTTGTCAAGATATGTCGTTCCTTAGAATCAGACATCATCGAATGTACCAAATTGAGGGAGACACAGACAAGTACATTGTTTCTGATATGGTGTGAGGGAAAAGAAGACTTTGTATGTTAGCGGACCTACGCTGACAGACAAATCTAAATCGTGAAGAACAGAGATCACTTTGTCAAGATATGTCGTTACTTAGAATCAGACATCATCGAATGTACCAAATTGAGGGAGACACAGACAAGGACATAGTTTCTGATATGGTGTGAGGGAAAAGAAGACTTTGTATGTTAGCGGACCTACGGTAATTGACAAATCTAAATCGGGATAAACAAAGATCACTTTGTCAGGATGTTATATCGACACTTAGAACGAGACATCATCGGATGTTTCAAAGTGAGGGAGATGCAGATGAGGACATTGTTTCTGAAATGATCAAACTAGCTAATGCTGGAGATTTTTTGACTGTAATAGCTGATGACACAGACATCCTTGTCCTTTTACTTTTCTTCAATTCCTCTGACATAGCTGTCATTTGTATATGTTCGGAGGAAAAGTAATCTCGGTGAACGATGAAGAAGCTGCTCTAGATCCGAGAAATGACAGAGAAGACAAACTCCTACGCTCTGCAAACTTGCCAGCCATGCACGCATAAGACGGATGTGACTCAACGTCGGCTGTTGTTGGAGCGTGGGGAAATGTGAGATAATCAGGTTTATTCATAAATCAAAGGGGAACCAGTCTTGTTCCGCTGCATTAGCTGGTATAACTGCTTCTCTTGCCCAAGTTGCATATACGGGATCGCAGATTTTTGTCGAGATATATAGAGGAAAACCAGCGGAGACATTGAACTTCCTCAGGTACATCAAGCATATTGAGTATGCCGCAACTTAATTGAACGGTCAGCTTTGCGCCACAGTTTCGTGTCCATCTTCAAGCTATGATTTAGAAGCCTTTAGGGCACTGCCAATTTGAGCTTTGCGGGTGGGGCTAGGAAATGGAAAACGGTTCTTTAGCTTCAGTTCTTACCTATCTAGATCCTGCTCCTGAGAAACTACTTGAATTTGTACGTTTAAGAGGAAGCTTTCGCCAAGATTCCTTGCAGGACAAATATCTTGCTGGAAACATGGTCTCACTTTCATAACAACTACATGAGATATCCCAAGATATGGACAAGGAACAAGAAGTCAACTCCCGTAGATTAAAAATGGGTTCAGTTCAATACTTGGATAGGGCAGTCTGTACTTGGATTCAGTGGAAAACAGGGAGAGCAATATCTGAGCAGTACTACAAAAAAGAACTAGACGAGATATCCCTAGACATGGGCAATGGCACGAGAAGAATCTACTCCCGTAAATTAAATATTAAAGAGTTCAGTTCGCAAATCCTCGTAGGCTACTCGGATTGACATGACAAACTTAATGCTAATATTAACTGTTTCCCTACAAGGAAAAATTTGGCATTCATTGACCGAGCGGCCAGTAGTTCTTTCGGTTGAAAGTTATAAATTTTTTCTCTTAAAACAATTTTTCAGGAAAATAATTTTTTTCAAGACCAGTAGATGTTATCGTTCTTTCCGGTATTGATGAGGGTTTCCTTCCTAACCTTTAGATTGAAGTGGTGTGGAATATCAACATCTTGATTATGTCCTTATTTTCTCTTCGAGTTATATCTGCTATCCATTTTAGTATTTGCAGCAGTTGGTAGTCTTCAACTGATATTGTTTCTGCAATTTGGTAAGATTATTCGTGAATCTGTAGTGCCAGCCTATAATTTTCAAGGAAGAATTATCTTTTCCAAAACCTTGTGTCTTCACTCGTTCAAAACCTTTTTTAACTGTTGATCTCAGAAAGCAGCTATATACAGCATACGTCTGAGTAAGGCCGGAAGGCCCAGTGGCCGAAGCGTTGTTATAATAACACCAAAGATGAAGATATTAGTCTGTATAGTTCAACCTTGAATTCTCTGCAGTCATAACTCTTTGGTACCACTACATAAATATCTTTTCCAAGGAGCGATGTTGGTCATATTGCATTCAGAACTGCTTGCAGTAGCTACAAAATTTCCAGAAAAAGCTAAGTACAGCTACACTCAAGCAGTCCAGGTCAAGGTTGAAAAGAAAGAAATTGGTCGGACGTATGTGGCAATTTGGTCACGGTGGAATTGCCTAAGATTTTCTAGCTTTTTGGTATATTTTGTTTTATGGCATATCAAATTCAATGGGTTATTTAATGCCGATAAGATTTTTAGGATAGGTTCGTATGAACAGAAAATGTATTATTTATAATAAATCAGTTTGTAGATCAGGTTCATTGACGTATTTTTTGTAAAAAGGATGTTTATTCCTTGGTTTGGTATATCTTGTTTAACGGCATGTCAACCTCAATGGGTAATTTAATGCGGACAAGATTTTTAGGATAGATTCGTATAAATAAAATATGTATTCTTTGGTTTAGACTGGTTTGGTTTATTTTGTTTAACGGCATATCAACCTCAATGGGTTATTTAATGCCGACAACATTTTTAGGATAGATTCGTATGAATAGAATATGTATTCTTTGGTTTAGATTGGCTTAGTTTATTTTGTTTAACGGCATATCAACCTCAATGGGTTATTTAATGCCGACAACATTTTTAGGATAGATTCGTATAAATAAAATGTGTATTCTTTGGTTTAGACTGGTTTGGTTTATTTTGTATAACGGCATATCAACCTCAATGGGTTATTTAATGCCGACAACATTTTAGGATAGATTCGTATAAATAAAATGTGTATTCTTTGGTTTAGACTGGTTTGGTTTATTTTGTTTAACGGCATATCAACCTCAATGGGTTATTTAATGCCGACAACATTTTTAGGATAAATTCGTATGAATAGAATATGTATTCTTTGGTTTAGATTGGTTTAGTTTATGTTGTTTAACGGCATATCAACCTCAATGGGTTATTTAATGCCGACAACATTTTTAGGATAGATTCGTATGAATAGAATATGTATTCTTTGGTTTAGATTGGTTTAGTTTATTTTGTTTAACGGCATATCAACCTCAATGGGTTATTTAATGCCGACAACATTTTTAGGATAGATTCGTATGAATAGAATATGTATTCTTTGGTTTAGATTTGTTTAGTTTATTTTGTTTAACGGCATATCAACCTCAATGGGTTATTTAATGCCGAGAACATTTTTAGGATAGATTCGTATGAATAGAATATGTATTCTTTGGTTTAGATTGGTTTGGTTTATTTTGTTTAACGGGATATCAACGTCAATGGGTTATTTAATGCCGACAACATTTTTAGGATAGATTCGTATGAATAGAATATGTATTCTTTGGTTTAGATTGGTTTAGTTTATTTTGTTTAACGGCATATCAACCTCAATGGTTTATTTAATGCCGACAACATTTTTAGGATAGATTCGTATGAATAGAATATGTATTCTTTGGTTTAGATTGGTTTGGTTTATTTTGTTTAACGGCATATCAACCTCAATGGGTTATTTAATGCCGACAACATTTTTAGGATAGATTCGTATGAATAGAATATGTATTCTTTGGTTTAGATTGGCTTAGTTTTTTTTGTTTAACGGCATATCAACCTCAATGGGTTATTTAATGCCGACAACATTTTTAGGATAGATTCGTATAAATAAAATATGTATTCTTTGGTTTAGACTGGTTTGGTTTATTTTGTTTAACGGCATATCAACCTCAATGGGTTATTTAATGCCGACAACATTTTTAGGATTGATTCGTATAAATAAAATGTGTATTCTTTGGTTTAGACTGGTTTGGTTTATTTTGTTTAACGGCATATCAACCTCAATGGGTTATTTAATGCCGACAACATTTTTAGGATAGATTCGTATGAATAGAATATGTATTCTTTGGTTTAGATTGGTTTGGTTTATTTTGTTTTACGGCATATCAACCTCAATGGAGTTTTTTTTATTTAATTGTATTACTCGTATGTTTACTATAGAAATGTATTCTTTATAGTTTCATAGTGTTTTAACTCCAGTCTGGGAATTAACTATTTGCTCATAGCTAGGAACCTAATAAGGTGGACCTGGGAACAACAACAATTAAGAAATGTTTCGAAGCTCCTCAAAACCTCTCGATCTTGCTGCCGAATGTAGTTTATCGTCATACGCAGGATATGGAAGATTTTCTACATATGTCATATATAAATTAGTCTCTATTATGGGGCGGTTATTAAAAATTCGAGTATCCACTAATTATAACTTTAAAGTAATAAGAATGTCAGATTAAAAATGAATCCATTAATTCTTTTGAAATTCTTTTGATTATTTTTTGGATATGTAACGTAGTTGAATTGGCCTTTTCCAGAATCATATCTGAATGGAAAAGCTTTCTTTCCTTAAAAGGGATAATAGAGCTTTGCTAATCTTAAGACGCTCTCTGTAGCCAAGCGGTAAAACACGCCGGAGCAAACGTTAATGTCTTCTACGAATTGAGATCCCTACCAGATAGCACATTTTCTTTAGTAAGATTTCTCGAGGGCACAAGATGATGGACGTAATATACAATGTCGAAAAATTTTCTCGATAGACAAAGCGTATGATAACTCCTCGTCCAAGAAATCCACATTAAATCATATTTAAATGTAATAATGTCTTCTCCTGTACCTGCCGCTTTTTTCCTTTTTACTCATCGGCTGTAATACTTGTTTTATCCTTCTTTTCAGTGCTAAAAATTGTAAAAATATATTTTAAAAAAAAAAAGTTCTCAAGCATATTGACGTGTTTACTGCACTTGTGCCAACTGATGCCGTGATGATACCGGACGTTTTAAAAATCAGTTCGGAAATACCTGTACGCTGTCTGGATTGATGTGTTAATTTTAATGTTAATATTAGCCGTTTCCCTATAAGGAAACATTTGGTATTCATTGACCGATCAGCCAGTACTGCTTTCGGTAGAAATTATAAAATATTTCATTGAAACTATTTTTAAGTAAAATAGATTTTTTCAAACACCTAAAAAGTTTTTTAGAGTGTTTATTGAGCATGTGTCAACTCCTATATACACCTATTCTGTAATATTAAAAAAATATTGACCGATTATGTGATATTACAAAATTATTGACAGATTATGTAATATAAAATATTAACATATTATGTAATATGAAAAAAATATTGGCCGATTGTGCAATATCAAAAAATATTGACGGATTATGTAATATTGAAAAAATATTTACGGATTATGTAATGCTAAAAATATTGACCGATTATATAATATTAAATTTTTTGTCGATTACGTAATATTAAAAATATTAACCGATTATGCAATATTAAAAATATTGACCGATTATGTAATGTTAAAATATATTGACCGATTATGTAATATTACAAAAATATTGACCGATTATGTTATATGAAAAAATATTGGCCGATTGTGCAATATTAAAAAAAATATTGACCGATCATGTAATATAAAAAATATCGACCGATTATGTAATATTGAAAAATATTGACCGGTTATGTAATATTAAAAATATTGACCCATTATGTGATATTAAAAATATTGACCCATTATGTGATATTAAAAATATTGACCTATTATGTAATATTAAAAATATTGACCCATTATGTAATTGGCCGATTATGTAATATTAAAAATATTGACTAATTATGTAATATTACAAAAATTGAGCGATTATGTAATATAAAAAATATTGTTTGTTTATCTAATAATAAAAAATATTGACAGATTACGTAACATTGGGAAAATATTAACAGATTATTTAATATTAAAAATATTGACCGATTATGTAATATTAAGTAATATTGATCGATTATGTAATATTAAAAGAAAATAATGACCGATTATGTAATATTAAAAATATACTAACCAAATCTGTAATATTAAAAAAAATATCCACCGATTTTTTAATATTTACAAAATATTGTCTTATTCTTTAATATAAAAAAAAATATTGGCTGACTCAGTAATATTAAATATATATTAATCAATTCTGCAACATTAAAAATATTTGACCGATTCTGAAATTTTAAAACAAATGTTCCGGACTTTCTATTTTTTTTCATTTTAACAAAGGTCTTACAAATAAAATGAGTTCCTTTTCTTCTTATTTTTTCTTCGTTATTAATTTTATTCTATTTTCGTTGATGTCTTTCTTCAGCCGCCGCTAGATAAAGAAAGGGAGTAAATTTACCTTATTGCTAGTTTTTTCTTTTTTTAATAACTTTCAGTTTGTCAATTTCAATCTCTGGCTTATTCGAATACTAATAAAATAGTAGTACCTGTAAAAGTTTACGACTTTCGTAGTTTTTAAATTTGCTTTCTTTCTTTCGTTCTCTCTATCTATCTATCTATCTATCTCTCTCTATCTCTCTCTCTCTCTCTCTCACACACACACACTTTCTTTCTTTCTTTCTTTCTTTCTTTCACACGGAAATCAAGTAGTGACTCCTTATATATCTTTTCCGTCTTCCCTCGCGATCAAAACGGAACAGTCCATTATTTATGAGGTATTGCCACGGCGTTTCTTTCTTTCTTTCTTTCTTTTACTGAAATCAAACAGCATCTCTGCTATGTCTTTTACGTCCTTCCTCGTGATGAAAACGGAACAGTCCATTATTTATGAGGTATTGCCACGGCGTTTCTGTCTTTCTTTCTTTCTTTTACTGAAATCAAACAGCATCTCTGCTATGTCTTTTACGTCCTTCCTCGTGATGAAAACGGAACAGTCCATTATTTATGAGGTATTGCCACAGCGTTTCTTTCTTTCTTTTACTGAAATCAAACAGCATCTCTGCTATGTCTTTTACGTCCTTCCTCGTGATGAAAACGGAACAGTCCATTATTTATGAGGTATTGCCACAGCGTTTCTTTCTTTCTTTTACTGAAATCAAACAGCATCTCTGCTATGTCTTTTACGTCCTTTCTCGTGATGAAAACGGAACAGTCCATTATTTATGAGGTATTGCCACAGCGTTTCTTTCTTTCTTTTACTGAAATCAAACAGCATCTCTGCTATGTCTTTTACGTCCTTCCTCGTGATGAAAACGGAACAGTCCATTATTTATGAGGTATTGCCACAGCGTTTCTTTCTTTCTTTTACTGAAATCAAACAGCATCTCTGCTATGTCTTTTACGTCCTTCCTCGTGATGAAAACGGAACAGTCCATTATTTATGAGGTATTGCCACAGCGTTTCTTTCTTTCTTTTACTGAAATCAAACAACATCTCTGCTATGTCTTTTACGTCCTTCCTCGTGATGAAAACGGAACAGTCCATTATTTATGAGGTATTGTCACGGCGTTTCTTTCTTTCTTTCTTTCTTTTACTGAAATCAAACAGCATCTCTGCTATGTCTTTTACGTCCTTCCTAGCGATGAAAACGCAACAGTTCATGATTTATGTGGTATTGGCATGGCGTTTATTTTTTCTTTATTTAACTGAAATCACACAGCGTCTCTGGTATGTCTTTTTCCGTCTTTCCAAATGATTAAAACAGAATAGTCCATAAACTTTAGACTATTTCTTTGAGGTCTTTTTTAATCTAAAAAATATATAAATTTAACTCCCCACAATAATATTTCCATAATTGAAAATCATTGATAGAACTTAGCCATCACGCAAGATTTTAAACTACAAAAATGGACGGAGACAAAAAGAAAATTGATAAAAAACGCAAAGAAAGAAAGAGTTACACACCTGAACCAAAATAATCAATACCAACTGTTACGATAATGGACATAAAAATGCCATAAAGGCTATGAATCTTCGCATAAGTCTGGCACAATGTCTCAGAAGTACATCATCCATTTAGGATTGGAAGCGCTCCACTAACAAAATAATCAATGGTTTGGTTTGATTCGGTTTGTTTTACGGCATATCAACCTCAATGCCGACAAAAAATTTTATTATTGGTAATATTTTTCTTTCTTCAAAAATATATTGTTGGTAATATATTTTTCCAAAAATGAATTGCTGGTAATATATTCTTTTTTTCAAAAATGTATTGTTGGCAATATCTTTTTATTTTTTGCAAAAATGTATTGCTGGTATTATTTTTTTTCAAAAATATATTGCTGGTAATATTTTTTTTTCAAAAATGTATTGTGGCAATATCTTTTTTCTTCAAAAATGTATTACTGGTAATAACTTTTTTTTCAAAAATGTATTACTGGTAATAATCTTTTTTATAAAGTATTTCTGGTATTAAAACCTATTTTTACACTTTCATAGTGTTTTGACCCCAGTTTGGGAGTTAACTACTTGCCTGTTGGGACGCTAACAGGTGCTACCACTCTGGGTCTGGGTAGACCTAGGAACACCAGCAATTAAGTGGTGGTTCCCCGCTCCTCAAAACTTCCTGATCAGAGGTCTTGCTGTTGGACGTAGTTTAACGTCATACCCAGGACGCGAATGTAGTTTATCGTCATACCCAGGACGCGAATGTAGTTTATCGTCATACCCAGGACGCGAATGTAGTTTATCGTCATACCCAGGACGGACAAAATAATCAACCTGATGAGTGTTCTAATCATAGCTATAGAACAGCTGGCGATGATATTTAAACTAATGACTAATGTATGTAGCCCTGTGTTATATGCGGTCGTTCTTATTTCTTCATATGTGATAAAGTAAACAGTCATGGCTCTCTACATCTTCCTTTTTTATCATTGACTATAACTACTTAAGGTAGTATGTTTAATGGCTTACCATTGCCAGTTTCACCTTTTTTAATTAACAATTGTCCCTCTCCAAGACAGATTTGTTTTAATCATTTAGTTGATAATGCCACTAAGATGCAAGGTGCTACTGAGACTGAAAGAGAATGCGAAGACATTAGTAGAAGGAAGAAACCCGATCCTAAACAGGAAACAAGGGATAAACCTCTACTCCCGTTTAAAAGATGGGGGAAAGAGTGTGAACCGGTTTGCCACGCAAGGTTGGAGAATATTTAACGCATAATTGAAATGAGAAGAGATATTTTACGCTATTGTTCCCTCAAAAGCTCATCAAGGTAGAGCATTACTGAATGGAGTCGTTTTATGAAAGTAAGAATTGTAGATTATAAAGTCATGTGTAAATATATTTCTTATCCGCCTCCCAACTATGGGTTAAATAACAGCACAATAGTTAGAAACCAATCCAGGAGAAGAACACTTTTAGATGCATAGCACTATGTAGCCTTGACGCAGCATATATTTTGCAGTCACCATGAGTTTCACAATGGCACTATAATTTCGACGGCAGTTGACCTAAAGGATGTGTTGATCTATTATTTTTTCTCAAAGAGGTCAGTTATTGAATCGATTGATCTGCTCTTACTCCTCATCAAACTCTTCAGGTTATTTAAAGACAGAAAATATTTTTGAGGTTCTAAGAATGTTTTTTGAGATATGAATGCTTTTAGTAATACAAGTTTTACAAATTATCTCATAGCAGGAGAGAGAAGAGATGGATTCATGCCTTTCCCCAAAGTATTTGTGAATACATATCCCACGACAAATGCACATCATCTTGTACGTTAGTAAGAGATAATGTGCATTTCACCATACGAGATGAGATGGTTAAGCAAGGCTTTTTGCCTTCCTGCTTGTTGGAAATCCTCTTCTGTAGTTTAAGTCTTTCAGGACGCAAGCGACCCGTCTGATCTTTCCAACTAAAGGCCTTCTGGTAGAAGACTTTTACCTCTTTTTGGTTAACGATCTCATTTCGTAAGGTTCTATTCCTGAAAAGAATATGGCTTTCGCTTATGCTCTCAAGTTTTAGATAAAAATGTTGAATTTCGAGCTGTTAGTTTAGATATCTTAAAGGCGGTTGACAGGGTTTGGCATGCTGGTTTTCTTCACAAGTTGAGATTTTATGGGATTTGGGGGGGGCGAATGTCTGTTCTGTTTAAATCTTTCGTATCAAATCGATAAATGAAAGTAATTTTGAACGGCCATTCTTCGAGATCTTTTTGCCTTAATTCAGTTGCCCCCCTCCCCCCGGTCTCTATTCTTGGACCTATGATAATTCGAACAAACGACATTCTTATTTACACCAGTTCTCAACTCGGTATCTAGACTGATAACACAACTATTAACTACTATCTTAATAGTAACTCTGATCGGTTCGTTAAGGTCATACGAGTAGCTGATCTAAAAAAAATGACCGACAATCTGTTGTTAACCGAAGCAAGAAATGGCTTGTTAATTTTAACACCTCCAAAAGAAAAATACTATCTTTTAATCGCCTTAAAGAACCATTTTCTCTCGATCAGTATGGCTGATGCTAACTTACAGGACACTGACTCGTTGCGCTGTCTCGAGATAACATTTCCGCTGACATCAAATGAAAAGATTATATTGAATCAATTGCTAGGCCTGCTGCTAGGAAAGTTGGTTCACTGTGTCGTGCTAAACAATTTTTCTTGACAGAATCTATCTTAGATATTCATAAGTCTATCAGTCATCCATGCATTGAATATTGTTGTCATATCTTGTCTGAAGCTTCTGCTATGTATTTAGAAATACTGAATAAGATCCAAAGAAGAATCTGCAATGTAATCTGTCCCAAACTCTGCATTCGGCTTCATTTACTTGCCCACCGTCGTAATATAGCTGAAAATATTGATAAACATCTTGATGGTAACAGTTGGCTGGAAAGTATGGCGCCGGAAGAGAGTTTTCACAAGTGCTATAAAAGAAACAGTTAGCACTTACGGTTACAGCTAGCTATTCTAAAGAGTTCCGTAAAGGATTTAGTGCGAGAAAAGAAACAGTTAGGATAGCACTTACAGTTACAGCTAGCTATTCTAAAGAGTTCCGTGAAGGATTTAGTGCGAGAAAAGAAACAGTTAGGATAGCACTTACAGTTACAGCTAGCTATTCTAAAGAGTTCCGTGAAGGATTTAGTGCGAGAAAAGAAACAGTTAGGATAGCACTTACAGTTACAGCTAGCTATTCTAAAGAGTTCCGTGAAGGATTTAGTGCGAGAAAAGAAACAGTTAGGATAGCACTTACAGTTACAGCTAGCTATTCTAAAGAGTTCCGTAAAGGATTTAGTGCGAGAAAAGAAACAGTTAGGATAGCACTTACGGTTACAGGTAGCCATTCTAAAGAGTTCTGTAAAAGATTTAGTGCGAGAAAAGAAGCAGTTAGGATAGCACTTACGGTTACAGCAAGCCATTCTAAAGAGTTCCGTAAAGGATTTAGTGCGAGAAAAGAAGCAGTTAGGATAGCACTTACGGTTACAGCTAGCCATTCTAAAGAGTTCCGTAAAGGATTTAGTGCGAGAAAAGAAACAGTTAGGATAGCACTTACGGTTACAGCTAGCCATTCTAAAGAGTTCGTTAAAGGATTTAGTACGAGAAAAGAAACAGTTAGGATAGCACTTAAGGTTACAGCTAGCCAACTCAAGTGTAAAGTAT
Organism: Acanthosepion lycidas; assembly: GCA_963932145.1. NCBI lineage: Eukaryota > Metazoa > Mollusca > Cephalopoda > Sepiida > Sepiidae > Acanthosepion > Acanthosepion lycidas. The sequence goes on along the minus strand of OZ010598.1, from coordinate 81,234,423 downwards.
ACACAACGTGCTATCAGTACATGCGTATGTTTGTAAAATCCCCACATGCAAAAATACGAATACAAATGGAAAGACATTGTTCTTTTCAGGACTGACGCGTGTCGATTTATACACGCCTACTTTTGCTTTACTGTACACAATTTTTGAGTAAGCACAGACAAGCAAACCGTCACGCATACTCCTTGATATGTTAGCGAAGGTAACAGCGACGCGTAAGGATTTAATAGCACGTTATCACAATTTAAGAGTGGGTGTACACCTTGGGTTGCCTCACTGAGTTCCCTACGTCGCCCAAAGTAGATCCTCTTTTATTGTTTTTTTATTTTTTTTTTTAACTTTCCCCTTTTATTTTTGTTTTCACCATTATTATTATTATTATGAACTATTTCTCTTTCTAAATTTTCGGTCCCAACACTCCTTTCTTTTTACCATAGGTAAGTGGTGGAAGAAAAAAATGTTGAGCCCAGGTTGGAGTCTACGCAGAGGTGATCATCCCGCCCCCATCCTGCTGCTCCTTTTATTTCCTCTCCTCCCACTTCGCTTTAGTTATAATCATCTCACCCCTTATTATCAAAACAGAAAGAAAGAAAGAAAAGCAAAAAATAAAAAATAAAAAATAAAATAGAGCAGTGACTGGTAATGTTAACGAATTAACTGGGTTTGCAATCTGCCGTTTTTGTGGTACGTGACGCTGCCGATAAGGTGAGGTTACGTATCAGCCGATGAAATTGGGCGGCAGAAAAAGGAAGGAAGGAAGAAAGGAAAGAAGGAAGAGATGGAGGAAAAGGGAGAATCACGAGAGGAGGACGATGAAAGCAAAGAAGGAAAACACAAAAAAAAAAAAAAAACAATTAAGACAGAAAGGTAGCTGTAGAAGGAAATGAAGTAGAGGTAACGAAGGCCTTCTCCAATGTACCGAATGACCTATTAACCGCCATGACAGACAGTCCTCTGTTGAATGTCTAATTAAAAGCAGCGATGACATTGACCAGGTGGGACGTGCAATGCTTCAAACACAGTAAAGAAACAAAGTGAAGGGAGCCGATAAAAGAAAAGTATGAAATCTTAGCCGTAAAAAAATTATGATCACGCTACTGTGTTAGGCTTGACGTTCCCTGGATACAAAATATTTATTTATTTTTTTCACTAAATTTCAACCAATATAAGGCTCAAGAGCACTCAAGCTAGAAAGTAATTTTAAAATGTTTAAAATGAATGGGGGTGTTTTGAGGAGGTATTTTTACAGTGGTGTTCAACCTGGGGTCACTCAAGGTAGATTGCTTTGTCTTATTTTCTTTTACGTTATATCAACACATCAATGGGTACTTTAATGCCGACAAGATTTTTAGGACAGGTCCGTATAAATTGAATATGTATTCTTTGCAAGAAATCAGTTTGTAGATCAGGTTTCATTTTTGGGGTTTCTTGATAGGCTCCAGAGGCGGATATGCAATATAATTGGCCCTGATCTGGCATCTCGTCAACAGTCACTTTTTCACAGACGCGCCATCGCCTCTCTCTGTCTGTTTTACAAATACTTTCATGGCAATTGCTCCGGGGAGCTGCATTCGCTGGTTCCCAGACTTCATGAGTTCAAGCGCCCTACGAGGCTGGCATCCCGCTTTCACCCGTTCACTGTCGAAACTCCTAAATGTAGCCGTCTCTTCTACTCCAATAGTTTCATGTCTCGCACCTCTCGCCTGTGGAACTCCCTTCCCTATTCCAGTTTCCCTGAGAGCTATAAACTCCAGCTATTCAAATGTAATGTCAATCGACATCTCCAGTTGCCTTGATCTATCCACCACCCTTCTCCTCATCCTTTTTTCTATCACTCCTATTTGACCTTGCTCTAAATTTTCCGTAACCCATTGCGTCCTAGTGGCTTCCCGCCTTGCTTGGGGTGAAACGCTTAAAAAAAAAAAAAAGAAAAAAAAAGGTTTATTTTGTTTTACGGCATATCAACACATCAATGGGTTATATAATGCTGACAAGATTTTTAGGATAGGTTCGTATGAATAGAATATTTATTCTTTGCAAGAAATCAATTTGTAGGTAAAAAGCGTTTTCATAGAGGCTGATTTGGTATATTTTGTTTTACGGCATATCAACCCATCAATGGGTAATTTAATCAGGTTTCATTGGCGTCTATTCTTATAAAGAGTGTTTTTATCGAGAGTCAAATGTATTGCTGGTAATATTTATTTTTAAAAATGTATGGTAATATATATTTAAAATGTATTGCTGTTTTTTTTTTTCTTTACTATAAGAATCAATTTTTATACTTTCATCGTGTTTTGACCCCAGTTTGAAGATTAACTATTTGCCCATGGCTGGGACCCTAACAAGTGTTGCCACACTGTGTCAGGGTGGACCTAGGAACAATAGCAATTAAGAAGTGGTTCGACACTCCTCAAAACCCTCTGATAAGAGGGCCTGCTGCCGGATGTAGTTTATCCTCATACCCAGGAAGAACTCCAGGTAGAGGGTTAAATATTAAGAGGTAAAGCATATGTGCAGAAGATAACGTTTAATGTGAACAGGTTAAGGTAATAGTGATCGGGGAAGTAGCAACTTGGGAGTCGGTTCCACACGGTGGCGTGAATGAAAGAAAAGGAGTTAGGAAGTCACGATGAAGTGCGTTGACAAATTACTCTTGATTTTAATATTATAGTGTTCGGGGGAAGCATCTACTTTGGAGTCTGTTCCACAAAGTACCTGTTCATGAGGAAAACAGGTGAGTGGAATTTATCCTTACATTTGAAATACGGAAAGGTGGGTTAAAGCTAAGGTATTTTCTTCGTGGAGTTCGCATGATACGTCCTATTTCTAAAGATGTCATCTTGTCGGAGTGATGAATATAGCTCATCTGGATATTTGCCATGAAAGATTTAAGCGCAGTAATATCGTTCTCGCTCCTTAATAATGCTTCTCTTTTTTCTTCTTCTTTCACAATCAGTAGCTTTACAGTATGATGTGGATATGATTACTACACACACACACACACACACACATATATATATATATATATATATAAAAAAAATTTTAAAAATAAAAAAATAAAAAAACAAATGAAAACTACGGACAAAAGTTCATTTTCTTCATCAAGACATTCATTTCTGTAGTTCACTGCTAGCAGCAAGCAGAAATATTTCTTCTCCTGATGATGGCCATTTTGGTCGAAACTAGTCGAGGAATCTAAATGGAATAATAATAAAAAAACGAAAGAATATTAATCTACAACCCAGTGTGTCTGAAGATTTTAATTTTTTAATATTTTTTTATTGTTCAAAAAAAAAAATA
>OZ010598.1:81136123-81228623 GCA_963932145.1 Acanthosepion lycidas | reverse complement strand
TACGAACCTATCCTAAAAATCTGAAATGAAACAGTTTTGATATCAGACAGAAAGAAAGCTACAAAAAACCCCTACAGAAAATGGTGAAGAAAAACGAGAAGAAGGGACTAAAAATAAACTGCAATGAGACAGAAAGCATGACTGTAAGCAAAAGGATGAGACCACAATGTTAATTATATATCGGAGATAACAAAATCAATCAAGTGCGTAAATTTATCTGGGAAGTGTTTTAACAGAGGACAGAATTTATAACTTTAAAACCCGAAAATGTATGGGAATAGACAACGAAGCATACCAAAAGAAAAAAATTACTAGTAACAAGAAAAAGATTACTAAACTGCTTTGAGATAACTGTTCTGTATGGCATTATGGACAATCGCCACAAAGATGTAGAATAGACTTGAAGCAAGATAAATGTGGTTCTACAGAAGGATGCTGAGGATGTGGTCCGAACTTTTAGCGAAAAAGGAAGCAAAATGGAAACTAATACTTAACATCAGAAAGAAACAGTTGAGGTTCCTTGTGTACATAATACGGAAGGAGAGCTTGGAAAATTTGATACCCAAAGAACAAATAGACGGCAAGTCGGACAAAGGAATACAACGCATGACATACTTAGTAGGTTTGAGTAACTGGATGACAGAACAGGACTTAGGAGAAATAACAGAAAGAGAGATTAATTAAGACCTACAACGGACAGGAATTTGTGGAGAGCCATGATCACCTACGTCCCGAAGGAACACATCATATAAAGAAAAAATTACTTATGTATACTGATATTTATTTTAATTAGTATATGTTCAGATCCCAGCTGTGAGTAGAATAGCAGGACAGACAGGGTCCTATAGCATTGTTTGGCAACCAGTCTATCGCAGAAACAAACGGCAACCAACTGCGAGAAAATCTCTGCCTAGACAGTCATGAATCAAAAGAGACAGGATCACTCAAGCGTGTATCACGCGTGGCATTGAACTAAATATATTCAGATAACAATTTAACTATCTGGGAATTGTTTTAACAGAAGACTGAAAAAGCAAAACTGAGATCCGAAGTCGAACTGGGATAGCGAAAGATGCCTTTCGAAAGCGAAGCAAAGTATTAAGAAACAGGAGAATTTCGTTTGAAACAAACAAAAGAGTACTGAATAGTTACGCAAAGCCACGCGTTTATATTGGATGTTGGAAAATCGCCTTACAGATGAAGAAAATGACTTGAAGACAGAGAAATGTGTTTCTACAGGAGGATGCTGAGAATACAATTGGACGAACATGTGAGCAATGACGAAGATTTAGAGAATATGCAAACAAGGAAATGGTGACCCAGTGAAGTGTGTTTTCTTTCGATAATGCCGAAAAAACAACACGCTCCAATGGGTTCTTCATAAGATGTAGCTGAAGTCTCTCGGACACACAGCGAGAAAAGAGAGCTTAAAAAATTTGATACTCACAGGACAGATTGAAGGCGAGAGAACAAAAGAAAACAACGCATAACCTATCTCGCAATCCTGAGTAAATGGATGGCGAGAGAAGATTTAAGAGAAATAAAAAGAAGACAAGAAATTGTGTTGAGCCATGGTCTTCCTGAAGGAGACATGGTACCTAAAAGAATATATTCAGATAAAATTCCGTGTTTTCAGAAATAATTTTTCCATGAAGTAAATGAGAACCCGTTAATGCAATTAATTATTTGTATAAATATTCAAGGAGTTTCTTTTAACATTTGTCGATATGTATATGAGTTATTGTAACTATTTACACTATTTACATTATTCAGACTGTTGTCATATTCACTGCCATATTCACGGCGTTTCGGCCGTTGTACGCTCCGGCCTTCTTCAAGATGTGTATATATTTCTGAGATGAGATATTGTAACTATTTACACGATTTACATTGTTCAGATTGTTGTCCTCATATTCGCTCCCATATTCACGACGTTTCGGCCGTTGTACGCTCCGGCCTTCTTCAGGATTTGTCTATATTTCTGAGATGAGGTATTGTAACTATTTACACTATTTACATTGTTCAGATGGTTGTCCTCATCTTCGTTGCCATACTCACGACGTTTCGGCCGTTGTACGCTCCGGCCTTCTCCAGGAATTGTCGATATTTCTGAGATGAGGTATTGTACCCGTTTCCACTATTTGCACTGTTCAGAGTGTTCTCCTCATCTTTATTTTATATTCATGATGGTTCGGCCGTTGAACGTTCCAGACTTCTTCAGGATCTGCCTATATTTTTTAGATAAGGTATTATATTTATTTACACTATTTACATTGTTCAAACTGTTCTCCTCATCTTTATTGTCCCATTCACGACGTTTCGGTCGTTGTATACTCCGGCCTTCTTCAGGATCTGTCTATATTTCTGAGATGAGGTATTGTAACTATTTACACTATTTACACTGTTCAGACTGTTGTCCTCATTTTTACTGTCACATTCACGGGGTTTCAGCCGTTTTACGCTCCTTTGAACCCAACCCTTTATTTAGTCTACAGAGTTAAATTCTTGCAATTCCATTCTTGCTTTTGGATATCTCAGTTTCAGTTTATTTGCCTTGATAACATTTGAAGTTTTTGTTATCTCTGCTGAGGCCAGAGATTGAGCTCACAACTCTTTCGGTGAAGTCACCATATGGATCGGTCAACCGATGCTTTTATCCATTTTCTCTGAGAATCCTTCTGTAGAACTACATTTCTGTTTCGCAAAGACTCTTTCTCATCTACAGTATCTATATCTACAGTATATATATATATATATATATATATATATATATATATATATATATATATATATATATATATATATACAGTATAGTAGAGATATCGCGTAACATTGCAGTTTTCTTTTCTTTTTTGTAACGAAGTTTTTCTTTCTCTTAATACGCTGCTTAGCTTTTGAAATGCATCTTTGGCTATCCCAATGCGTCTTCGGATTTCAACATTACAACAATACTGGCAGCATAAATGAATTATATGTACAAGGTAAATATATTTATAATTTTTCAAGATAGGAATACAATAGAAATCAGGGAAACAGGGATTGTCTGTGGTCAGGACTTAAGGCAAACATCACTGACATGCTAAAAATATACAAATGTCTTGATAATGAATTTACTAAAGGGTGTTCCATTAAGCCTCAATTTTAAATGTGAATTAAGTTTAAGCGTCTAATGATTATTTTTTCTTTTTCTTTCAGATTTGACGGACATTTGGGCGATATAATTTTTCACACATAATTGCCATCACTTAAATAACATGATGCAATATAGAAATAAATAAATTGTCACCAACAACACAGATTTATTTACGGCTGATTTTGATCCGTCTTAATGAAACACCCTTATATATAATCCGTCTTATTGAAACACCCTTTATAAGAATATAATGATAATAAAGAAGAAAGGGTCACTCAGGAGTGGGTTAAGTACAGTGTTACTCAAACTATTTGATGTGGCGTACCGGCAGTTTTTTTTTTTTTGTTTTTTTTTTAGTGAGAGCGGGAGCGGCGAGCAAAGCTTTCCAATCTATTTGGTGGGATCGGGGTAGGACCGTGCCTATCCCTATTTTTTTTTCTATGGCCTTATGTTATTTCTAGTCGTGGTTCCCACATAGTCACACGCCACATCATCATAAATGTGTTGTTATACATATTTTAGTTCACTGTTTTGCTGTTCATTATATTGCATTTATCAGTTATATAGCTATGCCAACATGAATAAGTAATTGAAATATGCAACCGTAACAAATAAATGTTAGCTTGGTGCATAATTATCAGGCGTTTTCTAGGCGAGTTATTTGTTCATAAAAATTGCTGTTTTGTTTACTTTTTTAATAAAAATGTTATTTTATTTTTAAGTTATAAAAATACGTGCAAAATCATACTCAATGTTATTTTTGAATTGTTATGCTTCTGTTTTCATAATAAATATTGTTTAAAAACGCCTGATAATTATGCACCAACCAAATAAAATAAAAATGCATAGGTGATATGTTTTTTATAGTTATTAACTAATAAAATGACACCCCTTCCCTGTTCTAGAAGTACTATACTATATTTTCTGGCTGGCTGGCATGAGGAATTATCATTATCTGCACTATTTATAGTCGGACTATTGTCCTCATCCTTGTTGTTATAACAACGTTTCGACCGTTTTACCCCGTGGCTTTCTTCAGTATTATATCGATCTGAGTAACCGACAGGGAATTCTAAACGAAACACTTTATTAAATAAACGATGATATACTGCTCTCGTTCCTAGTCGATTAAAGCTTTCGTGAGGGATTAAACCAATTTTATTACTACAGTGGTTGTCAAACTATCTGATGAGGCTTAGCGGCAGCTTTTTTTTTACAATATACGCTGGACCGGTGAACAAAGCTTTCCTATCCAGTTGAGTTATGTTCTATGCCAGGGTCATTTTGAGACTATCTGTATTAAATATGAGGACATGATGTTTTATTCATTCTCAGGTCAGTCATCATTAACGTAACATGTCTTTCCAGTGTGCCAGGGACCGGTATCATATTTAGTGTCATTTAATTATATATTAGGGGGACGGATAGCGGCGCGGATTGAGGAATCGGAGAGCCGAGTTCGAATTCCAATCAAATCCATTAAGCGCTAATACCCTTGGGAACGGTATGAATCCTCTTTTTTTCCCAGCTATGAGTAAATAGCAGGACAGACTGGGTTCTATGGCCTTAGCTGGCAACCGGTCTAGGAGAAAGAAAAAATATGAATTCAAAACCGGCTTGGAGAGGGCTGGTCTCCGTCATGCTATCATGTCCGTGAAACACAACTTCTATTGCGGCTGAAGTACATATGGGGCAGCTACGTCCATATCACAGGATAAAAAATATATATAATGACGACACTAGAAAATATTATTTCAACATTCGTAGTTTTTATACCAGATAGATTATGAATTTAATGAATTAAATGCTAATTTAAAAAAAAAAATGAAAAATATCCACGTGACTATTCCTTTTCTCCAGAAAGCGAATTTAGAAGGTCAAATTAGGAATATATATATCCATGAAAGTGGCCTTTTGGTATTTCTAGGTGTTGTTTCCGCAGAGTCATACGCTAAATCATTATGATGGTATTCGCATACGTATTTTATTTCACTGTTTTGTTTTTCATTATATTGCATTCTTTAGTTGTATAGCAATGGCCTTTAATATGAATGAGTAATATAATGTAACAACAATAAACATAAAATAAAAATGTTAAAAATAAAAACCGAATCAGGTATCCGGTTAGCGTGGAATTTGACTATTGTTTCCTGGAAACTATTCACGTGCCGGCAGATGAAGGTACTTCATTCTGATAAGCCCTAGCTTATAAAATTTACTATGATTTAAAAAACGATGGGAAAAAACACACTTTGATTAGTGATGAATTAAGACAAACGCTGCGACCAGAATAATCGAATTATATGGCATGTAAAGGTAAATGGCGAGCATGCCAGTCTCCTATGGTGGCTAGCTAATCCCAATTGCAGACGCGTGCTCAGGCACATTTGTGTTTGCTCAACACCCACACAGCCCCCTGAAACTATGAGCGGACATTAGTTTCTGGTTGAGGACGCGTTATCTATCGTGATTAACAGTCTGAACAAGGCTAACACGCTCACCTCCCAAGGCTTGGGTATGCTTTTCAGGCATCTTCCATTGGGATCACAAATAACATCAAGAAGTCACCTCCCTGACAAATCGACCATGTTGAGATTTGGACCCGGATCTCATGGTCAGAAAGCGAACGTTCTAACCACTCGGTCACGCGCCGATCTATGTTTTATACTGCAACTATGCTGTTACATTTTCCGAGAGAGAACAAGACTAGAACACTCAATCCCTCGGTCACGATAACTTGTGACTTTGTGCTAGAACAACTACCAAGAGCTCTTAAGGGTTTCGTCTACCCAATTTTTGCTCACAAATCCTGAGTATGTTTTTTTTTTTCAGACACTTTCCAAAGGTTCCGCACGCTGGGATCGCATCAACCACACCGATAACATCAGGAAGTCACCTTCCTGGCAAATCGAACCCGGGTCTCATGGTCAGAAGACCGAACTTTCTAACCACACGTGCCCACATGACGAACAAATATGTCGTAAGTAAATTTTAAGAAATAAAAAAAAATATTTACACTGGTTAGATTATTCGAATGTTGTTTTATTTATTGTCATATTCACGACGCTACAGCCTTCTTTGGGTTATATCCGCTTGAATTTCAAACCGAATCATCTGTCTATATTTCTGACATAAGATATTGAAAATATTTACACTATTTACATTTTTCGGACTGTTGTCTTCATCTTTATTGCCATATTCACGATGTTTCGGCCATTGTGCACTTCAGCCTTCCTCGGGTAAAATACGCTTGAATTTCGAACCGAAACCTTTATTAAGTCCACTGGGTTAGATTGTTCTAGTTCCACGTGCCATGCCTATTCTGGATATCTCAGTTTCAAGTTATTTACCTTTATTATCTAAATTTTTCAAGATTTTGTTCACCATTGCTGTGCCCAAGTGTTGAATTCAGAACAGGATTACAACAACCAACGCCGGGCCATGTGACCCCAGTCCCTGGCAATAACAGGTGAATAAGAACTTAGAGTTTAGTTACTATAGGGAAATAACCGATACTGAGGTACACAGAAAAGGCATGGCATGTGGAATTAGAACAATGGACTAAATAGAGGGTTAGGAATTCCAACGTATATTACCTGAGGAAAGGAGGTCGGAACGTACAACAGTATTAACATTTACCGGCCTGAACTTCTCGGACATTCAGGCCGGTAAATGTTATTAATACTGTTTATTATAAACAGAGCATTTACTTAAATATTTGTATCTATAAAAAGAATGTATAAACATAAAAATGTCTTAAAATAATTGTCGGACATTGTCCATTTCATAATATATATATATATATATATATATATATATATATATATATATATATATATATATATTTGAATTTGTAGGTCTGATGAATTGGATCGTATTTACGATTCCAATGGAATAAATTATGACCATGGAATATTAGTGTTTAAGCCTTTTTATTATATCCTTACTCTGTCCTGGACATTGAGTTCTACCTGGATTCTATCTCCTCGGAAATATTTATAAAAAATATATACATGTATGTGTATGCACCTATGTATATATATTTATATATTTTGCATATGTATGTGTATATTTACCACTAATATTATCTATCTATCTATCTATCTATCTATCTATATATATATATATATATATATATATATATATATATATTAATACTTAAACATTATTTTTAGTGGTTACTCATATTTGAGTCAATGCACCATATATTTATTAAACAATGACGTCATATATTATGAACTAGACTAAGTTCGACAAATAATATATGACCTTTGAAGTTCCTGTCGTAGGACACATTTTCTTTGAGATTTCTCGGATATTCAGGTCGGTAACTGTTGTTAATATTGTTTATTATAAACATCGCATATTTGTATCTATCAAAAAAACAAATAGACATAAAAAATCTCTTAAATAATAGTCGGACTTTGTCCAATTCATAATGTGTGACGTCATTTGTCTACATTTGGATACGCATCAAGCAGATATGAATGTATAAGAGAAAATCATTGAGAATTGTGTTTAAAAACAGTAAAATAGACCTTGCTAAACGAACGTTCCTCCATGGCCCAATCGGTTAACGCGCGCCAGGCTATATGACGGTTCCGTATAGGATACCCGTTCGAATCCTGAATGAAAAATTTCTCTGGCATTCAGGCCGGTAAATGTTATTAATACTGTTTATTATAAACAGAGCATTTACTTAAATATTTGTATTTATAAAAAGAATGTATAAAAATACAAAATGTCTTAAAAAATAATAGTCGCACTTTGTCTATTTCATTATATATATATATATGTATATATATATATATATATATATATATATATATATATATATATCAGAAAGGGATTTTCAATGGTCCGGAATTAAGGCAAAAGTCACTGAAAAGAAAGAAGTCTGATAGGCGTGAGGCAACGTTATCGAAAGACAACACGCTTCAATGGGTTACCATTAAACATGGCAAGTTGAATAACGCCTAACCTTGATCATCGACACGAAAATACGACGTTCCTCGCTTGATCTATGTTTCTCTGCCCACGTATTCGATAACACAGGTGTTGGTAGCTATTAGTAAGAAAGTCAACAACAGAGATTATAACAATGCCACTCGTGGTCGCATTAGACGTTTAGAACGCATCGACACAACTCGACGCAGATTTGTCGCTAATGCTGCTTTTACGCTGTTAATGGAGTCACCTATTGGCCTCGCTTCGAATCCACAATGTGACAGTAAAGTGGACCTGAAGACTGGGGGAGGTGACCGTGGTCGTGAGGAATGCGGTTGAAGTGGAGATGGTGTTGGCGATAGTGAGACGTGGGCCTTGGAGTTAAGTCACTGAAATGCTGTAGTTTCGGTCATAAACTACCAGATTAATGTCCTTAGACTTCGCGATGATGTTTGTCTTGGCGCAATCTTGTAACGACAGCTTCGGCAGGAGCAGTTACTGAGGTGACAGTTCAGGTGCTAGATTATTAGACGGAAGATCACGAGGTTCGTAGATGAAAATAAAAACTTCTGTTGACTCAAAATATTATTCTACAGTGAGCGATGGATAAATTGTTGTCTTAAATTACGCAAAAATGAAAATAACACTGACATTTCATTTTAACAGATATATTTACCAAAATTGCACAAAAATATCTTGAAATACTAGAGTAAATTTATTCAGTAAAATCACCATTGGATTAAACCACGGCCTCCAGACGACTTTAGAATCTACTGCAGGTCTTCTGGACGATCTCTTTGTTAATTTGGTAGATGCTACCAAAATCTTTTCATCTTTGGTGTTACAAGGAGTTTTGTTGGTCTCTTGCTAAACTGCAACCCACGCACATTAATCAAATGTGTGCAGTCTGTAATGTTAGGTGGCCAGATGTAAGAGGTCATATGATCGCTGAAATTATTTGACAGCCAAGACTAGGTTTTCCTGCTCTGTGTGGCATGGTGTGGAGTCATGTTGCCAGATAGGATCTTCTAGTAGCCAACCTCTTGACACAGGGAAGCACTACCTTCTCAAGACACTTGATGAAGTCTAAGGTTGTGTGGGAAGATTAATTGAGGCATAACGACGCCATCACTCCAAACAACATGATGTTGACTGGATATATCAACTAACTCTTTCCTAATCCTATGCACTGTCCTCAGATTGACACCCAAACACACTAAAATAATCGTATTGGAGCTTCCGGTGCAAATGCTAAGCATCGCAGCATGCCGTTTCCAAAATTCTGGAAGAGTAAATTGTGTTATGGTGCTCTTTTTCTCACAGACGGTACCCAAATGGCCCTACTATACTGTGCAGTTGGCAAAATCCAAAACAAACAATAAGACTGAGCATAATTTAAAAATAAAAAATTACGACAATTTACCCATCGCACCCTTAGTATATATATATATATATATATATATATATATAAATGAATACATATATATATAAATACATACATATATATATATATATATATATATATATATATATATATAAATATATATACATATATATAAATATATATACATATATATATATATAAATATATACATACATATATAAATATATATACATATATATATATACATATATACATACATATATATATATGTGTGTGTGTAGTCGCACTGAGGAGCTGTAATACAGCGAAACAGTACTGTCTGTACTGTAATGACATAATTTTGCTCTAGAAAATATATTTCAATAGAGCACTGTTGAGTGATAAGCTAATTTTATAAACAACAGCCACCTGCGTAAATGCGAAGCTCTTCAGTAAAATGAATTGGAGCACTCCGGCTGATTATATTTGTTTAGATTCGTAAAAACAATACGCTAGATTTAGTTGTTTCTCTCTGTCGAATGAAGATAGCTCAGCGGTAGAAATTCTGACTGATTGTTTGGGTTTCGATCCGGGTTTGAAATATTCGGATGTCTAGTCGCACTGAGGAGCTGTGATTCAGCGAAACAGTACTGTCTGCGAATGACATAATAGATATATATATATATATATATATATATATATATATATATATATATATATATACATATATATAAATGCGAAGCTCTTCAGTAAAATAAATGGAGCACTATGTCTTGGGGTGGCGTTTGTTTACGTTTGTAAAAACAATAGGCTAGATTTGGCCGACTCGTTCTCTCGAGTGAAGATGGCCCAGAGTTAGAAACTCTGACTGACACCAAATTGGTTGGGTTTCGATTCAAGATTGAGGCATTCGGTTGTCTAGTTGCACTGACGTCCTGTGATACAGCGAAACAGTTCTGACTGCGAATGACATTACACACACACACACACACACACACACACATATATATATATATATATATATATATATATATATAGGAAAGGTAATAAATCCGCTAGTATTTAATCCAAGTGGATACTTGTAATACAAAATATTAAAACTGATCCACCAAAAAGAACTCAATATATTTATTATAACAGAGGAAATAATTAATAGTTAATACACAATAAAATCCCAAATCACCTCATATGGGGAATAAGCATATTTAAACTTAGAAAATATGACGCGATTTGGGATATTATTGTGTATCAACTATTAATTATTAGGTTGGTGCAAAAATAATGACGTAATAATGTCGTGTTTTGACGTATTTTTTAACGTCAAAAAAACGACATTATTTTTGCACCAACCTAATATATATGTATTAGGTTGGTGCAAAAATAATGGCGTTTTTTGACGTTAAAAAATACGTCAAAAACCGACATTATTTTTGCACCAACCTAATAAGAAAGGGACTGATTTTTTTATTTATTTATCCGACTTATTTTTATACTTGAAGTTTATTTTTAGTGGATACTCGTATTTGACTAGATGATCTGTTAACTTATTAAATAGTATATTTATTAGTTGATTCGTATACCGGTCTGAATATTCAATAAATTTTATTAAGTCAAAATATTCACTTTTCGGCAGAATACATACTAGGGCTTCCCAGGGGAAAACCGACGTTAGATCTGACGTGATTTCGACGGTCAACCGTAGTTAAATAGTGCCTTTAAACACAGATTCCTATCCGAACATAACCGAAGCAATATCTAAAGAAAGATGTGGATTTTTATGTATTAATCCGACTTAATCTTTTTACTTAAACGTTATTATTAGTGGATACTTATATTTGAGTAGACGCTCCGTTTATTTAATAAGCGGTAATGACGCCAAATAATAAATTCTGATAGTGTGTCCCGTTTTCTAATGATAGTGCCACTGTAGAGGCTGATCACATGTGAGGAGAAGATACATCCTCTGTCTCACGTCTTTTCTTGTATTTTTGTTTAGTTTCGAATTTAAAAGATGAGAAAAAAAAAACACGCATCAGGTACAGGCATTTTGAAATTTAGTTTAGGTTTAATGAATCCGGTTATGCAAAAACGTTTGATAAATTACAATACAAAGAACTATTTGAACTACCAGGAAAGCTTTATTTAAAAGGATAAAACTGTCTACATACTGATAAAAAAATGAATTCAGTAAGGATACAAGAAAAAGAAAGGGGCTTAAGATGTTTTTTTTTCTCGGCAGATGTATAGAACATTTAGAGTTAGGCAATTATTTTAAGCCATTTTTATGTTTATACATTCTTTTTATAGATACAAATAACGCCTATTAGACTTCTTTCTTTTTAGTGACGTTTGCCTTAATTCCGGGCCACTGAAAATCCCTTTCTGCTATATATATATATATATATATATATATATATATGTGTGTGTGTGTGTGTGTGTGTGTATATATATATATAATGCAATGGACAAAGTCCGACTATTATTTTTTAAAGACATTTTTATGTTTATACATTCTTTTTATAAACACAAATATTTAAGTAAATGCTCTGTTTTATAATAAACAGTATTAATAACATTTACCGGCCTGAATGTCCGAGAAATTTTCATAGAAAATATTCGTCCTCCGACCTGTATCCTATACGGAACCGTCATATAACCTGATGTGCCTAAACCGATTGGGCCATAGAGGATCGTTCGGTATTAAGATCGATTTTACTGATTTTAAACTACAATCTTCCATGATTCTCTCACGTACATTCATATGTGGTCACAGCGTATCCAAATGTAAACAAATGACGTCACACATTATGAACTAGACAAAGTCCGACAATTATTTTAAGAAATTTTTATGTTTATACATTCTTTTTATAGGATACAGGTTCAATTCCTGTCGGTGGACGAATATTTTCTATGAAAATTTCTCGGGGATTCAGGCCGGTAAATGTTGTTTATTATAAACAGAGCATTTACTTAAATATTTTTATCTATAAAAAGAATGTATAAACATAAAAATGTCTTAAAATAATTGTCGGACTTTGTCCAATTCATAGTTAGGCAATCTTAAGAGAACTAGGAGTCCTGCAAGGATTTACTATGGGCGGTCACATTCTTAACAACATATGATATGAAGATGACTGTGTTGATAAAAAAACGCACAAAAAAAATCCAGGAAAACCTACTGAAGGCAATGAAGGAAAGTGAGAAGAAAGGACTAAATATCAATTGTAAGAAGAGATAATTTATGGTTTTCAGCAAGAGGAATAACCCGAGATGTTAGCTATGAATTGCAGATGCCAAAATCAAACTATGAAAATATAAATATCTTCGAATTATGACATAACATAACACTAAAATCCAAAGACGTATTAAAATATTGAAAGGAAAATTTTGTTAGAAACAAGGAATCAGTGCTGAACTGCTATGTAATATTGGCTCACCTACATAACCGTGAATGCTACAAAATCTCCTCACAGATGAAAAAAGGACTTGAAGTAACAAGTATGTGGTTATACAGAAGGATAATGAGAATACCTTGAAGTGTACTTGTGGGTAATAAGAAATTTTTAAGGAAAATGGCAACATAAGAGATTATCAGAAAATAAAGTGTTGAAATTTTTAGGATACCTAATGAGGGAAAGGGGGCTTAGAGAATCTGACACTCACAGGATATTGTGGACAAGTTAACAAGTTGGTGTAAATTGATGGCAAAAAAAAAGGACTGGGAGGGATAGTCAAAAGACAAATCTTACTAAGAACTACTCGGAAGGTGTGGAGAGACATAACCGCCCATTTACAGAATGGACACGATTTACAGAAGAAAAAATGTTTGTCATATCTCCCCATGATATTGGCTCGATTTTCAGCCTGCAAAATTATTCCAAAATCTCTTCTGTATAATTTCACTATAGTAATTGTTTGTTTTGGTTGGTTTTACGGCATATCAACCTCAATGGGTTATTTATTGTCGACAAGATTTTTACGTTAGTTTTGTGAATCAAACGTTGAAAAGATAGCAATCTTTTCAACGTCTGATTTTTTTTCTTTCTACCTACATTTATATATGGTTTGGTTTGTTATACGGCTTATCAACCTCAATGCGTTATTTAAGGCCGACAAGATTTTTAGGATAGGTTTGTGAACCAAATGTTTAAAAGATAGCAATCTTTTCAACGTCTGATTTTTTTTTTTTTTCATTCTACCTACATATATATATATATATATATATATGGTTTGGTTTGATTTACGGCATATCAACCTCAATGGGTTATTTTTTGTAATGTCTTTTTTTCTCTTCAAAAATCTATTTCTGGTAAATTTTTTTCTTCAAAAACTTATTGCAGATAATATTTAATAAGATTTCTCGAATATTCAGGCCGGTAGACGAAAATTAAAAAAAAAAATACTGTTTGATAAATAAACAGACCATATACTCAAATATGCGCATCTATTAAAAATAACGTTTACACAATAAAGAAATAAAATAGAGTGTATATATATATATATATATATATATATATATATATATATATATATATATATATATATATATGTATATATATATGTATATATATATATGTATATATATATATATATGTGTATATATATATATATATATACATATATATATACATATATATATATATATATATATATATATATATATATATACATATATATATATATATATATATATATATATATATATACATATATATATATATATATATATATATATATATATATATATATATATATAATGAAATGGACAGAGTCCGACAATTATTTTAAAACATTTTTATGTTTATACATTCTTTTTTATAGATACAAATATTTAAGTAAATGCTCAGTTTATAATAAACAGTATTAAACAACATTTACCTGCCTGAATGTTCGAGAAATTTTCATTGAAAATATTCGTCCTCCGGTTCCATATAGGATACAGGTTCGATTTTTGTCGGATGGCAAATATCTCCTATGAGAATTTCTCGAACATTTAGGCCGGTAAATGTTATTAATACTGTTTATTATAAAACAGAGCATTTACTTAAATATTTGTATCTATAAAAAGAATACACGCCCGGCTCGGTGGATAGGATCAAAGTGTAGTATCTGTGCTTTGTGAGCTGCCGGGTCGGGTGTCTGTCGAACTCCCTGCTTGCAGGGAGGAACCCTGACGAAGCTCCGCCGAAGGGTAGTGTTGCGTTGGGGGAGGTTGACGGAACTGGCCCCCCTCGGGGGGTTTGATGGTTATTTATTTTTGGCTGGGCCTACGGGCTCGGAGATACCCACATTAAAAAGGCCTTGTGCCACATTCAATTCTCGTGGGTGGATTGATAAATACCATCTCTAAAAAGAATACCCGCTCGGCCCGGTGGCTAGGATCAAAGTGTAGTATCTGTGCTTTGTGAGCTGCCGGGTCGGGTGTCTGTCGAACTCTCTGCTTGCAGAGAGGAACCCTGACGAAGCTCCGCCGAAGGGTAGGGTTTCGTTGGGGGTGGTTGACGGAACTGGCCTCCCTCGGGGGGTTTGGATGGTTATTTATTTTTGGCTGAGCCTACGGACTCGGAGATACCCACATTAAAAAGGCCTTGTGCCACATTCAATCCTCGTGGGTGGATTGATAAATACCATCTATAAAAAGAATGTATAAACATAAAAAAAATCTTTATATATATATATATATATATATGTTGCTGATATAAAGAAAGAGGTGTCCTATTTTCTTAAAATCATGTTTATTCAAATTACTAGCGAATGCAAATCACATTATGTAAGACAATAATATTCTGAAACGTAGGTGACAGAATAAATAATTCTATTGTAAGAATAGATACGACACGAAGTTTACTAAAAATCGACTGAATTAAGACAGATTAAGAGAATGTCGGCGACACAAATCCTAATTGCATTGTTCAACTAGAAGCAATCCTGATATGTAAGTTACAAATCCTAATTTAATATGTGCAGAAAGTTACAAATATAGGGAACTCAGTGAGAATCTGATTCGTAACTAAGAATTAATGACCATTAAGTACCTCTTGTTAATCACTGTACCGAAATGTAGCGACTTGTGTCGAAATAAGTATTTCCCCTTTAGAGGACGCCCCAGACACGTAGATTTAAACCAAGCCCTCAATCATTCTTCTAAAAATCATTTCATCACCAGCAAGGCTATGAATACAGCTAGGATGCAAGCTTTTAATGACAGTAAATGCAACAGAGGACAATAAAAGAACATGGGTCAAGGAGACAGAAGATGACGATTGACATCGCATTTAAAATTTGGAAAATCTTAGTTGACAGCCAAGTAAGAGAGTTCCACAAGCGAGAAGTACGAAAGATGATAGAACAAGAACAAAAACGCTTAGTGTAGGTTTCAAAATTAAGAGTTATGAAGTCGTTGGTTGTTTGGTTGGTTTGTTGGTAGATTTTGTTTAGCGGCATATCAACACCTCTATGAGTTATTTAATGTCGAAATCTTAATAATTTGAACACAATTTTATAGATTCAACTAAATATATTTTGAAATCATATGTATGCCTTCAACTACAGATAAAATGTTTTGTTAGTCGATTTGCTTTAAATATGTATTGTTGGTAATTTTACTATTTTGTTGGCTGGTTAATTTTGTTTATCGGCATATCAACACCTCTATGGGTTATTTAATGTCGAAATCTAAAGATATTTGGCGTAATTTTGTGCTTTTAACTACAGATATGTACAAAATTTTATACTTTCAGGGTAAAGGTAATGTTTTTAGATATCTAGGGTGGCAATAAAGTCACTCTGTGGTTACTTAATAAAAAAGCAACGCATTGAAGCAGAACATTATCGGTAATTAATTTACTATTTACATAATACTTCAGGTGGTTGAAATATCGAACTGAACCGTTTATTTCGCTTACTGTTCTAGTTCCACGTGCCATGACTAATGGATTTCAGTTATCACTTATCTCCTGTTAATTCCCCTCTCCAAGTTCTCCACTGCCTTAACCGGGTATTGAACTCACACTCTGTGGGCCCAGTCATTGGATCTAACCAACGCCTATATCCACTGTGCCATGTGTCCTTGAGGACATTCCAACCACCTGAAGAAGACCGGAGCGTACAACGGCCGAAACGCTGTGATTAATATGGCGACAAAGATGAGCAAAATAGTCCGAATAATGTAAATAATGTACATAATACCTCATCTCAGAAATATAGACAAATAATTTACTATAGTTTAACATAGAATTTTATTGTTATTAACCAGAATTAACCAGAACCATTTTAATAATAATTTTCTCGATTGTTGATTAATTGTTTCTTCTTAATTGTTATTGTAACTCTAAAGTTACTTTATTGCCATCCTGTATAATTAGTAGATTATAAAATGTATTCTTGGGCAATTTACTATAAAAATGTACTGTTGATTTTTGTTTGGAGATTCACTATCTGCCCAGAGCTGGGACACTAACAGATGCTACCACCCCGGGTCAAGGTGGATGTGGAAAAGAGGCTCCTCAAAACCTTCTATCTTCTGATCAGAGGCTTTGCATCCGGATGTAGTTTTGGGTCATACACAGAAAGGGCAGGAAGTTGTAGAGAGCTAGTAAGGTATTTAATGAATCTCTGTAAATAGATGCTAGAACAAGATCAAAAACGCCTAGTGTAGGTTCAAAATTAATAGTTCTGAAGTCGTTGGTTGTTAGTCAATTTGATTTAAATATGTATTGGTAATTTTACTATAGGTATTATTGATTGGTTAATTTTGTTTATCGGCATATGAATATCTATGGGTAATTTAATGTCAAAATCTAATTATATTGGGCGTAATTTTATGCTTTTAACTACAGATATTTTGTACATAATTTTATACTCTTCGGGTAAACGTATATTTTTATATATACAGGGTGGCAATAAAGTCACTCTGCGGTTACTTAATAAAAAAGCAAAGCATTGAAGCAGGTGGATTGCAGTTTGAATAGTATTGGTAAATAATTTACATCATTCGGACAATATATATATGGTGGCAATAAAGTCACTATACAGTCATTTATAATAAAAAAAGCAAAGCATTGAAACAAATGGCTTGCAGTTTGAACAGTGTCGATAATTAATTTTCTATTGTTTACCATAGCATTTTATTGCTACCAATGAGAATTAATCAGAACTATTTTAATAATAAATTTCCCGACAGTTGATTAATTGTTTCTTCTTAATTGTTATTGTAACTGTAAAGTTACTTCATTGTCATCCTGTATAATTAGTAAATCATAAAATGTATTATTGGTAAATTTACTATAAAAATGTACTGCTGATTTTTGTTTGGAGATTCATTATCTGCCCAGAGCTGGGACCCTAATAGATGGTACCAGCCAGGGTCAGGGTGGATCTGGAAACAACAGCAGTTAAGAGGTGGTTCCACGTTCTTCAAAACCGTCTATCTCCTGATTAGAGGCTTTGCATCCGGGTGTAATACCCAGGAAGGGCAGGAAGTTGTAGGGAGGCATGACCGTCAACGTCTTGAAAGGACATGGTACAAAGAAGTAGAAGGGATAATTTGCCATAAGCAAGAAGAAGAAGAGGAAGAAAGAAAGGAAGGAAGGAAGTCTTATATAATGTAAGAAAATTTAATTTTCGAAACTTGAAGGCAAGAGAAGCAGATGGAGTTGAATAATCAGTAACCTAATTAACGAAATTGCATGAATAGGTGACAGAACAATATGAAAGGGGAGTAAACGCGGTAGAATAACTCATAAAAATAAAGGAAGTTATCGTGGGCTATGATTGCTTAAATCCTGAAAGTATATATCATACGAAAGAAAAGACATCTTTCGCTATCTGTGACTTGAAATCCCAATGCTTACAACGAATAATCGTAAGAACAAAGACATTATATAGTTGTTTTTTTTTCACTGGAAATTTTAAGAGCCTCGAGCTTTTACGATATAATAACATAATTCGCGTTCTTCGTTTTCTTCTTCTATATGATATGCCCCTTCGGGAAATGGGCGGTAATGGCTCTCCACAATTTCCTGTCTATTGTAGCTCTTCGCAACTTCAACCAACTCTTTTATCCATTGGGCCATGTGTCCTTTACCCAAAGAGATATGAGTTCAATACCTGGCCACGGCAGAGGTGAGCAAAAACTAGGAGAGTTGTTAGGAAAGGGAGATAATTAAAACTGAGATATCCAGAAAAGGCTTGTCACGTGGAACGAGAACAATCTAACCCCAGTGGACTAAATAAAGGGTTCGGTTCGAAATTTTAACATATATCACCTGAAGAATTCCCAGATAAATAAAATAATGGAAGCTGTGGAGAGACTGACCGATTCCTGTAGAAAGACAACTTTAAAACCCAAACATGGCAAAGTCAACGGGAAACCACTCTACTAACTTTCCCAAGAAGTGATGACAATTCACAGATGAAAAAATAATAGAAGCTGTGGAGAGTCATGAACGACTCCGTCCTGAAGAGAGAAAGACTACTGTAAAGCCAAAACCATAGAGAAGTCAACGAGAAAGCACTCTACTATTTTTCCCAAGATATGAGGACAATTCGCAGATGACAAAATATTAGAAGCTGTGGAGAGTCATGAACGACTCCGTCCTGAAGAGAGAAAGACTACTGTAAAGCCAAAACCATAGAGAAGTCAACGAGAAAGCACTCTACTATTTTCCCAAGATATGAGGACAATTCGCAGATGACAAAATAATAGAAGCTGTGGAGAGTCATGAACGACTCCGTCCTGAAGAGAGAAAGACGACTGTAAAGCCAAAACCATAGAGAAGTCAGCGAGAAAGCACTCTACTATTTTTCCTAAGATATGATGACAATTCGCAGATGACAAAATTATAGAAGCTGTGGAGAGTCATGAACGACTCCGTCCTGAAGAGAGAAAGACGACTGTAAAGTCAAAACGATAGAGAAGTCAACGAGAAAGCACTCTATCTTTCCTAAGATGTGATGACGATTCATAGTAGGCAAAATATAACGATGGCAAATATATATATATATATATATATATATATATATATATATAATTATTTATTCGAAAATTATAACATAAATATGTTATCAAATCACAACAAAAATAGCCATTTTGTTTCAATACTTCTGGTGTCTTATCAAGTGATTGTGTTGAATGTAGAATAAAGGGTTTTAAAAGGTTCAAATCAATTAAACACCCTCGCTAAGGAAAAACACTGTTAAATAAACTGGAATGACCAATCAGAATAGAAGTATATGAGAATTCAAAAAACTTGACTACGTCTAAGGTTATAATAATTAATTAATGCTTTAATTTTAGGGTTAGACTAAAGTAGAATTCATTCTAACGAATAAATATTAAGTTATACTATAAACTTAAAAATTACCAATTTTAAATTTTAAAATTAATCTATATTAAGTTTAAAATTATGAAGTTATTTAAAGAAGAAACTGAGGGGAAAAATAAATATGCTTTATTATTTATTTTGTTTTTATTGAAATTAAGTTGGAATAAACGTTATGATCTAATACTGTCCTGAATTTCATGAAAACGTAGATACAACACACACACACACACACATATATATATATATATATATATATATATATATATATATATATACACAGCTTATATATATATATATATATATGTGTGTGTGTGTGTGTGTATACACAGCTTATATATATATATATATATATATATATATATATATATATATGTATACACACAACTTATATATATATAATAATGGACTATCCCGTCGGTTTCGACGTATGAGGATCTCCCAGCTTATTGATTCATTTATGAAAGTGTATGCGCTAATCTTAAGTGGCATTTAAGACCCGCTAGTGATTTACAAAGGAGGCCACACATGGAGCAAGTGTGAGGATTGTGAGATGAGATCACTGTTAGATTGGTTGACCTTTTAGATCTTGCTCCCGCTTCTTGAAGATGATTCAGTCAAGCAGATTGAAAATTGATCTCCATTCTACCCGCTCCAAAGCTAAGTGCTCAAGGGTGGTATGTGGTATATTAACTGCTGACAAGTTGCTTTCAGCTTGTCTTTGTATATATATATATATATATATATATATATATATAGTGTAAAACGGTCGAAACGTCGTGAATATAACAATAATGATGAAGTCAACGGTCCGAACAATGTAAATAGTGCAAATACTTCGCTTAACTTTTCGTAAACCTCTTCTGCTATCCCAATTCGCCTGGGGATTTCATTGTCGCAATTTTCATTTTCTATTACAACACTTTCAAGGTGTTTATGGTTTTGATGCTTCTTTGATTTTGCTATATCTAATTTTTTAATTCGTATGTTTGTCTGTACTTTTTATCGTGCTACAAATGTTAAATCGTATAAAACTCGTCTATTTTTCAGACTATTTTTCACGAATTATTTTACAACTCTCATTTATCGAAATTACTTCATTCAGTTTCTCACCGTCAATCAACACGGTATGCTAATTCGAAAGTCGAATCTAAATGAAACAAACGAAAAAAAAAAGAAGCCTTTAGGTGTAAACATGAGACTACATAACAGCTAATGCGATGTAAATGATTTTATCAACAGAATTAAGAAAGGGACAATGATTGCGTAAATAAACCTGCTTCTACGGGCTTAAGAAGTCATAAAAACGTTGCGCGAAAATGATTTAACAAGTGTTTTTATTACAAGGTGTAAACGGATGTACTGGTTACGATTAAGGGGTTTGTTTATTACCACGGCGGTGTTTGGAGCAGAGGCGTCGGCTCATCTGTTAAATTCGCTGTTAGGTTTTCCTCCCGTTATGTGTGTGACATTTCTGAAAATCGGGCTGGACGGGCACAGGCCCATCAGAGGAAAGCATACATTAAAGACCAAACTCTCTTCTCTATCTGATGTAATGAATATGCATACACCTGGGTAATATGATTGGCTGGTGTCAGTCATAAATACAGACTGACGTGGAGGTACAGGACGATGCCTATTGGCTACGCCTATTGTCTTCGCCTATTGCCTACGCCTATTGCCTACCTCTACGACGAGGACCAGTCCATTACGGTTACCTGCTAGATTGTCCTACTCGGTTACAGTAGTCCAAAACCACTTTGCTACTTCGTTCCGGGACATATCACTATCAAAACACCACAAAGATATTTAACGTAGTAAGTACCTCCTCAAAAAACAGGAAAAAATGATACCTCAGGTTTAAAATTAATTTTTGCAAATGAAAAAATCTTTCTTGATGCTTTTATTTTAGTTTTAACTAGCAGCATGATCCAGCGTTGCCCGTGCTTGATTCAAAAATCGTACGACTCATGCCGCAATCGCTATCACTTGACTTAAAATATTTTTGCCCTTACTTGCCTTTAAAGGAGTGCCCTTTGCCATGCTGATGTTGGTACATGCCTTACTTCTTGCCTATCGCACACTGTGAATTTTTTCTAAGCTCTATACTAAACATTAAATCTGTTACGAAAAAAGAACTAAACAAAATGAACACAAAACGACCAGCTTTAAAAAAGGACTCGTAACTGCAAAAACCGAATGAAAAAAGAATGTTAACAACAAATACTTTTTCACACCCAACCCAGTTCTGTGGAATCAGAATCAACGTTGAATTTAACGAATGAGCCAATTGGAGTAAAGTGCTGTGCAGATTTTAATTTTTCCCACTTGTGACGAATGCAGCTATCGATTTTCTTTGCATGCTAGCATGCTAGTTAACATTCGTGTCAGTCAACTGTTGGCTCTCACGCTGGCCAATAGAATCTTCCTGTCTATTCGTGGCAGCCAGCTATAGGCTCTCACTCTGGCCAGTACAAAATGGCCGCAAATTACATGAAAACTGCCGTAGAAGCATGAAAAAATCGATTATTTCCACTATCGGTGGGAGTTGGGAAATGCAACGTCGGTCTTGGCCTTCCCGCTAACTTGGAGCATGTGCATATAAATTTTGGTGCAAATCCGTCAAAAATTGCGACCGTGCATTCGTTACACATGCACACACATATCCTACCTTTTATAGGTAGAGATTCACGACGTTTCGACCGTTATAATTGTAACGTTTCTGCCTAAACTCTGAAATTTTATTTACTATTTATTCCTTTATATTTCCTACCTAGAGGTACATTAGTTCGTCTATCGTCCGGTCTGTTGAACAGGGGTAGAGGTGTATCCCTTTTTTCATTTAGGATTGGGTTTCCGGTTCCGTATATATATTTTTTCTTCTCTTTCACTTCCTAGTCGCTAGTTGTGTCTTAGCGGCATGATTGCCTTGCTTAATTAAAATGGATTGATCATTACTTTACAACCGACCCTCGCGCTACATCTGAGAAGTAAATAGTATAGTTTGATGACTAGATAGGGTATTATCACACTTTTATGTTCATCTGTTGATATTCTCAGGTTTTTTGTGATTCAGTTATTAATTTGATGACATGACTTTTTGATGGACCTTATATTTTTGTTTGTTTTTTTTTTGTTTTTTTATTAATATTCCTTTATACCAAAACACGGTTTCAGTCACTTTCGCATCGCCATAATGTAGCTTATCTCTGTCTTTTCTATAAATGTTTTCAAGCTAACTGCTCAAACGAAGTATTCACTATCGTACCTAGACTTTATGAATTTAAGCGCAATACTAGATTGGCTGCAAGGTCTCGTGGTTTTACAGTTGAAATGGCTAGATGTAACCGTAAGATTTATTCCAACACTTCCTTTTTTCGCACTTATCGCTTGTAAAACTCTCTTTCGGTTCTATGTTTTCCAGCGAAATATGTTTTTCAAAATTTAAAATATAATGTCAATCGTTATCTACTGTCGTCCTGAATACTCTTCTATTGTTCGCCCTTTTTAATAATGTTACTCGTTTTTCTTATTTCTTCAAAGTCATTAACCACTTGCGTCTTTGCGGCTTTATTGCCTTGCCTGGAGTGAAGTGATTAAAAAGATAAGAAATATCTAAGGAAATTGATGATATTGTAAATTTTTCATAGGCCACGTCTAAATTCTTTTTCTTCTCTTTCAATTCCAGTCACCATTTTCGTCTTAGTGGTATGCTCGCCTTGCTTGGGGTTAATTAATAAAACAAAATATTAAAAATTAAAATGGAACAACCATTACTTTACGACAGACTGTCATACGACAACTGAGAAGGAAATAATATAGTTTAGTGTAGTTTAGACAAGATAGGGAATTGTCACACTTTTCTGTTCATCTGTTGATTCTTCATGCTTCTGTGATTCAATTATTAAATTGATGACATAACTTTTCAATGGACCTTATATTTTTTTTATTTTTGCATTCCACCTTTTCCAAAACACGGCTTCAGTCACTTCCGGATCGCCATAATGTAGCTTTTCTATGTCTTTTCTATAAATACTTTCAGACTAATGAAATATTCACTATCGTACCTAGACTTTATGAATTTAAGCGCAGTACTAGATTGGCGGCAAGGTCTCGTCTATTTACAGCTGAATCGGCTAGATGAAACCGGAAGTTCTATGCTGAGAGTTTCTTTACTCGCACTTTTCACATGTGGAACACTCTTCCGCTTCCATTCCTCTCAGACAAGTTTGATCTTAAAAAAAACATAAAGGCAATGTCAATCGTCATTTACTTCCATCTTGATTACTCTTTTATTGTTCTCACTACTTAATAATGTATCATTTTTTGCTTGTTCTTTCACACTCACTAAATCCGTTGTAGCTTAGTGGCTTTCTTGCCTTGCTTGGGTGGATTTCTTGAAACAAGAGTAGAAAGTAAGAATTATGAGAATATGAAGTAAGATAACGATTTACTCTAGATTTGAAGAAGTTAACTACGTAGTGATCAGGAATGAATTCAGGTTTAAAGTTGCTCCACAAGTAGCAGATCTTACGAAGTGGCTAAGTGAAACTTCCTTCTTACAAATGGAATATGAAGTGAAGGAAGTTGATTTGAATGTGTGAGGGTAGCGTAGAGGTTTTTTTTTTAATTTTGGAAAGCTTTGCATGAGGTTTTAGTCAGCCAAGAGAAAAAAGTTTATGGCCGAGAAATGACGTTATTAATATTCTTTCTATAAATTTGCTTATATAAATACTGGAAATGTTGCATCTATAGTATTTAAACTGAAAGAATTAGAATTAGTTCGACCTGGATTCATTGTTGGCTGCCTGAATCTTAAGATATGCAAATGATACTGTATTGATAACTTCTACGGAAGATAGTGAAGGAAACCAAGGAAAAAGGACTACAGCAATTGCAAGACGACAGATTGTATGTGTTGTAACATACCTACGGACAATAATAGTTATGTCCCCATTCACTTAAATTCAGTAGAAAATACTGTATGTTGGTCGGCAGTTAGAGATTCGTCTCCAGCTGCACTGATAAAACACTCTGCCTCCGGGCAGAAATGATCCCCAGACGAAGTTATGCCAAAGGGCAGAGTTTCGTCTCGGGAAACAGCTACCCGACCCCGTTTTATACGGGGTCTATGGGGAAATTTTGGCCGAGCCTACGGGCTCGGATACCCCACAATAAATTTGGCCTTACGCCACAATTGACAGTGTGGGGAGGTTGGTAGATATCCTGCAGTTGGAGATTCGTCTCCAGCTGTGCTGGTCAAACTCTCAGGCCCCGGGCAAAGAGGATCACCAGACGAGGTTATGTCGAAGGACAGAGTTTCGTCTCAGGAAACAGCAATCCGACCTCGTTTTATACGGAGTCTACAGGGAATTTTTGGACGAGCCTACGGGCTCGGATACCCCACATTAAATTCGGCCTTGTGCCACATCTGGCTGCATGCGGCGGTTGGTAGATATTCTGCAGGTGGAGATTTCACTTGACTCACTTCTAGCAGTTGACTACGTGCCGCTGCCGAATCTTGTATAAGTTATTCTTGTGGTAAGTATTATCGTTAATTTTCAACCTTCGTTTGATTATTCTATTCACTAACCTTCCCTGAGTACCAACAGTATGGTTGTCAGTAAAAAAAACTGCCCAATATGGAAATTAGAAATTGGTGATAACAAAATCAAGCAAGTACAAACATTTAAATATTATTGTAACGTTTTAACAAACGATGACAAGTGCGAGAGCGAAATGAAAAGGGGTATTAGAGTAGCGAATTGTTGTATAGACCCCTCGTGTTGGGGAGGGTCTTGGATTCTTCTGTCACGTCCGGTGATCCTTGGTGGTTTTGAAACAAAAGATAAAATAACTTCAAAGCAAGAAATTTAAACTTAAATATTTATCAATCCCTTTGATATTTAAATTTTCTGTCAAGTGAGGTCGCTTTCCCTCCACTGGGTAGCCGTTTCAGACACGAAATAAAACGTGTGTACATTGTTTGACTGTTAGAAAAACAACTCACTTAAAACTGTTTCTATTTCTCTCATCCCCACGCTGGCTCAGCCAATCAAAATCGACTTTCTTGTTTTGTCTTCCATCTGATCTCGAAGCGTAACTTAAGGAAGTCCTATCAGAGATATGTTTCTTCTAAAAAATATAATAGGAACTAATATGTAACAGAATGATGTCTTTCAAAAGCTAAACTGAGTATTAAGAAACAGGAAAATTTCGTTAGAAGCAAAGAAATGGGTACTGAAATGTTATATAATTTCAGTCCTGCTATATAACAGTGAATGCTGGACAATCTCATCGCGAACGAAAAAGAGACTTGTGTTTACAGAAATATAATTCTACAAAAGGATGCTGTGGACGCCATAAAAATGGGAGCAGCAACAACATTTTAGAAAAAATGGAAAAGAAAATGACAGTTATAATTAACATCAGAAAGAGGCAGTTAAAATTTTTAGAGGAAATATTGAGGACAGAGAACTTGGAAAATTTGGCATACGAATAACATATGGAAGGAAAGAAGGGCAGACAATAGCAACGCGTAACCTACCTAGAGAGCTTGTGCAAATAGTTGGCGGAACGTTGATTACGGGGAGAAGCAAAAAGAGTAAATTTACAAAGAGGAATAAAAGATCGGAAATTGTGTGGAGCCATGATCGCCAACGTCCTGAAGGGGAAAGAAGAAGAAGAAGAGGAGGAGGAAGAATAAGAAGAAGAGGAGGAGGAGGAGCAAGAAGAAGAAGAAGAAGAAGAAGAATAGGAGTAAGAAGAACAGGACGAAGAAGAAGATGAGGAGGAGGAGGAGGAGGAGGAAGAAAAAGAAAAAGAAGAGGAGGAGGAAGAAGAAAAAGAAGAGAAGAAGAAGAAAAAGAAGAAGAAGAAGAAGAGAAGGAAGGAGAAAAAGAAAAAGAAGAGGAGAAGGAGGAAGAAGAAGTATAACAAGAAGGAGAGGAGAAGGAGGAAGAAGAACAAGAACAAGAAGAAGAGGAGGACTAGAAGAAGAAGAACAAGAACAAGAACAAGAACAAGAACAAGAACAACAACAAGAAATTCGGATAAAACGGCTCCATGGTTTCCAGCCAATTTTAGACTGCAAAAATTTAAATGCAATGTCAATCGCTATCTACTGTCCTTCTGATTGCTCTTTTTTTCTCTCTACTATTTATTAATGTTTCTGTTCCTAATGCCTCCACACTCCGTGACCCCTTGAGTGGTAGTGGCTGTACAATGTTTCTTAGGGGGACACCGATTTTAAAAAAATAAAAAGAAGAAGAAGAAGAACAACAACAACAACAAGAAAATCAGTATCTGACCAACAGTCCAAGATATACACCAACTCCAGTTGCATTAAGATTCATTTGCAGGATCTCAATGCTTTGTCGTTCAAACTACAAAGATTATAAATTTAGGCTCATGATTTCACTAAGGCTAATTTCTTAATTCGCTTATTCTAATATTATAAGAGAAATTACTCGTTTTTCAAGGACATCCGATGAAGACGGTCACGTTTCCATACGGAGCCGGCCTGTATTTTAACCTCAGAGATAAAGTTACCGACTCTGCCTGTTTATTACCGAATTCAAGATCTAATGACAATGGACACGGTGTGTTTGACACTGTGGAGATGGATATATTTCCACCTAATAGCCTGCTTAATTCAGTGGCTCTAACACAGGTCAGAGACTATGAATATTAATGAAACTTTGCTGGTTGGCTGTAGCATGTCTGTCTCTTTGGACGTCTGTCTTTGGGCCTGTTTGAAATAATGACGAGAAATAGCCACTTATTCATTAGCCGCCTATGTTACTTCATTTCCAGTCTCTCTCTTTCTCTCTTTCATTTCCTTTTGTCTCTTTTCCTTATCAATGTTTTAAACAATGTTTTAAAACACATAGAAGACCGAAAGGGCCAAATCAGTTTTAGGCTTATTTAAGTATGTTTGTGGTTCCTTTTCTTTCTCAGTCAATATTTCATTTCTGATATTGACATTGGAAAGAACTAACTTCCAATGCCACAAAACAAAAGAATGTCCGACACCTATTACGTTTTTAAGGCTTCAAGAATATATATATATATATATATATATATATATATATATATATATATATATATATATATATATATAGGTATGTTGAGAAAGAATAGAGAACATTTCCAACGTTTGTAACATTTAATTTAAAACAGGGCTCAATACTCAGTGATGCAATATTATTTATTTTAGGATCTTACAAAAAAACATGTAAAAATCGCCACACAGCTACAGTCATGTTTCAACGCATAACGCATAACAATGCATCTCCTCAGGCGATTCTAAATTACTGGTGAGTGAAGGATTAATTTGTTTTCAAAAGCAAGATTATCTCCTCTTTTTATGAAAAATATTAAATTATTTACTAGTTTATTAAAGAGGCCTCTTATTCATCAACGATAAAATTTTATGTAGGAAATCACCATAGGTTATAATAAGTTGGACAATCAATTAAATTACTTCTCTACACCACCACGCTTTTATTTCTTATGAAAGTAGACTGTCTGGAACGTGTACATTTATTGTAACAATCTGTATCAGTTTTATTGTAACAATCTGTATCAGTTTTATTGTAACAATCTATATCAGACTTAGTGTAACAATCTGTATCAGACTTATTGTAACAATCTATAAAAGACTTAGTGTAACAATCTGTATCAGTCTTATTGTAACAATCTGTATCAGACTTAGTGTAACAATCTGTATCAGTCTCATTGTAACAATCTGTATCAGACTTAGGGTAACAATCTATAGTAGACTTATTGAAACAATCTGTATCAGTTTTATTGTAACAATCTGTATCAGTTTTATTGTAACAATCTATATCAGACTTAGTGTAACAATCTGTATCAGACTTATTGTAACAATCTATAAAAGACTTAGTGTAACAATCTATAAAAGACTTAGTGTAACAATCTGTATCAGTCTTATTGTAACAATCTGTATCAGACTTAGTGTAACAATCTGTATCAGTCTCATTGTAACAATCTGTATCAGACTTAGTGTAACAATCTATAGTAGACTTATTGAAACAATCAGTATCAGTTTTATTGTAACAATCTGTATCAGTTTTATTGTAACAATCTATATCAGACTTAGTGTAATAATCTGTATCAGACTTATTGTAACAATCTATAAAAGACTTAGTGTAACAATCTATAAAAGACTTAGTGTAACAATCTGTATCAGTCTTATTGTAACAATCTGTATCAGACTTAGTGTAACAATCTGTATCAGTCTCATTGTAACAATCTGTATCAGACTTAGTGTAACAATCTATAGTAGACTTATTGAAACAATCTGTATCAGTTTTATTGTAACAATCTGTATCAGTTTTATTGTAACAATCTATATCCGACTTAGTGTAACAATCTGTATCAGACTTATTGTAACAATCTATAAAAGACTTATTGTAACAATCTATAAAAGACTTAGTGTAACAATCTGTATCAGTCTTATTGTAACAATCTGTATCAGACTTAGTGTAACAATCTGTATCAGTCTCATTGTAACAATCTGTATCAGACTTAGTGTAACAATCTATAGTAGACTTATTGAAACAATCTGTATCAGTTTTATTGTAACAATCTGTATCAGTTTTATTGTAACAATCTATATCAGACTTAGTGTAACAATCTGTATCAGACTTATTGTAACAATCTATAAAAGACTTAGTGTAACAATCTATAAAAGACTTAGTGTAACAATCTGTATCAGTCTTATTGTAACAATCTGTATCAGACTTAGTGTAACAATCTGTATCAGTCTCATTGTAACAATCTGTATCAGACTTAGTGTAACAATCTATAGTAGACTTATTGAAACAATCTGTATCAGTTTTATTGTAACAATCTGTATCAGTTTTATTGTAACAATCTATATCCGACTTAGTGTAACAATCTGTATCAGACTTATTGTAACAATCTATAAAAGACTTATTGTAACAATCTATAAAAGACTTAGTGTAACAATCTGTATCAGTCTTATTGTAACAATCTGTATCAGACTTAGTGTAACAATCTGTATCAGTCTCATTGTAACAATCTGTATCAGACTTAGTGTAACAATCTATAGTAGACTTATTGAAACAATCTGTATCAGTTTTATTGTAACAATCTGTATCAGTTTTATTGTAACAATCTATATCAGACTTAGTGTAACAATCTGTATCAGACTTATTGTAACAATCTATAAAAGACTTAGTGTAACAATCTATAAAAGACTTAGTGTAACAATCTGTATCAGTCTTATTGTAACAATCTGTATCAGACTTAGTGTAACAATCTGTATCAGTCTCATTGTAACAATCTGTATCAGACTTAGTGTAACAATCTATAGTAGACTTATTGAAACAATCTGTATCAGTTTTATTGTAACAATCTGTATCAGACTTAGTGTAACAATCTGTATCAGACTTATTGTAACAATCTATAAAAGACTTAGTGTAACAATCTGTATCAGTCTTATTGTAACACTCTGTATCAGACTTAGTGTAACAATCTGTATCAGTCTTATTGTAACAATCTGTATCAGACTTAGTGTAACAATCTATATTAGACTTATTGTAACAATCTGTATCAGTTTTATTGTAACAATCTGTATCAGACTTAGTGTAACAATCTGTATCAGACTTAATGTAAAAGTCTGTACCAGACCTATTGTAACAATCTGTATCAGTTTCATTGTAACAATCTGTATCAGACTTATTGTAACAATCTGTGTCAGATTTATTGTAAGCGTCTATATCAGTCTTTAATTTAATGTCTGGTTGCTGTTAGATATCAAATCCTGGCCATAGCACATTAGTAATATAATAATTTCTAATTTTTTTTTTTCGCTTATTTTGAATGTAACGTAGGTTATATTCGATTGATTTATCAGGGTAAAGCTCTCAAGCGTTTAAAAACGAAATATTATTGCTTTTGAAATCAAATTAATTGTTCACTCGCAAGTAATTTACTATCTTCTGAGGAGATAATAATTTCTAGTACCCCAAAAAGAATATTTTAGTATTTTCTACTACTTCGCCCATTTGAAAATCTCCCTAGTGTTTTTTATAATTACAGTGTTGTTTCATGAAAGAAATATATATTAAAACATAAGAAAAGATATGCAAAAAAAAACTATATTGAATTTTTATTAAATAAGTATTTGTTACTTTACTCGTTAAATATTGTAAAATTGTGGGAGTATTTTGTACGTTAAATAATAAATGTGTTTATTATTTTGCCAAACAAATTAATGAAAATTTATTGTACGAAGCTACGCACCCTATTAAAATTAACGATACGTATTACCCCCTAAACTGAACTTCTCCCCAAAATCTGATTTCGATCGGTCAATGTACGGCTATTTTAGAGGATGTGAGACTGGCGGACTAACGGAAGTCAGAGAATTTTATATATAGATTTTTCTTGCATTATTGTTTTTTTTTTGTTTTTTTTTTTTGGAATTGTTAACAATGAACAAAATTAGGAAACCAACTCTCCATAATATCAACTATGAACACGGACACAACGTGATGACTGTGTTCGGAAATTAAAATATTCCTATTGTATATATTCATTTAAACAAAAAACATTCTAAACAATAGTTAATAGATTCAAAGTGCAATGGATACACGACTTTTTTGAAACAGTGAAATTAACGTCGCCCGTCCTAGAGATTCTGATGTGCAACAGAAGGCAATGTACGTGCCGAGAGGTATCGAACCTGTATACAGTTATACCATCATTAAACCAAGTGTGTCGTACCAATGACATCATGGGAAGCCATCTCCGTAGCACAAGGTTTAATTACATATGCGCTAAATTTATTTTCGTACCCGATACATAAAATTTATCAATTAATTAATTAATTAATGCATCTTTTAATCAGAGACCCTTTCATATTAATTTACATAGTATATATTATGGAATAAACGTCCCAGCTATTTTAATCACACACACACACACACAAACACACACACACACACACATATATATATATATATATATATATATATATATATATATATATATATATATATATATATATATATATATATATATATAAGAAGGGGGAAAGCGCAACGGTGTTTGGTTGTAATGTGGATTTTTTTTTAAAGTATATTATGCTACACGGGTTTCCTGTCTCGCTAACTTCACGAGAACGGAAACGCGACTAGCAAAATTATGGAAAATAAAGCATAATATACTTTTTTTTTTAAATAAACTCCACATTACAACCTAAAACGGTAGCGTTTTCTCTCTTCTTTTTAATATATACACTTTTCTCTCTGTGGAACAAGTATAACCTCTTCTCTTTATTTATATATATATATATATATATATATATATATATATATTTATTTAATTTAAGTGTAGGGTTTTTATTAATACTATTCAGGCATGGTGGTTTGTTCAGGATTTTATTATTGTGTTTTTTTATTATACTTTCTAGATTTTCAGTGCAGCTTTAAGTCATTTTTAGGGTGTTCGTATTAAATATATTACTAAGCCTACTATTGGTAGGGAAGTGTTTTACAATTAAATCTAGGAATTTATGTCCTAGTTTAATACTAACAATTTGGTTGAATGGAGGGGTATACCAAGTGATTTTTCTTTTCCTGTTTTTTTTTTATATATATAATTTACTCGAAAATTATGACATAAATAAGTTATAAAATCATGACAAAAATAGCCATTTTGGTTTAACACTTCTGGTGTCTTATAATTGATGGTGTTGAATGTAGATTAAAGGGGGATCAAATCGACCAAACGCCCCTCGATAGGGGAAAGGTTGTTAGATAAGCTGCAAGGACCAATCAAAATACAAGCATATGAGAATTCAAAAAACTTGACTAGGAACCTTGGTTATAATAATTAATGATTTAATATTAGGGTTAGATTAAAATAGAAATCATTCTAATTAATTAATATTAAATTTTACTATATAACAATATAACTTTATATTAGAACAATAGAATATCAACTTGAAATCAAAAGTCTGTTCTGCGAAATAATTTATTTATAAATTTGATATTAGCAACAGAATCCTTTTCCCCCGATATTAGATCTATATACCTATATAATACCTTATTATTTCTTCTTTATCCTATGTATTTTATTATAAAGGGTGTTTCATTAAGACGGATTATATATAAGCGTGTTTCATTAAGACGGATCAAAGTCAAGAGTTAATAAATCAGTGTTATTGGCGAAAATTTATTTATTTCTCTATTGGATCAAATTATTTAAGTCATGGCAATTATGTGTGAAAAATAATATTGCCCAAATGTCAGCCAAATCTGAAAGCAAAAGAAAAAAATCTTTAGACGCTTAAACATAATTCACATTTAAAATCGGTCCAAGTTATTGAAAGACCCTTTATAACAAACACAAGCACAAATTCTTTATTTATAAAATAGGTTTAGTGCCACAGATACAAAAATCTGTTAAAAAAAAACATGATCAACCCCCTCAACAAGAGGAAATAGGTTCATATATCGTGCGGTTCCCACGCCTGATGATTTTGTAAACATGTGTAAATTTTATCCCATGTTTCCTGTTAAATATTGGGTTTTCACTTCTTTCTCCTAACGTCTTTTCATTGTCTTTCACTCCCTGTATCACCTTGCGTCTTAGTGGCCTTATCGCCTTCTTTGGTGTGAATTGATTAAAAACTTAAAAGATGTAAAATAATGAGACGTTGTGCCAATCTCGTGCTGCGCTTAAATTAAATTTTATGATGATAAATTTCAGATTCTGATTGTTAGACAGACTTCGTACCATATATGGATAATATGCGTAAGACAATGTCCCTACTCCTAAATATACGCCCTGCTCATCTGGCCTCATGGCATATTCAGATCAGTCTGCATACTTGTCGGTTGTTTATACTGTCAAAACCCATCAAGCAAAGAACTAGTGATTGATAATCGAGGAGGATTCGCACTTGCCAAGAATCACGTTAAATCCGATCAGTATTCGATGTGCCAAGTTCTTACCATTCACAAGCAGTCGATCTTGGAGTGGAACACCTGCGGTCTTAGCTTGGTCTAAACAACCTGAACCGCAATGCCATTCTTTCAAGCAGTTTATTTCGTTATAATTCTGAGACATATCAATATATTCGTCTGACTTTGTTCTCACTCATTCCTTCCATTTCTCTCCCTGTTTTCTCTCTCTCTCTCTCTCTCTCTCTCTTTCTGTGTGTGTGTGTATGTGTGTGTGTGTGTGAAAGATATTAAACCAAGTGACAAAGTGCTGTGGTTATTTAATATATAGAAAGAGAGAGAAAGAGAACGATATATATATATATATATATATATATATATATATATATATATATATATATATATATATATATATATATATATATATATGTATATATATATATATATATACTAGCAGTAGCGCCCGGCGTTGCCCGCGGAAGTAACAGGAAGAAATAGATCAAGTATCGACCATCATAAAGACTGAAAAATAAAATTTACAAAGATTATTGTTTAAGGTTGACGGACACGCATGTCTTAATTAGTTTTATATTTTTTTTTACGAATTGGTCAAACCCAAACTCAAACAAAAACATTGTTTTCAATCGTTATGAGTCTACCGATTGAATAGAATTTTATTATAAACAATTGTCTTGTAAATGGAATTTTTAAAGCATTCTGAATGTAAAAATAAAGAAAAAATTGTGAAAGACAATACGAAACACTACCTGCCCCCCCCCCCCAAAAAAGAAGTTTTGTTGAAATCGGTTGAAAATTGTAGGAAATCCGATCCTATATATAAACGAACACAGACACACACACACACACAAACAACCTGGGATTTATAAGTATAACTTGATATGAGTTGTCCCCCTTTCATTCTCGCGATGCCTCTTAATCGTGTTTTCAAACTGATTTCGTGCAAAAACAATTGTGTTTTTCCAATTTTTGGCGCTGTCAGAACCACCGCAAGGTAATTTTACGTAGTCCTGCGAAGTTTTGTTAAAATCGGTTGAAAAATGTAGGAAATCCGATACAATATATAAACGTACACACACACACACACAACCTGGGTTTTATAATAAGTATGATTTTGGAAGTGCTATCTGATGATGCAGATTCCTTTAAAAGGGCTCTGGTGAAATAAATTATTATAATGGAACCTTAAATTGGTCTATTTTTCTTTAATACATACATATATATATATATATACATATATATATATATATATACATATATATATATATATATATATATATATATATATATATATATATATATATATATAAGTGAACATTGAAGTCAACACTCAGTTTCATGCTGGATGCAATCGTCATGCGGTCCAGCATGAAATAGCCTGTCGGCTCTGAGTTTTGACTACAGTGTTCACTTTTATATTTATATTTACATACACTCTATCGCTGATATTGAACACTTTATCCCATAAATATAGCACATCTTAAAACTATATTTCTTCATACACTGCGTGCCAAATTATTATCGAGATAACTTTTTTCTAATATTTCAAAAACCGTCAATGTTGGCAACAGTGACCTGCGCAATCACTGAAATTTTCGTACTGATCTGCGCAATGGAAACAAACTGGTGCCATATTTGTTATCAGCACGGTGATTTGAGCGCGCGAAATTATTAAAAAAGTGTAAGAATTTAGTGAAAAGATGGGCCGTAAAAGCAGTTTAAGTGATGCTGAAAAGAAAATTATCACCTCATATTATCAAAAGTTAAATCTACCCTAGGAATTTCTAAAATGATAGAGAGGTGTCATCAAACAGTGAAAAAGTTCACCGCCGACCCTACACAAGTGCTCAAAGGGGCAAATAAAGGAAGGCGAGGGCTATTTCACCTCGTCTAATGTCACGACTTAAACGAGGGTCTACGAAGGACCCTGGACTTACCAGTCAAGAGCTTTTCAGTCGCACTGGGGATCCAACTGTGTCTAAAAGTACTTGGTGTCGGTATCTGAGGGAAATAGCAACAACAGTCAAACCTGAATCGAAGCCTCCGTTGACGAGAAATCACATTCAAAATCGATTGAAATGAGCCGAGGACAATATGGAGATTGACTTCTCTAAAGTTTTGTTCACAGACGAAACTCAAGCAACACTTGATGGGCCAGATAGATGGTGCAAAGGCTGGGTAATGAACGGACAGAATCGCCATCGGCATTTGAGACACCAACAAGGTGGTGGAGGCATAATGATCTGGGGTGGTATTATTGGAAAAACAGTGGGCCCACGGAGAGTACCAGATGGCGTCAAAATGACTGCTGATGCATACATAGCGTTTATGAAGGAGCATCTTGAACCGTGGATGAAAAGGCAAAGAGTTGGCTTCAGAAGGGCCATTGTTTTTATGCAAGATAATGCTCCCTCACGTGCTGCTCACAAGGCTACTGAATATTTGAAACAGTTAGGCTTCGATGGATCTCAAAAAATGAAGTGGCCAGCAAATTCTCCAGATTTGAACCCAATCGAAAACCTTTGGGGCATCATGAAGCGATGATTGTACGCCAACGGGCGACAATTCAGGAGCAACTCTGAGTTGTGGGAAGCAATTCTTGACATATCTCGCGGCATTACATCAGATGACATCCTACAGTTAACAAATTCTATGGATCATCGACTTCTTCAAGTAATTTCAAAACATGGAAAGGACATTCCCAATTAATTTGTTTAAAACTGGGCCTTTGTTTGTATCTGTCATTACTTGTTTGATTATTAGCTTCTTTTGCTCATAAACATCTCCGTGCAACATTAATAAACGTTTTGTTTGCTCAATTCTGGGAATTTTACTCAACCTTTCTAATAATTTGGCACGCTCAAATCAGCGTGCTGATGACAAATATGGTGCCATTTCTTTTCTACTGTGCAGATCAGTGATTGCGCAGGCTCGTGTTGCCAACATTGTGTGAAAATTTTCTGCGAATTGATTGGATGGTTTTTGAAATATTAGAAAAAAAGTTATTTCGATAATAATTTGGTACGCAGTGTATATATATACACATACATATATATTTAAATCTGCTTGCCTGAATCGTCTTCAAGAAGCGAGGGCCAGATCTAAAAGGTCAACCAATTTAACAGTGATCTCATCACACAATCCTCACTCTTGCTCCATGTGTGGCCTCCTTTGTAAATCACTAGCGGTTCTTAAGTGCCACTTAAGATTATCGCACAAAATTTCATAACTGAATCAATTAAGCTGTCAGATCCTCATACGTCGAAACCGACGGGAGAGTCCATTATATATATATATATATATATATATATATATATATATATATATATATCAGAGAAAGAACATATGAAGTAAAAAAACACAGTTCGTAGCATTTTTTTAAGTTCTCAATATAAAGTAGACCAAAATATTATTATTATATTTTTGTTATAAGAAATTATAATACAATCATTTTGCAATGGCTACGCAGACATGTGTAGTGATTTAAAATGTTTTTATCATAATCTCTTTTAATAAAAATAACGCATATATATATTCTTTATACGTTATTTTCATAGATACAAATATTTAAGTAAATTATCTGTTCATAATAAACTGTATTAACAACATTTGCAGGCCTGAATATCCGAGTAATCTCAAAGAAAATACAGGCCTTTCAATAGGAATTGAACCACTATCCAACAAGGAACCGCCATATAGCCTACGTGTTATACTATTTAGCTACAGAGGAAGTGTCTGGTGCGTACATGCACATATTTTCTTTGAGATTTCTCGGAAATTCAGACCTGGAAATGTTGTTAATATTACTTATCATAAAGAACGCATTTACTTAAATATTTGTATCTGTAAAAATATACAAAAAATATATTAAATTAATTGTCCTACTTAGTTCATTTCATAATATATATATATATATATATATATATATATATATATATATATATATATATGTATATATATATATAGAAAGAATTAATGGATTTATATTTAATCTGAGAGAGATTTTTAATTGGAAAGTTATAGTGAATACGCATATTGGAAGTAGACACTCCATTTTACTTTTATTTTATACAAACTAATACTCACTGATTAAAATGAGAATAAAAATAGATCAAATGCGAGTATCCACTCTAATAACGTTTGAAATATTATATATGTATAATTTCTTCGAACTTCGAAGGCTCGTGTCGTCTCTCCTTGAATTCAGAACGCTACAAATGATATTAATGTTTGTCAGACAAGATGAATGTATGTGAAACATAATTAACCAATGAAACTCAAACAATACGAAAGTAAAAATACCAGAATTTCTTTTCACTTTTTCACCATATCTAATAATCAGATGAAGCTTTAATAAAATTGGTACATGTTAGATTGATAAACGTTTCTTACCCCCATGTTCAAATTAATTGAAACAACCACTTTAGTTTCCTTTCTTCCACCAAATGGTCAGTTTTAGACCCACTGGAGTGACAGGGTGTAATCAGTTTCTATTTTTTCCTCAGATTAGGTCATTTGCAGTGGTGTGCAGTAATATGAATCTATTTTCGGAATGTATGATGAAATTTGTTTGACCTTGAAAAATGTGACGTCATCCAGGTTTGCATCAGATTTTTATCATGCCCAGACACTTTCGAATAGTTGTCCTATGGCCATTGTCAGCGATGGACGTTGATCCAAGGAAGGGTAAAAAAAATATAACGCTGCATGAACACACTGGAGAAGCCTTAATAGTGATCAAATCAAAGTACTATAGCCTGGCCCGGAAACTCTTCTGATTTAAATCCAATCGAGGATCTGTGGTCAATCTGCAAAGAAAGACTTCGTGGAATTTACACACGAAGTACTAACATGCGAACTGGGTCATGTTTCATTCGGAAAATAAGAAAAAGTAGTAAATAATAACGCAATTATGCATTTTGTTTCAATTTACATATATATATATATATATATATATATATATGCACATACATTTATACATTCTTTTTATAGATAAAATATTTAAGTAAATGCTCTGTGTATAATAAACAGTATTAAACAACATTTACTGGCCTGAATGTCCGAGAAATTATCATAGAAAATATTTGTCCTCCTGTAAATGTTGTTTAATACTGTTTATTATAAACAGAGCATTTACTTAAATATTTGTATCTATAAAAAGAATGAATAAACATAAAAATGTCTTAAAATAATTGTCGGACATATATATATATATATATATATATATATATATATATATATATATATATATATATATATATATATATATACATACATATATATATATATATATATATATGAAGAATTAATCCATTTTTTTATTTATTAATTTTATAACCGAAAGTTCAAAGCAGATCTGGTCAAACGACGGTTTCTCTGGCAAATGGGACGTAGGTTTGAATCCAATGCTACTCGCATAATTGCAAACCATCCCCATTCTCTGCGTATTTCATTGACCAGAATTAGGTTCCTGGCTACAGCATAAACCACAAGTAGGTTATCTCTATGGTAAACAAATACAAATACGTTTGAACAGGCATCTGCAGTGGAGATTGTCTCGGCTCTAGTATCACACATTTTTGTATATATATATATATATATATATATATATATATATATATATATATATATATATATATATATATATATATATTCTTACGTATTAGCCCATTTGGGTCAATGTTTTCGGTAAACTCACAAATGTTCCTGTTTTTATCCTTTTTGTTTAGATGTTATTTTTAGCGGCATATCAACATCTCTAAGGGTTAGTTAATGCCGAAATCTAAATATGACGAGAAAGACATTATTTCATGATTAAATTATAATTACTTAACTGTATTTATTTTACTAAATAATCTTACAAAATCAAATGAAGGGTAAAAACGTGTTTCTCCATAAAAGAAGTGAGATTAATCATAGCAAATTATTTTTTTTAATTGCTATATCTTCAACTTTATTATAAAATATATTGGTTGTTATTTTGGTTGCTTGGTTGTTTATGTATATGCTTAGCATATCCCGTTTACTGTTGAAATAACTAAATACAACCGTCTCTTCTACTCCAAGATTTTTTTATTGCACTTCCCAACTGTGGAACCCCCTGCCGATTACTCGCTTCTCTGAAGACTACAATCTTCAAATATTTACATGCAACACCAATCGCCATCTTCTGTCTTCTTGAATCCTGTTCATCTTTTGTGCTTTCATGCCTGTGAAACTCTCTTCCGTTTACCTGCTTCCCTGAAGACTACAATCTTCAAAAATTTAGATGCAACCTCAATCACCATCTTGTCCTTTCCTCCATCCTCCCGATAACAGTCTTTTCTCTCAGTTTCACTTCCTGTAATCAACAACTGTAGATACAGGAATACGCGAGACACGGAACAATCAAAGAAAAAAATTCAAAGAACAAATTGTTCAAGCAATTTGGACAATTATCTTAGTCGAGTGTTTCTTTAAAATGAAACGGAAAAATACACGTATGGTGTGTGTACTTAATTTATGTAGTTTTGGAAGGGCAGCAAGAAAATTGGTTTGTTCAAAACAAAGCCTTGGTTAATATTTGTAAAATATTTGAAATCGGGTGTAAATTGTCGCATATTTACATATTTTATTTCTCGCATGCGCGTTGTTTGCTTTTGATTTTGTCAATTGCACTGTATAATAGGGTCAGCTGGGCACCGTCTGTGAGAAAAAAAAAGCACTATGATCCAATTCACCCCACTAGAAATTTGGAGACGGCATGCTGTACTGCTTGGCATTTGCACCGGAAGCTCTGATACGAATATTTGAGAGTGTTTTCGATGTCCATCTGTGGACAATGCGGAGCATTCGGAAAGAGTTGGATGAGTTTAATGGTGATGACGAAGGTGTTTGGAGTGATGCCCCCATTCATATGCCCACGGGACCTACGACTCAACATGGAG
The DNA here is from genome assembly GCA_963932145.1 of Acanthosepion lycidas. Lineage (NCBI taxonomy): Eukaryota > Metazoa > Mollusca > Cephalopoda > Sepiida > Sepiidae > Acanthosepion > Acanthosepion lycidas. Next base: position 81,187,953 of record OZ010598.1, on the reverse strand, counting down.
GCCTACATCAAGCGAATTGAGGAGGTAGTACTGACTTGGGTTAAGAGAATGGCTGCTAGAAGATCCTAGATCTGGCAACAGGATTCTGCCACACAAGCAGGAGAACAAAATCATGGTTGTCAGATAATTTCTGCGATCCTATCATCCCCTTACCTCTGGCCACCCAATTCCCTATACTGTACCCCCCCCCACACCACTTGATTATTATGTGTATGGCGTAGTTGAACGAGAGACTAAGAAAACTCGTTGTAACCCCAAAGATAAACTAAAGGAAAGGATTATGGCAGCATTCACGAACTTAAACAAGGAGAGCATCCAGAAGAGTTGTAGGAGATTCCGAAGTCGTCTGGAGATTGTGGTTGAAGGCAATGGCGATTTTATTGAATAAATTTACTCATTAGCAGTTCAAGATATTTTTCTGCAATTTTGGTAAATATATCTGTTAAAATGAAATGTCAGTGGTATTTTCATTTTTGTCATTTAAACAAAAATGTATCTCTCGCATCCTCTGTGTTTGTGTGCGTATATATATATATATATATATATATATATATATATATATATACACACACACACACACACACACACACACACACACATATATATATATATATATATATATATATATATATATATATATATATAAATTCATGAATCATCCATACAAAAACAAATACAGAAGTTAATGATTTAATTGGCGAGAATCCATCGTCGCAAACAATTCAAATAAGATACATAAACCCCGAACCTGTACATGAATGATATGATCCTCGTTTATAAATTTCAGTTGCATTCATGTACAGGTTCGGGGTTTATGTATCTTATTTGAATTGTTTGCGACGATGGATTCTCGCCAATTAAATCATTAACCTCTGTATTTTCTTTTTTGTATGAATGATTCATGAATTTATAAATTAATTGCACCTTTATTGAAATTAAATATAAATATATATATATATATATATATATATATATATATATATATATTGCACCCCATGCATAACCCACATGACAACTTATCCATCGCACCTGGTACTCCTAACATTTGCGGACCATTATCTTGCGACTGCTCGCATCAAACAAAACTAACTCTCGGGACATGGAACGTTCGTACGTTGAACAACTTTGGGTAATTGAATAATGCAAAACAAGAGATGAATAAAGATCAGCATCTTAGTTTTATGTGAAACTAGTTGGGCAAACAATGGAGATTTTGTTAGTAACAATCATAGGATTATTTATGTAGGCAGAGAAATATGATAAAGGAGCAGAACTGATACTAGATCAAGAATTCAAGAACTTACTTTATCGAGGTGTTCTGGACAGGATCCTGCGAAATGGCGCTTGCTAAAATATTGTCAGACCCTGTTATGTGATAGATGTTGAGACTGTTTTTGAAGAGCCTATCCCAGGAGTCGCTGGTTCGTATTCTGCATTCGATTGTAGAAAATCAATTTTAAAACCGTAATAAAAATATCCTCCAAGAGCTTCATAGATAAGAGTTCGGCATGCGAAGTCTTAGTGTCGAGTTCGAATTTCATTCGGATTCATTGCATTCAATTACGCGCAAATACCCTTGTGAAAGGTAAGAATCCATCTCTTCTACCCCCGGCTATGGTTTAAATGTCATATAGCCTTGGTTGGCAACTAGTCTACCGCAGAAAAAAAACAGCAAAATCCTCTGCCTATGAAGTCAAGCTTGTGTTACGTCTGGCACGTAAATGACTGATATATTTTGTGAATTTCTACTAATAATTAATATTCTTATTTAAATATACTATTTATATTGTTCAGACTATCATCCTCATCTTTGTTGTCATACTTATCACAACGTTTTGGCCGTTGTACACTCCGGCCTTCTTCAGGTGATTGGAATGTCGAACTGAATCCTTTATTTTGATCGCTGGGGTAGACTGTTCTAGTTCCACGTGCCATGACTAATGAATGTTTATTATCAGTTATCTACTGTTAATTCACCTCTCCAAGTTCTCCACCGACTTAATCAGGTATTGAACTCACACTCTTTGGGTCCTGTCATTGGATATAAGTAACGCCTTTATCCACCGAGTTAGTTAGTAAATGCGTTAGTTAGATCCAGTGACAAGATCCAAAGTTTGTGAGTTCAATACTTGGCGAAGGCGGCGAAGAAGTTGGAGAGGTGAATTAACAGGAAATAACTTATATGCATTAAGCATGGCACGTGGAACTGGAATAGTCTCTCCCAGCGAGAGAAATAAAGGGTTCAGTTCGACATTCCAACTACCTGAAAAAGGGCGGAGAGTACAACGGCCGAAATGTTTTGATAAATATGGCAACAACGATGGGGATGGTAGTCCGAACAATGTAAATAGTGTACATAATACCTCATCTCAGAATTATAGACAGATTCTTATTTAAATGTTCACAAAAAAGCGTTGGCAAAACGAGTATTGTGGCAAAAGAAATTAGCGTAGAAATATGTCATACCTCCCACTATTTGTAACCGCTGTACTGCCTATGAAGTAGGTAGAGTCGAGATTAAACCCTCAGATGAAAAAAGAAACCACAACGAAAAAAGAAAGAAAATGACATTTGTGTACATATCTTAAACTTGCGAGAAAAACGAAAACACTTGTGCGGCGTGAAGGAAAGAGTTTTGCCCATCATCATTGGAGAGCTGAAAGTAACAATTTCTAATACTAACAAAAGCGCATTACGAAAATCAAATGCGAAACACACCATCTAAAATATGAGAAACAAGAAGGTTTTAAGAATAATGTTAGCCAAAAGACTGCCTATAATCAGAAAGTGACGGTCGAAATTTTGAGACACTTTTAAAAAAAAATATCTTATTAAGTCAAGCAGGGCGATAACGTCACTAAGACGCAAAGGGTTTTGGAGAGTGAAAGAGAATAAGAACCCTTTAGTGAGGAGAATGGATAAAAGAACAGAGTTCAAGAAGACAGAAGAGGCTTACTTACTTTATCGAATTGTCCTCGATCGGATCCCTTGAAAAGGTGTCTGTCATAATATTGTCAAACGCTTTTTTGTGATGGATGTTGATGCTGTATTATTGGACTGGAAGTGCTCACCCCAGAAATCATTGGTTCATATTCTGCAGTCGGCTGTGGAAGATTAAACCGACTAGTCCAGAGTACACTCAGATTGGTAAAGGGTTGACATTTATATATATTAAAAATGACTATAATAATCCTTAAATTTTTTAAACAGTAATCAAAAATCTTAATTTACTAAGAGTTGTCAAGAGCAGGATATTTTGGAGAGCCATAATCGCTCACGTCCTGAAATGAAACAGCACATAGAATAAGAAGAAAAAGAAGATCGAAATTTAATTTTCAGCCTGATTTAAATTATATATATATATATATATATATATATATATATATATATATATATATATATATATATATATATATATATATATATATCACGTAAGTTATAAGGTTCACAAATTCGTTCTGATGAACTTTCATCTGCGGTAAATGGACTTCATGAATTTAAGCGCAGTAGTAGATTGGTGACAAGTTCTCATTATTTTAGAGTTGAAATGATTAGATGTGACCGTAAGTTCTATGCTAACAGTTTCTTCTCTCGCACGGCTCGGTTCCGGTTTCTTGCTTTCCAGTCATTTTTTTTTAATTGCAATTGTAATCGTTATCTTCCGCCATCTTAATTCTGGTTATTTCATATTTCTCTCGTCTTACTAATGTTTTCTTTATCTTCTTAACGTCTTCTCATTGTCTTTCATACTCAGAAAATCCATGCATCTTAATGGCTTTATTTGTTTACTTCATTGAAAGGACATCAGACCCTTTTTATATGGTGGACGTCGATGCTGTATTCGGCGGTGGAAAAATCAATTTTTAAAACCGTAGCCAATTAAACACATTTTACTAAGAGCTACAAAGAAAAAGATGTTGTGGAGAGCTATGATCGTGCAAGTTCTGAACGGACACAGCACATAGGAGTAGAAGAATGAAGAAAATACAGGCAAAATAAAATCTTCATTTTTAAGACTGACATTTTAAAACGTATTTCACTGATTGATACATTTAAGCCATTGAAGAATTTCATTTGTCCTACAAGATGATAATGCTCAACAATTATTCAAAACATTTCAGAGTTTCCAGTCTTATTATGCAAAGTAGAGCATTAATTTTCTTTTATAAATAAATCTAAAAGATACGGGCTACAAAAACCTTATATATGATTAACGCAATTTCCCATAAGTTTGAAGAAATTATAATTCAATTTTTATAGGTTAATATCGGCTCCTTGACATCTTGTAACCTTCATCAACCCTTCTGAATTGATTTATTAACGTTTCTACTTTGTCAACTCTGGCATTATTATCATTGCTTCTTAAGATTTATTTAACTTGAAATTTATTTAACTTCTATTCACATAAAATGACCGGCTACTCTCTTTTATCGAGCACACACGTCTGCTAGGACGGCTAACCAATCCCTGTTGCAGATACCTGCTCAGGCACATATATGTTTGTTCAACACCCACCAAGACCGCCTATGGTTTATACTACAGCTATGCTAAGCGGAACTTAGGGCGCATAATCTGTCATGATGACCAGTTTGACTTGTGACATCGCGCTCCACAATCACCGACAGTTTTCGAAGACATCAGTCTCACAGGGCTAGGGTCAACCCGTGGTATGGCTTTCAGGCACTTTCCAAAGTTGCCGCACGTTGGGATTGCCTCACCATAACGTTAACATCAAGAAGTGACAAATCGAGCCCGGGTCGCTTCGTCAGAAAGCGTATAAATACATCTTTTTGAGGTCTAATAGACATAAAGAATGACGAACGGATTGAGATAGATAGATAGATAGATAGATAGATAGATGAAGAAGAAGGACCTGAGAAAGACAGATAGATAGATAGATAGATAGATAGATAGATAGACAGATAGATGAAGTAGAAGTGACCTGATAGATAGATAGATAGATAGATAGATAGATAGATAGATAAAGAAGAAAGACCTGAGATAGATAGATAGATAGATAGATAGATCGATAGATAGATAGATAGATAGATAGATGAAGTAGAAGTGACCTGATAGATAGATAGATAGATAGATAGATAGATAGATGAAGAAGAAGGACCTGAGAAAGAAAGATAGATAGATAGATAGATAGATAGATAGATAGATAGATAGATAGATAGATAGATGAAGTAGAAGTGACCTGATAGATAGATAGATAGATAGATAGATAGATAGATAGATAGATAGATAGATAGATAGATAGATAGGAATGATCAAGAAAAATCTAAGACAAAATCGAAAGCCTTCTGGGACTGATAAAATGGACAATAACCAACCAAAAAGGAAACGAAAGGAATCGAAGCAAAAAAAAAAAAGGTCAAACGGAAGAAAGTCTGCCTGTTGTGAGAAGGCCAGAACGACTGTCTCCGATGACAGTAACCTGAGCCAATACTTTGATCAAAGACGCCTTTCATCGAGTTTCTTTCTACTGCAGTTTGACACGATAATTCAACAACGGATCAACTATTCGCCAGTTTTTATTTACTGTCTCTATCTCTACATTACCACACATCCTTCCCTCCAGCACTGTTTTCTTTTTCCTAAAATTCACTCGTTATCGCACAGTGTGACCTATTCGCCAAGGTCGATTTCTGCACGTAACCTGTAAATCTACGCCACAAAGTAGCAAAGGTAAAAAGGTGTAATACGTCGTCAAGTTTAAAATGAGGGACAGTTGAAATATATATATATTTTTATTTATTTATAATTATATATATATACTTATTAGAGTTAATAGAATCTGGAACACGGTTCCCAATGGGGACTGACGGCAGATTATAACATGAATAGACTCATGCCAAAGTATATATCTCCATTTTTCTTTCTTTCATTAATTTATTTATTTTTATTTTATTTTATTTATTTATTTATTGGCAATTGTATATCTGCTCTACACGATCCTAACTGACTGAAAAAACAACAACCTATTAATGGAGAGTTCTATGCATCAGATTTGAAACAGCTGTAGGAAGCCATCAAGTGGAAATACTGAAGGAAGCTGAGGGCTAGTGTTCTCTTGCTCCAGAATAACACGCCAGTTCACACTGCTTAACACTTTGAGCCCTGACCATCCTTTTACCGCTGATAGATAAAAATGACGTAATTCCCAGCCATCGGTTGAACAATGGTAGAAAAAATGACGTAATACCCAGTCACCGGTTGAACAGTGGTAGAAAAATGACGTAATACCCAGTCACCGGTTGAACAGTGGTAGAAAAAAAAATGACGTAATACCCAGCCACCGGTTGAACAGTGGTAGAAAAATGACGTAATGCTCAGCCACCGGTTGAACAGTGGTAGAGAAAAATGACGTAATGCCCAGCCGCCGGTTGAACAGTGGTAGAAAAAATGACTTAATGCCCAACCACCGGTTGAACAGTGGTAGAGAAAAATGACGTAATGCCCAACCACCGGTTGAACAGTGGTAGAAAAAATGACGTAATGCCTAACCACCTGTTGAACAGTGGTAGAGAAAAATGACGTAATGCCCAGCCACCGGTTGAACGTTGGGTAAATACTTGTAAATATTGTTATATCTACCGTGAAAAATTACATGCCAATTATTTGCAAATTTTGACTCAGGAGCTCAGAAGGCTTAAAATTGTTCAGGAACGCAGAGCTCAAATGGTTAAGTTGCAGTAGCCGAATCTGCCAACTGTGGTTGATTCGGTTGATCATATTCAATCACCTTTACTAACCAGACTTAGCTTCATCTGACTTCCTGCTTCTTTAACTTAAACCCCATCTGCTTTTATTTCTTCTTTATCACAGGTATCTCAGAAAAAATAAATGTATTTTCTTCCTTTGTGAATTGTGATATTCGATCGCTTACTAAATATTTTCAACCGATGCAAATTAGTGACCGCAAAAGCATCTGTTAAAATTAAGCATCCCCGCTTCAAACAGGTCACCAACTGCAAACGCATTTGCTAGAAATTGGCAACCCCGCTACAAACTGCTGATCAGAACCGGTAATATCACCGATCCTTCTTTGGATTTTATCACAGAGTTCTAGATAAATAGCAGGAACACCAGACGAAATTCTGAGCATGGACGAATGATAGTCTTATAGATATGTATGATAGATTCTGAAGAGAAAATATGTCTCGCACGGCATAGTCATCTGTTAAGAAGTAACACAGCCCGATACGAACTGGTAACAAACACGTAACGCATCTGTTCGAAAGTAGCACATCCCCTTCTTCAAACTGGTGATGAACAGCAGCTGCATCTATTACAAAACAGCACCCCTCCCGGCTACAAACTGCTGACCACACGCATCTTTTAAACTGAGTACCCCATGCTGCAATCTGGTAACCAAAATCAACCCCACCTGTTACAACTTAGCACCAAACCAGCTACAAACTAGTAAGATACTGCAAGCGCATCTGTTTCAAATTATCAAGAGGCCGCTACATATTGTTGCACCAAATCAAATTTTACAGATTATCACCCTCTCTACTAACGGCAACCTCATCCAGTGTAAGTACTATTTGCTACATCCTCTGTATTCCTGTATTGTGTTTTATTATCTGTAACTATTTCTTTTAGGTCCTCATGTGTCTTTTCACATGACTTATTCAATATATACAGCGAGGCTATTCTGAGAGAATTAGAAGTCCTACCAACATATATTATGGCGGCCATAACATAATGTTATCAATATAATATATAAAGATGACACAGTGCTGATAGCAGACACAGAAAAGAAACTAGAATGACTCCTACAGAAGGTAATGAAGAAAAGCGAGAAGAAAGGACTAAACATCAGTTGCAAGAAGACAGAATTCATGGTTGTTAGTAAAAGGGAACAGTCAAACATGCAAATTACAAATTGGGGATACCAAAATCAAACAAGTACAAAAATTTAAATATCTGGAAGACGGAATGTACGACACTGAAATCCGAACATTAGCGAAAGATGCCTTCAAAAAGCTAAGTATTCAGAAACAGGATAATTTCGTTAGAAACAAAGAAAAATGTACTGAACTGTTATGAAACCTGTCCTCCGGTGAATGCTGGACAATCTCCTCACAGATGAAGAAGAGACTTGAAGCAACAGAAATGTGGTTCTACAGAAGGATTCTAAGAATACCATGGGCCAACCATGTGAGCAACAACGTAGTTTTAAAGAAAAATAAAATAAAAAAGACACTTATACATAGCACGAGGAAGAGAGTTGACAATTCTAGGGTGTATAATGAGCGAAGAAAGCTTGGTAAATTTGATACACTCAAGACAAAATGAAAGCAAGAGAAGGCGGAGGAAAACAACTTATAACCTCCTGATGGAACTTAGGTAAATGAATGGCAAAGCCAGGGTTAGGAGAGATAATAAATGTGATAAAATTTATTAAGAGCTACAAAGGACAGGAAGTAGTGGAGAGCCATGATAGCCTACGTTCTGAAGTGACACAACACATAGAAAAAAGAAATCAAACGCAAACCTTGTATAGAAGGCGTTCCCAATCTTGAGTTTTAACAATATCTTTTGTTAAAAGAAATTTACCTCGGCCCCACATAGCTTGCTTACAGTTACGAGGATCGTTCAAAAAATTTTAAACTTCACCCAGAAGGAGTTAGGAAAACAAAAAAGATTTTCACTATTTTTTTAATGTAGTCTGCCTTGGCATAATTGCACTTGGTCCAGTGAGGCTTATACGTTGCAATGACATCACGGAAGAAGATGGCGTCCCGGTCTTCCAAAAACTCATCAACATTGCATATGATCTCATCATTGTTTCTAAAATTGTTTCTGGGATTTGAGTTCAGGAATCAGGAATTATTCAGATGAAGTGTGTGTGTGTGTGTGTGTGTGTGTGTGTGTGTGTGTGTGTGTATGTGTGTTTGTGTGTGTGTGTGTCATCTTTCACAATGGAAATACCAAATTCCGTTCGCCTCAATATGAATTCGTCGAAAACTTTGGACAAAATTTTGCCACAATCACAAATTGTATATTGGTTGCAATTGCTGAAATCGATATTTGCGGCCCTTAGGAGGTCGAACAAAGACCATATCAATTCTAATCAACGTTTGGACATCTCTCCACATGAAAACGAGTTACACTGTATAATTTAAGGATTTCGTACCACCTCTGTGGCCTGAAGCAAATGGTGAAGCTGAGAGTCTCCTGAGAATAATGAACAACCTTATCTGTCTAATTCCAACCAAAGGCCAGAACTTCATCGACTTTTCTCCGCCAGTATATGGCCACACATCACATTTTATCCAAGGTGCCTCCTTTCGAAACCTTCACTGGAATCAGGGTGAATATCTCTATACCTTGCATTCGTCATCACCAAAATTTCTGTACCTCAGTCGACGATAATCATGGAGAGAAAAATCGGCTGAAATATATAACGGTTTTTCATGAACAAAGTGGTCCCCAAAGCAATGACTTTTGAAGCAGTCAGAACCGAAACAACTGGAAACCCAACTTACTTTATTGGTTTTGTATATGGATTCTGCTAATGAACCTCGTAACAAATTATCGTCCTTATATATTGTTAATCAATTTAGGACTTGGATCACTGTTTTTTGTTTTTTTAATTGAGAAATGTTATACATTTTTCTCTCGAATCCTATCAGAGGATACACAGTTAATCCCAACGGACTTCCACATAATACTACTACTATAAACTCGATATATAATCCCAGTATAAATTATATATTCTTGAAAAAATGTGGAATATGGATATTTATTGTTCTCAAGGATAAATGGCACAGTGATATTCCTCAATTCTATACCAAAGATCAAAAGCTATCACCTTGCCAAAAGATACTGCCTTCTTGAACAATTTCGCAGGTGGAGAACAATAGTATTTCTACTGTTTACTTTGAAATTTTTATTCAGATTCGAAGTGCTGAACCCAGATTTCATCTTGTGTTAATAATCTGTGGTGGAAATTCTCAGGATCAGCCTGGAAGCAAGTCAGAAATATCCTGGAAATGTCGATGCTTTTAAATTTCTGTCGTGGTGTCGGCATTCTTGGGACCTATCTTGCAGACAGCTTGCTCATCCCCAAGTTCTCAGTTAAAACCGAACCAGAACTAATGTCTATGGAGTTTTCAGTTTGAATAGAAATCAGTTCAATGTTCGATTATGTGTCAGTTAAATGCCACTTGCCTTGCAAATAAATTCTCACTCGCTTTTCTATTCTTCTGTTTTGAATTTGTCGTCTTGACCAAGCATATACAAAAGTAGATACCTCCACAAAATCTCGATACCTAAGGTTTAAAATGAACTTTTTAAAACGAAAAATCTTTCTTGAAGCTTGTATTTTAGCTTTAATTTAAAGCTAATAGATTAGATTTAATATTTACAATAAACAAAATACTTTGCTCTATGTCAAAACTAATTTAAATTGATTGAACGGAGTTTTCGTTTTGAAATTGATTAAGTCGCTAGTTTTACTGCCATTTTAGTTATCTCAATGCAATTCCATTATTAAAAAAATATCTCGAAAATAAAATATACTTTGCTGAAATTTTATTTAAGGAATGTTAGCTGATTTAAAATCTAATTGATCTGATTTTAATCCATTAATTGCCATGAACTCCATTAAGGGATCTGTTAAAATTAAACTCACATGTTATTCCTTGTGCTTACATTGAATTGCTTACATACATTGCATTTTCAGAGGTATATTTTACATTTAGCTTTTAAAGTTTTTATTATTAGCCGTAAGAAGGCACTTTCTGGTGTAATTTTACATTTCACGAGTAGAAAAATAATGACTATTTTGAAAAGTATTTTTGTATTATTTCTAATCAATATTATTTTTTGATGTTTTATACACATATATATTTGACGTTCTAGTTTCTATAAAAACGACAAGGGTAACTACTGACATTAAACCTAAGGAATAAATAAACTCCAAAGACACCTGACTGGGCCAAAAATGTACATTAAAAAAATATGGCAGTTAATGGGTTAAATAAATATTATTAATTTCTCTTGTCGCAGAATGCATTTTTTTTTAACAAGGTGGTAGCTGATTAATTAAGCTGTTGACAGGCTGACAGTTTAACTAAGAAATATCACGTGATAGCTTTTTTTATATAATTTTAAACTATCCAGTAATCTTTAAAAATTAGAAAAATGTTCTCCGTAATTTAATATTTTATTGAATTTTAGGTAATTTAGCTTTAGATTTATTCTCGTTATCGCTCTTATTTTCTGATAATATCGTGTATGGACTTCCGTATTTACAAAAATCGGCACGTTTATGCATACACAAAAAATTTCAAATTTCTTTTTAAAATATTAGGAGTCGATAAAATGTTCTAAACCTTTCTATTTATGATTAATAAATATATTTTTTCTTCCTAACAATAACACCTAACCGGTACAAAGTATTGGAGAAATTTAAAAGGTTTAAAACTTTATATATTATTCTAAATAATATTTAAAAAAAAAAATAAAAACATTCTTGTAAAAAAATTCATTATGCAAAGAAAAATCTATTTTTTAAGACAATACTGTCCATAATATATCTTATTCATAACACCAATTAAAAACGTTTACTAATTAAATAAGGTCTTAGTTTTATGGCCGTTTTTATTTTACGATTCAGAGCAGATGTTAAGTAACTGAGTGTCCTGTTTTACAAAAAGAAATTGATTATTTAAATACTCCGATAATTTTTGCTTTTAACTAACATAAACATTAAGCAGAAAAAATTTACTTTCTCAAAATTTCATAAAATTGAATAAGTGCTAGTAACAGATGGAAAAAAAAGAATTTTAACAAGATTTTCTAAAAAGAATCATTTCTAAAATCATTTAATTCATTTGTGAATAAGTCCAGGAAGTAAAATCCGACAATTATTTGATTTTTACAATAATTTCCAAATCAATATGTATTTAACCGAAAAAAGACGGGAAAATTTCCTATACTAATGACCTCTGCTGATGCAAGAAAAACAAGATTTTTAACCAAAATTTGGAAAGTTCAAGAACGGATCAAAAAATACAATTTATTAATTAAAAAATCTTTCGTCTTTCCTCTTAATAAAATAAAAATTTTGACGATAAGTTCTGCTCAAGCAGCTTCTTATAACGAACTTCCCCTCAGTGGAACTCCCTTCCTCTTACTTGCTTCCCCAATAACTATAATCTTCAAACATTCAAATTTAATGTCAATCGACATCTTCAAATGCTTTGATCTTGTTCCCTGTCCTTCTCTTTATCCTTTCTTCAAACACGCTTTACTCTTGCTATCACTCTCTGTAACACCTTGCAGGCTAGTGGCACCCCGGCATTCCTTGGGGTGAAATGCTAAAAAAAATTTGCGGTGGGTGTATAGAGCAATAATATTGACGAGAGGAAAACTCAATCTAACATACGGTCTTTTTTTTTGTTCTTTCAGATTTTTTGTTTGGCGATAAATATTAGGTACAACCCGTTTTACATGACCAGGGGTCATACTGGAATTTCTCACCGGTGTGATCAACCATTGACCAACGTAATTAACGATGATTAGTGGACGTTCCGTTAATGTGTTTATTGATCTGTCGATATTTCTGAGATGAGATATTATGTACATTATTTACATTATTCGGACTATTATCCTCATCTTTGTCACCATATTTATTACAACGTTTCGGCCTTTCAGTATCTGTCTATATTTCTGTGATGAGGTATTATGCACACTATTTACATTATTCGGACTATTGTCCTCATCTTTGTCACCATATTTATTACAACGTTTCGGCCTTTCAGTATCTGTCTATATTTCTGTGATGAGGTATTATGTACACTATTTACATTATTTGCACTATTGTCCTCATCTTTGTCACCATATTTATTACAACGTTTCGGCCTTTCAGTAACTGTCTATATTTCTGTGATGAGGTATTATGTACACTATTTACATTATTCGGACTATTGTCCTCATCTTTGTCGCCATATTTATTACAATGTTTCGGCCTTTCAGTATCTGTCTATATTTCTGAGATGAGGTATTATGTGCACTATTTACATTCTTCGTACTATTGTCCTCATCTTTGTCGCTATATTTATTATAAATTTTCGGCCCTTCATTAACTGTTTATATTTCTGAGATGAGGTATTATGTACACTATTTACATTATTCAGACTATTGTCATCATCTTTGTCTCCATATCTATTACAACGTTTTGGCCGTTGTACGCTCCGGCCTTCTTCAGTATCTGTCTATATTTCTGAGATGAGGTTTTGTGTACACTATTTACATTATTCTGACTATTGTCCTCATCTTTGTTGCCATATTTATTACAACGTTTCGGCTGTTGTACGCTCCGGTATCCTTCAGGTGGTTGGAATGTCGAACTGAACCCTTTATTTCGCTCACTGAGGTCCGCTCAGCATAGTCGATTTGATACCGAAAGAAATTTAGATCATAATTGCTATAAGCTCCAGCATCAGGGATTAGCTAATCACCCTTGTAGACTCCATGCACGGACGGGTACCTACTGAACGAACTTGTACATATTGCACATGTTTATGCGCGTCCCCGGACGTGTATTAATATGTGTATGTGTGTGTGTTCAAGCTTCAATGTTTTTCACGCCTGCTCGGCTGTCTCTCCCCAGGCCTTGATCAAGAACAAAACACGGCTATTCATTATCTGACTGCCGCGTGACCAGTACTGCGGCTCATGTAGTGAAGGCATTAAATCCTTTTGGTTGATTGGCAAAGGTTAATAAACACATTAACTGTGCGTCCCTTCAACATCGTTAACAATGGTGGTCAGTGCTTGATCGCACCTGTCGTAATTACAGTGCTATTACTGATACTTCGTCAGATTTATGTCCTTATTTGCAACACCGGCATAGCAGTTGACGTTTCTGGCGAGTAAAGGACTCGCTTTGCGTTTAACTTTGATATTTCAAATATTGTACTAATAGCTTCGGTCGGATAATAAATATTTGATACCGAAAGAAATTTAAATCATAATTGCTATAAAATGACTGCAGACTTCAGCCAGGAACATGTACAAACGCCGAGGTGTTCATTTTCGACGAGGTTGTATAGATATTTAATTCTTATTACACTAAGCTGGTCGAGTGATTTGAACGTGCTATTTCCGACCATGAGGCAACAGGTTCAAATCTCACCGTGGCCAATTTGTCAGGAAAATGTCACCGTGGTCGAACTTTCAGAAATTTGACAATATGTCACCGTAGTCGATTTGTCAGGAATCTGAGCGAATGTCACCGCGCTAGATTTGTCGGGAAATTGTCTCATTCATATTACTTGACCTGTTATCGCGGAAGAGATCCCAGCGTGCATTACCTTTGAAAAGCGCCTGGAAACCGTACCACGGGCTGACAGTCATGTGAGTGAAATTGGGTAGACAGAACGATTTGGAGGCTGTCGATGGTTTTGCTAGCACGAAGTCACAAGTCATCGTGACTGAGGGTTTTAGCGTACTGACTTTGTTCAAACTGTCGATCACGTCAGATAATGCGATCTCCCCCAGAAACTATAACTAAGGTTCGCTCAGCATAGTTGCAGTATAAAATGGTGGGGTCTCTGGGTGTAGAACAATCACAAATGTGCCTTAGCAGGCGTCACCCACAGAGATTTGATACGAGCAGCGATCTATTATTGTAAAGTGTTTGACCAATTCAAAAATTTACTAATAGGAAGATTGTTCTGCACTAATCTTCCAGGTTAGGATGATTTTCATTTTTAAGCACTTAACTCGATCAATATTCTCTTGTAAAATAGTTTTTAAATTTTGCTGTATTTATAGGTTAGAGATGCTTAATAACGGCGATAGGGGTTTTATGTGAGATACAGTGTGGAGATAGAAATCAAAACTTCATTGCAACAGACATGTACACTACGTAAGCGATCATCAGTCCATAACACAGGGTCTGAAGAGCACGTAAATCGTGGAACTGTCAATCAACAGTCATCTGCATGTCCACAATCTATCTATCTATCTATCTATCTATCTATCTATCTATCTATCTATCTATCTATCTATCCCGTTCTGTTTCCATATCTATCTATCTATCTATCTATCTATCTATCTATCTATCTCATGCTGTTTTCATATCTCAGTCTCTTCATATCTATCTATCTATCTATCTATCTATCTATCCCATGCTGTTTTCATATCTCAGTCACTTTATATCTATCTATCTATCTATCTATCTATCTATCTATCTATCTATCTATCCCGTTCTGTTTCCATATCTATCTATCTATCTATCTATCTATCTATCTATCTATCTCATGCTGTTTTCATATCCCAGTCTCTTCATATCTATCTATCTATCTATCTATCTATCTATCTATCTATCTATCTATCTATCCCATGCTGTTTTCATATCTCAGTCACTTTATATCTATCTATCTATCCCATTCTGTTTTCATATCTCAGTCTCTTTATATCTATCTATCTATCAATCTATCTATCTATCCCATTCTGTTTTCATATCTCAGTCTCTTTATATCTATCTATCTATCTATCTATCTATCTATCTATCTATCTATCTATCTATCTATCTATCTATCTATCTATCTATCACATTCTGTTTTCATATCCCAGTATCTATCTATCTATCTATCTATCTATCTATCACATTCTGTTTTCATATCCCAGTCTCTTTATATCTATCTATCTATCTATCTATCTATCTATCTATCTATCTATCTATCTATCTATCTATCTATCTATCTATCCCATGCTGTTTTCATATCTCAGTCACTTTATATCTATCTATCTATCCCATTCTGTTTTCATATCTCAGTCTCTTTATATCTATCTATCTATCAATCTATCTATCTATCTATCTATCTATCCCATTCTGTTTTCATATCTCAGTCTCTTTATATCTATCTATCTATCTATCTATCTATCTATCTATCTATCTATCCCATTCTGTTTTCATATCTCAGTCTCTTTATATCTATCTATCTATCTATCTATCTATCTATCTATCTATCTATCTATCACATTCTGTTTTCATATCCCAGTCTCTTTATATCTATCTATCTATCTATCTATCTATCTATCTATCACATTCTGTTTTCATATCCCAGTCTCTTTATATCTATCTATCTATCTATCTATCTATCTATCTATCTATCTATCTATCTATCTATCTATCCCATTCTGTTTTCATATCTATCTATCACAGTTTCTTCACATCTATCTATCTATCTATCTATCTATCTATCTATCTATCTATCCTATTCATACATTATACATATACAATTGTGTATTGGGGCAGAAATGCCCCTTTTATAGAAGTTTCATTAAAGACGATTGCGATTAAACATGTATTATTTTTTTCTTCTCTTTTTAGAAAGGTTTTGTTTTCTGGACATAAGATGAGAAAAAAATGTTCTATTTAGCCGAGCACTCTCGACTGTTCTACTAAAATATTTTCTTATTCAAGGGTGTTTTCTTTTTTTAATGAATGTGTAGATTTTTATATATGTTTCTAGAGTGTTGGGAATTAATTGTTTTTTTTGTTTTTTTTACAAACAAGATCAATTTATTATATAATTTTATATACTTTAGATTCTTTTTCACAAAAAAAAAAATTACCCATTTTGTTAAATTTCTAAGCATTTATAAGTGCTGTAAAAGGAGTTAATAAATCAAGCCAATTTTGTACATATGGATTTGAGTGAACATGTAGAAATTCTCTATTCGTCGTTAGCGGGCATTTTAGAAAGCAAAGAAAACGGGACGGATCAAGATAATTCTTTTCTAAAAATGGCTAACATCCCTGCCGAAAATGCCTTTAAAGAAGACCCACATCAGAAAACGAAAATCAAAAAGCATCTGGAAACAAGCGCGGACAGCGCGAACAGAAATGAAGCCAAAATTTGCCTTGCTTCCCTTGACGTCGGTAATTTTTTTTAATGGTAAAGGAGAGAAGAAAGAGAAAAAGCGGCAGAGATATGTTGCGCAGGAGAAATTGCTAGCGATGACATATCACAGTTTGATCAGAAAACCCACTGGACAGGAAGAAGAGAAATGCAGCTCGAGCAACTAACACTGGAGACCTCGCCAACGCATTCTCTCGTAGTTTATCGGTTGAACTCTCGTCTGGTTGTCTTCAAGGGAAATAGATGCGCACAGATCATTTGCGCTGATATTGAAACTGTGCTAAATTATGTGTTTGTGTGTTGTCTCTTTTGGTGAGCTAAGGAGGCGGGTAGGTGGCAAGAAGTGCTTGAGAAACACTTGGAAGGTGGCTATTGTTAGAGTGATCTCGAGCGGTTGCAGTGTCGTTGATGGCGGCGATTGTGTGGTTTGTTGTCAGTGATGGCCATAACACAGATGGGAGAGAGGAAATAGCTCCTGAAAATCGACTATAGACGGAAACGTCTCTCTGTTCGGTTACGTCCCTTTAGCGCTATCTCGATTGAAAAAGGCTCCATTTTCGTTCTGGTTTCTTTCCTTTTGTTTTTTTTATTGAAATCTATGTTTAAATGTCTCTTCCGGCTTTCTCACTCTTTCGCTTAAGATTTTTTCTTTTTAATTCCGTGTTTGACGTTTCTTTTTTAATTCATTTTATATATATATATATATATATATATATATATATATATATATATATATATATATTAAGACATTTTTTATGTTTATACATTCTTTTTATAGAGACAAATATTTAAGTAACTGATCTGTGTATAATAAACTGTATTAAACAACATTTACGGGCCTGAATGTCCGAGAAATTTTCATAGAACTTATTTGTCCTCCGACAGGAATCGAACCTGTATCCTATACGGAACCGTCATATAACCTGGCGTGCTTTTAACCGATTTGGTCACAGAGGAGCGTTCGGTTAGCAAGGTCGATTATACTTAAATGTTTGTATCTATAAAAAGAATGTGTAAACATAAAAATGTCTTAAAATATTTGTCGGAATTTGTGCATTTCGTAATATATATATATATATATATTTCGCTTGAAGATGGAACAGAGCCTACTTTAACTCAAGTTAATTCAAATATTATTTTGAAGTTTTCGGCTCTTGTTTTGGAACATGAGACCTCTTATGTAGCGTGTTGCAATCATATTTTTAAATAAATAATTATATATATATATATATATATATATATATATATATATATATACAGACAGACAGACAGACATACAGACACACACACACACATTATATATATATATATATATATATATATATATATATATATATATATATATATATAACATGTAAAGCTTTTAACTTTAAAAATCAGGAGGTCAGTTGTATCCGGTACCTTGGTTTCAACTTCATCGTATCGGCAGTTGATTTTTTTTTTCAAATGACTTCTTAACGCTCAAGATGTCATTTGATAAAAATCGCCTGAAGATACCATATGGTTGAAACCAAGGTAGCGGATTCAACTGACCTCCTGATTTTTAAATTTAAAAGCTTTACATCGTATTTTTACTTTAATTTTTTTTTTTTTTTTTTTTCACACGTGTATTGAGCATTTTTTCATACTACTGTTCTCTGGTATGATTCAACTCTGACAATTAAACTTTTATGATATATATATATATATATATATATATATATATATATATATATAAGACATTTTTATGTTTATACGTTCTTTTTTTATGGATAGAAATATTTAAGTAAATGCTCCGTTTATAATAAACAGTATTAACAACATTGACCGGCCTGAATGTCCGAGAAATTATCATAGAAAATATGCCTCCTCCGACAGGAATCGAAACCGTATCCCATACGGAACCGTCATGTGAACGTATAAACATAAATAAGAACGTATAAACATAAAAAAATCTCTTAAATAATTGGCGGACTTTGTCCATTTCGTAATGTATGACGTCATTTGTTTATATTTGTATACGCATCGAGCAGATATGAATGTACGAAAGAAAATCATGGAGAATTGTAGTTTAAAAACAGCAAATCGACCTTGCTAACCGAACGATCCTCTATGGCTTAATCGGTTAAGGCACGTCAGGCAAATGATGATTTCAGAAAGAGATGGAAAGTACTTGGGAAATAAAACTGATTCTCACTGTTACAGTGCATGTCTTGAAAATTACGTGAAAGAGCTAGCATTTCCTTCGTCGAATTTTTTTTTGAAGAAAATGGTCGTCCATTTGGTGAGCGGATGTGTCAAATCCTAATCTGCAGAAACACTGAATATAGCAAATAAACCGCTTGACAGAAAAAAAAAAGACGAACTATAAAAATTCTTCTTTATTGAGTTCTATTAGACTTTCAAGCCACGGAAGAAGAAAAAAAACTCTAATTTTATGTATATTTCTTTAAAAAAAACAAACCCCATCGTGTAATATAAACGTTATTCGTTTCTATTAAGATTGGATTTATTGTGAGTTTAAATAGGAATGACCATTTATTTATTTATAGCTACTTGCTATTTTGAATAAGATACATACGACATTGAACTAATACTTTCTTTATTATCAAGTTTGACTTTAAAACGAGAGAGTGGGGCGAAAACATCACGAATGAAGAAACAAAACATGAACACTTATATAGGCCTTTAAAGTGATCAAAAATAATTTATACAGTCAGTTAAAACTTCCAATACCGTAAAAATGTGTCGGAGAGAAGCAGAGGAATTACTTATATAGTTCAAGTAAAAATAGACCCCCACTGTGCTAGGAATATTTTTTACAATGGTTCAAATTGGATACAAGCGCGTCAAAAAGCCAAGTCTTTTTTTTTTTTTTAATTATTTCCGTTCTTAGTTCAGTTCTTGGATTTTACCAACACTCATAAAGGGAAGGAATGATAAATGAAATAAGAAAACAAGTATTCTTTAAAAAAAAGTTCTGGAAAAAATAAAAAACGAAAGAATATTTTAAAATTAATGAATAAATTTTATGAACAATGAAAGAAAGAATGAAAAAAATGAACGAATGAAAATTTACAGGGAATTGCATAGAAACTGGTAAGGAAAAAGTGTAATAAAAATCCACAGTGTTTGGCTATTTATCTACAAGAAAATATATCTACACCGTACAAGTTTTATTTTGGAATGATATCTACATAGTAAAACAGGTATTACTTTGTCTTGTTATCTTTCCCTTGTAGATATCAAGCCAAAGTAGTTCTATGTCCTACTATCTCGATATCTTTGTTATTTTTAATTTATTTTGTTTAAATGTTATTTTTCCAAATTATTAGCCGATGCGCATGCGCCTTTTCGCTAAATAGAATACTTTTTTACCTACATTTTCTTCATGTTATTTATATGTTATAATATATTTCACTATGAAGATATTACAAAATAAAATTTGTACGATGTAGATCTTGCATTTTGTAGATAAAAAGCCAAAGTAGATATTTCTTACTTGTAGATAACAAGCCAAAATATATTTCTCCCTTGTAAATAACAAACCAAAATATATCTTCCTTGTAGATAACAATCCTAAATAGATATTTCTTTCTTGTAGATAAAAATCCAAAATAGATATTTATTTCTTATACATAATTATCCAAAAAATCTTCTTGTAAATTAGATGATTCTTTCTTGTAGATAAAAATCCAAAATATAATATATTCAAAGATTTCTTTCTTGTAGATAACCTTCCAGAATAGATATTTTATTCTTGTAGATAACAATCCAAAAATGGTATTTCTTTTTTGTAGATGACTAGCCGAAACAGATATTTCTTGCAGATAACAATACAAAATGGATATTACTTTCTTGTAGAAAGGTTTTTTTGGCTATTTAACCAAAAAACCTTTTTGTAGATAACAAGCCGAAGTAGATATTACTTCATTGCGATAACAATCCAAAATAGATATTTCTTTCTTGTAGATAAAAGTCCAAAATATAATATATTCAAAGATTTCTTTCTTGTAGATAACCTTCCAAAATAGATATTTCATTTTTGTTGATAACAATCCAAAAATTATATTTCTTTCTTGTAGATAACTAGCCAAAATAGATATTTCCTCCTTGTAGATAACAAACTAAAATATATCTTACTGGTAGATAGCAATCCAAAATATAATGTATTCAAAGATTTCTTTCTTGTAGATAACAATCCAAAAAAGATATTTCTTTTTTGTAGATAAGTAGCCAAAGTAGATATTGCTTCCTTGTAGATAAAAAGCCAAAGTAGCTCTAAATTCACAAAATGAATGAAGGAATTGACGTTCAGCACAAAAGAAATATCTCTAGAAAAAGCATTTTTTTCGCGAAAGAAAAAAAAAGAAAAATACTCCAAGAAAATTTTGAAAAACTTCTTGAAAAATCTGACTAAATGAACAAATATCAGAAATTGTTTTGGAACCCTTTATTTGCCATGCCGATAATTTTTCAGTACCTTTTCATTTGATATAATGGGGGATCATTTTATTACTTAATAAGAATAGAAAATCGATCCCCCATTTTATGCTCATTTGTTCCACACCGGTGTGACGAAACGTTTCTCGGGTCGACCTACTCTTCCCAATCTGACTAAATTTATAAACATCAGGATTTGTATTAGCATATTTTCTTAGTCGAGCTGAGAACTTTTCAGGAACTTATAATGAGGGGGATCATTTTATTACTTAATAAGAATAGAAAATCGATCACCCATTTTATGCTCATTTGTTCCACACCGGTGTGACGAAACGTTTCTCGGGTCCACCTACTCTTCCCAATCTGACTAAATTTATAAACATCAGGATTTGTATTAGCATATTTTCTTAGTCGAGCTGAGAACTTTTCAGGAACTTATAATGAGGGGGATCATTTTATTACTTAATAAGAATAGAAAATCGATCACCCATTTTATGCTCATTTGTTCCACACCGGTGTGACGAAACGTTTCTCGGGTCCACCTACTCCTCCAAATCTGACTAAATTTATAAACATCAGGATTTGTATTAGCATATTTTCTTAGTCGAGCTGAGAACTTTTCAGGAACTTATAATGAGGGGGATCATTTTATTACTTAATAAGAATAGAAAATCGATCCCCCATTTTATAACTAATAGCATCTTATATTTATAATACGTAGGTGTACTGAAATTATTTCAGTTCAACCCTCTTCCCAAAATCTGATTATATGCAAAACATGAGAATTTATTAAATACCTTCGGGGGGCGAAATATTTTATTATGCAACTCCCGAATTTTTTTTCATAGAATAAAGTTGTTCTTTCTTATATATATATATATATATATATATATATATATATATATATATATATATATATATATATATAAAGCTAGATTATTTTTATATTTCTAATTTTTTTTATAAACAATTTTTTTCCTATCCTCTGCCAACCGCAGTGATGGAGAAAGCATTACCTCGAACCATCGCCAGTGAGACACGCTGCAAGAGCCACTCCGTTTCACGAGGCTCATCCCTTAATCGAGACGCAATCGCGCCAATCCTCCGAAGGAACGCCATCGAACGAGGGCCAATAACCCCTGAAGTCCACAGGAGTAAAAAAAAATTAAATTAAAGCATCTATACGATATGTACTTCAGTGATGATAAAATTTATTGCTGGTAATAGTATTATAAAAATGTATTTTTACACTTTAGTACTATATTAATTGTCATTCTGCTATAAAAATGTGTTATTTTTTTAGAAATATATTGCTGGTATTTTTACCATAATTTCTTTTTATACTTTCTTAGTGAACCAACAAACAAAAACAAAAACACTATTTTCCATAGCTGGGACACTAACAGGTGCTATTCCCTCTGGTCAGGGTGGACGTGGGAACAACGGCAATTAAGAGATTCCCCAGATGATCTAATCAGGGCTGATCGAACTCTGATCCACCTCTCCACACCGGGAAAGCAATTCGCATACTTCCATTTTTATTTTGATAGCTTGATTAGTGGTTCCGATATTTTTATGTTTTAGTGACGTCACCGACAGCCTATGGCATTCCGTTATTCATCAACAGCTGTCTATTTA
Organism: Acanthosepion lycidas; assembly: GCA_963932145.1. Classification (NCBI taxonomy): domain Eukaryota; kingdom Metazoa; phylum Mollusca; class Cephalopoda; order Sepiida; family Sepiidae; genus Acanthosepion; species Acanthosepion lycidas. The sequence goes on along the minus strand of OZ010598.1, from coordinate 81,164,998 downwards.
TAGACTTTTGCTGTCTTTCCAAGTTTTTGTTTTCTTGCCAATCGTCTCCTAGACTACGCTTCGCTTCGAGGGTCATTTTTTTTTTTTGATAGAAGGTTGCAGAGTAAAGGACAAAGTTTATAGGTTGGGAAGTTTACGGTTAGCTCTTCCCAAAATCTGACTATATCCAAAACATGAGAATATATTTATTGAATACCTACACTGTCGGGGTGAGAAATAATAATAATAATTTGTCCCCTATTTTGTACCCTCCCCAATCGCATGTTAATTATTGCGGCATAACCGTTTCTGCAATTATGAAATAAAACATTTTTTAGAAAATCTGCATTCTTTGTATTGTCTTCTTTGGTAACAGAAGTTAGTTTTGTGCATAGAAATCATTTGTCGGACTTCTATAGTTGAGGAATAGTCAAAAGAAAATCGATGTGATGATTACGTAATAATTTTGAGGGATCAGTTTATTACTTAATAACAATAGAAAATTGATCCCCCATTTTATGCCCAGTAAAATCTTTTAAATAGATAAAGAAAAAATTATGTCTGTCTGAAAACTCTCTACCTCAGGACACACTTGGTCTATATAGATATATATTATACCTTTTTGGAATCAGGAGGATACCGAAATTGAATATCTGCCCTTCATCTGGTGCTGGATTTTCAATCCAGCATTGGAATTTATGTCCTGATGATAAGGAAACAGCTACAATTTTTTTTTTCCCTTTGGTATTGGCTTGTTTATTTGCAAATCAAAACACTGAAGGTTTTCCGAGCGAGTATAGTTTCTTATACTTATAAGATTTCTATTAATAATAATAATAATAATATATATATATATATATATATATATATATATATATATATATATATATATGTTGTTTCCAAGACTACAAGACTATTATAGTTTCTTATACTTATAAAATTTCTATTAATAATATATATATATATATATATATATATATATATATATATATATATATATATATATATATATATGTATGTGTGTGTGTGTGTGTGTGTGTGTGTTTGTTTCACGACTACAAGACTGGAAAAGAAAGGAAGGAAGAAATTGAATGAATTAGACAAACAGCTAATGTGGAAAATAAAATGCAAATTAGGGAGATCAAGAAGAAAGAAAGAAAGAAAGAAAGAAAGAAAGAAAGAAAGAACAGAGAGTAATAGTTAGCCAGCTAGAAAGAAAGAAAGAAAGAAAGAAAGAAAGAAAGAACAGAGAGTAATAGATAGCCAGCTAGAAAAAAAGAAAGAAAGAAAGAACAGAGAGTAATAGATAGTCAGCTAGAAAGAAAGAAAGAAAGAAAGAAAGAACAGAGAGTAATAGATAGCCAGCTAGAAAGAAAGAAAGAAAGAAAGCAAGAAAGAAAAAAAGAAAGCAAGAAAGAAAGAAAGAAAGAAAGCAAGAAATAAAGAAAGAAAGAAAGAAAGAAAGAAAGAAAGAAAGAAAGAAAGAATCGAGATAGATAGAACGAAAAAACAGACAGAAATAGAAAGAACTAATATAAACAATCGGATAGATAGATATTAAAGAGACAGAAATTGATAGAAAGGAAGAAAGAAAGAAAGAAAGAAAGAAAGAAAAGAGAGTAATAGATAGCCAGCTAGAAAGAAAGAAAGAAAGAAAGAAAGAAAGAACAGAGAGTAATAGATAGCCAGCTAGAAAGAAAGAAAGAAAGAAAGAAAGAACAGAGAGTAATAGATAGCCAGCTAGAAAGAAAGAAAGAAAGAAAGAAAGAAAGCAAGAAAGAAAGAAAGAACGAAAGCAAGAAAGAAAGAAAGAACAGAGAGTAATAGATAGCCAGCTAGAAAGAAAGAAAGAAAGAAAGAAAGAAAGAAAGAAAGAACAGAGAGTAATAGATAGCCAGCTAGAAAGAAAGAAAGCAAGAAAGAAAGCAAGAAAGAAAGAAAGAAAGAAAGCAAGAAAGAAAGAAAGAAAGAAAGAACAGAGAGTAATAGATAGCCAGCTAGAAAGAAAGAAAGAAAGAAAGAAAGAAAGAAAGAAAGAAAGAACAGAGAGTAATAGATAGCCAGCTAGAAAGAAAGAAAGAAAGAACAGAGAGTAATAGCCAGCTAGAAAGAAAGAAAGAAAGAAAGAAAGAAAGCAAGAAAGAAAGAAAGAAAGAAAGAAAGAAAGAAAGAACAGAGAGTAATAGATAGCCAGCTAGAAAGAAAGAAAGAAAGAAAGCAAGAAAGAAAGAAAGAAAGAAAGCAAGAAAGAAAGAAAGAAAGAAAGAACAGAGAGTAATAGATAGCCAGCTAGAAAGAAAGAAAGAAAGAAAGAAAGAAAGAAAGAACAGAGAGTAATAGATAGCCAGCTAGAAAGAAAGAAAGAAAGAAAGAAAGAACAGAGAGTAATAGATAGCCAGCTAGAAAGAAAGAAAGAAAGAAAGAAAGCAAGAAAGAAAGAAAGCAAGAAAGAAAGAAAGAAAGAAAGAACAGAGAGTAATAGATAGCCAGCTAGAAAGAAACAAAGAAAGAAAGAAAGAAAGAACAGAGAGTAATAGATAGCCAGCTAGAAAGAAAGAAAGAAAGAAAGCAAGAAAGAAAGAAAGAAAGAAAGCAAGAAAGAAAGAAAGAAAGAAAGAACAGAGAGTAATAGATAGCCAGCTAGAAAGAAAGAAAGAAAGAAAGAAAGAAAGAACAGAGAGTAATAGATAGCCAGCTAGAAAGAAAGAAAGAAAGAACAGAGAGTAATAGATAGCCAGCTAGAAAGAAAGAAAGAAAGAAAGCAAGAAAGAAAGAAAGAAAGAAAGAAAGCAAGAAAGAAAGAAAGAAAGAAAGAACAGAGAGTAATAGATAGCCAGCTAGAAAGCAAGAAAGAAAGAAAGAAAGAACAGAGAGTAATAGATAGCCAGCTAGAAAGAAAGAAAGAAAGAAAGAAAGAAAGAACAGAGAGTCATAGATAGCCAGCTAGAAAAAAAGAAAGAAAGAAAGAAAGAAAGAACAGAGAGTAATAGATAGTCAGCTAGAAAGAAAGAAAGAAAGAACAGAGAGTAATAGATAGCCAGCTAGAAAGAAAGAAAGAAAGAAAGCAAGAAAGAAAGAAAGAAAGCAAGAAAGAAAGAAAGAAAGAAAGAAAGAAAGAAAGAAAGAAAGAACAGAGAGTAATAGATAGCCAGCTAGAAAGAAAGAAAGAAAGAAAGAAAGAACAGAGAGTAATAGATAGCCAGCTAGAAAGAAAGAAAGAAAGAAAGCAAGAAATAAAGAAAGAAAGAAAGCAAGAAAGAAAGAAAGAAAGAAAGAACAGAGAGTAATAGATAGCCAGCTAGAAAGAAAGAAATAAAGAAAGAAAGAAAGAACAGAGAGTAATAGATAGCCAGCTAGAAAGAAAGAAAGAAAGAAAGAACAGAGAGTAATAGATAGACAGCTAGAAAGAAAGAAAGAAAGAAAGAAAAAAGCAAGAAAGAAAGAAAGAAAGAAAGCAAGAAAGAAAGAAAGAAAGAAAGAAAGAATCGAGATAGATAGAACGAAAAAACAGACTGAAATAGAAAGAACTAATATAAACAATCGGATAGATAGATATTAAAGAGACAGAAATTGATAGAAAGGAAGAAAGAAAGAAAGAAAGAAAGAAAGAAAGAACAGAGAGTAATAGATAGCCAGCTAGAAAGAAAGAAAGAAAGAAAGAAAGAAAGAACAGAGCGTAATAGATAGCCAGCTAGAAAGAAAGAAAGAAAGAAAGAAAGAACAGAGAGTAATAGATAGCCAGCTAGAAAGAAAGAAAGAAAGAACAGAGAGTAATAGATAGCCAGCTAGAAAGAAAGAAAGAAAGAAAGCAAGAAAGAAAGAAAGAAAGAAAGCAAGAAAGAAAGAAAGAACAGAGAGTAATAGATAGCCAGCTAGAAAGAAAGGAAGAAAGAAAGAAAGAAAGAAAGAAAGAAAGAACAGAGAGTAATAGATAGCCAGCTAGAAAGAAAGAAAGAAAGAAAGAAAGAAAGAAAGAAAGAAAGAAAGAAAGCAAGAAAGAAAGAAAGAAAGAAAGAAAGAAAGAAAGAAAGAACAGAGAGTAATAGATAGCCAGCTAGAGAGAAAGAAAGAAAGAAAGAACAGGGTGTAATAGATAGCCAGCTAGAAAGAAAGAAAGAAAGCAAGAAAGAAAGAAAGAAAGAAAGCAAGAAAGCAAGAAAGAAAGAAAGAAAGAAAGAAAGAAAGAACAGAGAGTAATAGATAGCCAGCTAGAAAGAAAGAAAGAAAGAAAGAAAGAAAGAACAGAGAGTAATAGATAGCCAGCTAGAAAGAAAGAAAGAAAGAAAGAAAGAAAGAAAGAACAGAGAGTAATAGATAGCCAGCTAGAAAGAAAGAAAGAAAGAAAGAAAGAAAGAAAGAAAGAAAGAAAAAAAGAAAGAAAGAATCGAGATAGATAGATCGAAAGAACAGACTGAAATAGAAAGAACTAATATAAACAATCGGATAGATAGATATTAAAGAGACAGAAGTTGATAGAAAGAAAGAATGAAAGAAAGAAAGAACAGAGAGTAATAGATAGCCAGCTAGAAAGAAAGAAAGAAAGAAAGAAAGAACAGAGAGTAATAGATAGCCAGCTAGAAAGAAAGAAAGAAAGAAAGAAAGAAAGAAAGAACAGAGAGTAATAGATAGCCAGCTAGAAAGAACGAAAGAAAGAAAGAAAGAACAGAGAGTAATAGATAGCCAGCTAGACAGAAAGAAAGAAAGAAATAAAGAAAGAAAGAACAGAGAGTAATAGATAGCCAGCTAGAAAGAAAGAAAGAAAGAAAGAAAGAAAGAAAGAAAGAAAGAAAGAAAGAAAGAAAGAAAGAAAAAAAGAAAGAAAGAATCGAGATAGATAGATCGAAAAAACAGACTGAAATAGAAAGAACTAATATAAACAATCGGATAGATAGATATTAAAGAGACAGAAGTTGATAGAAAGAAAGAATGAAAGAAAGAAAGAACAGAGAGTAATAGATAGCCAGCTAGAAAGAAAGAAAGAAAGAAAGAAAGAAAGAAAGAACAGAGAGTAATAGATAGCCAGCTAGAAAGAAAGAAAGAAAGAAAGAAAGAAAGAACAGAGAGTAATAGATAGCCAGCTAGAAGGAAAGAAAGAAAGAAAGAAAGAACAGAGAGTAATAGATAGCCAGCTAGAAAGAAAGAAAGAAAGAAAAAAAGAAAGAAAGAAAGAACAGAGAGTAATAGATATCCAGCTAGAAAGAAAGAAAGAAAGAAAGAAAGAAAGAAAGAAAAAAAGAAAGAAAGAAAGAATCGAGATAGATAGATCGAAAGAACAGACTGAAATAGAAAGAACTAATATAAACAATCGGATAGATAGATATTAAAGAGACAGAAGTTGATAGAAAGAAAGAAAGAAAGAAAGAAAGAAAGAAAGAAAGAAAGAAAGAAAGAAAGAACAGAGAGTAATAGATAGCCAGCTAGAAAGAAAGAAAGAAAGAAAGAAAGAAAGAAAGAAAGAAAGAACAGAGAGTAATAGATAGCCAGCTAGAAAGAAAGAAAGAAAGCAAGAAAGAAAGAAAGAAAGAACAGAGAGTAATAGATAACCAGCTAGAGAGAAAGAAAGAAAGAAAGAACAGAGAGTAATAGATAGTCAGCTAGAAAGAAAGAAAGAAAGAAAGAAAGCAAGAAAGAAAGAAAGAAAGAAAGAACAGAGAGTAATAGATAGCCAGCTAGAAAGAAAGAAAGAAAGAAAGAAAGAACAGAGAGTAATAGATAGCCAGCTAGAAAGAAAGAAAGAAAGAAAGAAAGAAAGAAAGAAAGAAAGAAAGAAAGAACAGAGAGTAATAGATAGCCAGCTAGAAAGAAAGAAAGAAAGAAAGAAAGAAAGAACAGAGAGTAATAGATAGCCAGCTAGAAAGAAAGAAAGAAAGAACAGAGAGTAATAGATAGCCAGCTAGAAAGAAAGAAAGAAAGAAAGAACAGAGAGTAATAGATAGCCAGCTAGAAAGAAAGAAAGAAAGAAAGAAAGAAAGAAAGAAAGAAAAAAAGAAAGAAAGAATCGAGATAGATAGAACGAAAAAACAGACTGAAATAGAAAGAACTAATATAAACAATCGGATAGATAGATATTAAAGAGACAGAAGTTGATAGAAAGAAAGAAAGAAAGAAAGAAAGAAAGAACAGAGAGTAATAGATAGCCAGCTAGAAAGAAAGAAAGAAAGAAAGAAAGAAAGAAAGAAATAAACAGTATCAATGAAGTTAAGAAGATAGAAAGGAAAAGTATTCCATGAGAAATAAAAAAAAAAAGAAAAATGAAAAGGTTTATAAGAAAAATGTAGATTATAATAAATTATGAAAAAATAATCGTAGGATTTCTTGAGAAATAAAAAGAAAACAAAGCCAGAAGAATGAATAAAAAAAAATCATATGTAAGAACGAGTTAAAGAAAAATGAAAGTAAAAATGAATGAAATTTTGAAAAAAGAAATATAGAAGAGCAGTAGAAAAGAAAAAGGTGGAATTAATGAAAGAATTCTATAGAAAACGAAACAGGTAATATCAATTAAAACAATTACGAAGAGAGAAAAGAAAATAAGGAATGAATTTAATGAGAAAGGAAAGAGAAAAAAGACAGAAAGAACACGAAACATATTGGAAGATAAAGAAAAAAAAAACAATAAATTAAAGAAATGGAAAGAAATCTTAACTTCGTTACATAAATCTGTCACGGAAGACTACAATGTCTTGAAGAACTCATTCTCATTCGACTTGAAACTTTGAGAAATCATGCTGATTTGATGTCTTGGATTCGAAAACAAATGCATAAAATAAACAGAGAAATATGGAAAGAAGAGAGAGAGATAAATAGAAAGAGAGAAAGAGAGAGAGAAAGAGAGTGAGTGAACATAATAAAAAGGGGAAAGTCAAAAAGGAATTTCCAATTTTCGAAGCTATCGTAAAAGAAAACGAACCAAATGTGGAATTTTATTGTCAGCCGAAGAACTTAGAAACAATCATCACAAATCAACAATTCAAAATACACAAGCTTTTCTTTTTGTTAATATTTATTTTTCTAAATTTAAAGTTGAATATAAATCAGGCCTGATTAATGGTTGAGGTAGTTGCATTTTCTCAAATCAGGTCTTGTAAAGGATTTATTATGTTGGGTAGGCGAAAAGTTCGTTCGGTTTATAATAAACCGAACGGACTTTTTCACCAACCCAACATATCAGTTATATTAGATTGTATTAAGCAAATCCATCTATCGCCGTTTTCTTTTATATTTATCACAGTTTTTTTTCTTTTCTGTCTATCCATCTCAGTCTCTTCATTATCTATCTATCTATCTATCTATCTATCTATCTATCTATCTCGTCATTATCTATCTGCCTATTTCAATCTTGTCACTAACTATCTATCTCAGTATCGTCAAATCTATCTATCTCAGTTTCGTCATATCTATGTATCTGTTTGTCTGTCTATCTATCTATCTATCTATCTATCTCGTCATTATCTATCTATCTGTCTATTTCAATCTTGTCACTCTCTATCTGTCTATCTATCTCAGTCTGGTCATATCTATCTATCTCAGTCTGGTCATATCTATCTATCTATCTATCTATCTATCTCCGTTATTTTTCAAATCTATCACTGTCTTTTCATGTCTATTTCAGTTTTTTCATATCTATCTATCTATCTATCTATCTATCTATAAAAATATATTATATTTGGCTGGCGAAAAAGTTCTATCTATCTATCTATCTATATATATATATATATATATATATATATATATATATAAATGTATTATATTTGGCTGGCGAAAAAGTTCTATCTATCTATCTATCTATCTTACAATCCGTTCACATCTATCTATCTATCTATCTATCTATATATCTATCTATCTATCTATCTATCTATGCCAACTTCTTCTCATCACTCTTTCTCGAAAAGTATACTACCCTTGTAACCATGCCAAATATCTATCTATCTATCTATCTATCTATCTATCTATAAAAATGTATTATATTTGGCTGGCGAAAAAGTTCTATCTATCTATCTATCTATCTATCTATCTATCTATCTATCTATCTATCTATCTTACAATCCGTTCACATCTATCTATCTATCTATCTATCTATCTACCTTACAATCCGTTCACATCTATCTATCTATATATCTATCTATCTATCTATCTATCTATCTATCTATCTATCTATCTATCTATCTATCTATCTATCTATCTATCTATCTACCTACCTACCTATCTATCTATCAATGCCAACTTCTTCTCATCACTCTTTCTCGAAAAGTATACTACCCTTGTAACCATGCCAAATATCTATCTATCTATCTATCTATCTATCTATCTATCTATCTATCTATCTATCTATAAAAATGTATTATATTTGGCTGGCGAAAAAGTTCGTTCTTTTTATTAAGTAAATCTTCTACGTAATAACCAAACGAAATTTTTTGCCAACCCAATAGATTAGTTAAATTTTATCAGGCAAACCAACGTTTTCACAATAAAACTGTAATTAATAGGCCTATTTTCATTAAAAAAAAATTAGGTTATATTTATATGCGTATTTTTTTTTTTTTTTTTTTCATACAAAAGTTCACTCAATAGAAGCCTCGAGACCAACTCATTGTAGAGAATTAATGAATGGGGGGGGCGGTGTGATATGAAACGTAAAAGAGACAATAGAAAATGAATATTACGATGATAAGGAGATATTTAGCGATGGATCCTTGATTTGAAAAGCTTAGATTTGAGGTGCTCACGGAAGCAACCCCGCGGGAGTTTGTTTCATAACGTAGCAGTTCCCGGGAAAAAGTTGTCTGGGTATAACTTTGTTCTTACATATATATTTTTTTTTTTACATTGATGCTCGTCGTGTACAAGGCTCCGGGGCCACTCGAGCTAGAGGGTTACGGAGTAAGAGGCGCAGTTTATGCGGATATGCGGGGAAAATTACAGTTAGCCCTGGACTTGAAGAGGCTGTCGAGATCGGGTTAAACATCCTCTTGGAAGTTGGTTCCACGGAGAAGCGGTTCACGTGAAGAATCTACTGAAGAGTAAATTGCATCACATAAATGGAATACGCGAATGGAATAAGGGTGGTCTGCTACAATGTGCGTCGCATGGCGAGTCGTAGCCGTGAAGGATAGGACTGGTGGAACTAAGGAATTTAGCGCGTCTGAGCATTTTCCATGTAACTACCGACAGAGCAGTGAGGGGCTTGGGACGTTTTTGTACGTGGTTGAAGGGAGGAAAATAATGTGTCGACCACTTGGACGCGGAGAGGTTTTTGGACTGGAAAGTGAGGCCTGGACAGCCGTTTCCCATATGTCACAGCAGAGCTTCATTTTAGACCTGATCTGACTCTTAAAAAGTTAGAGGATAGCACTAGAAGTCAGGTACGTACTGGATCCTACAGGGAATCAACCATTTTTCCGGCATTTTTAGCCTTATGCACGAGCTCAACGTGGTCTGGGTTGATTTTAAAACCCAACAGGCGCTCAAGGCAAAAGGCCTCCCTGGAGGAATGAACATTCATCAAGGTTGTTGACAGTTCCAGGTTCGATCGGTGATGATAGAATGTAACTTTATTTACATTCTTCAAACTATTGTCCTCATCTTTGTCGCCATATTTATTACAACGTTTCGGCCGTTGTACGTTCCGGCCTTCTTCAGGTGGTTGGAATATCGAACTGAACCCTTTATTTCGCTCACTGGGGTAGACTGTACTAGTTCCACGTGCCATGTTTGATGTCAGTTATCAGTTATCTCCTATTAATTTCCCTCTGAAAGTTCTCCACTGCCTTAACCGGGTATTGAACGCACACCCTTTGGGTCTTGTCACTGGATCTAACCAACGCCTTTATCCACTGTGCCATGGGTCCTTGTGGTTTTTGAGCAACGTTAGAAAAGAGATCAGCTGGCAATCTTTGATCATCTACAATTAGAATTTGACTCCGTGATCGTAGTGTTGTCGCGTCCTAGCTAACAAAGTCAACTGGAAAAACTAATGCTTGAAGTTCGTCTGAACATTTGCCATGGAAATAACGTTAGAATAGAAATCACCTACAATGAGAACATGGACGATTTTGAGATTTGTCGAGGCTGCAAATTGATAGTTGGACATTTCCAGTCCAGGTGTTGTAGCAATGCTTCATTTTTTGGACTAATTTGACTCTTGTAAAGGTAAAGCATGCCAAGAGGAGTCTGGTACTTCCTGGAAAGAATAAGCCGCCCGATCGAACGCTTATACACTTGATGTGTGCAAATTTTCCGCTTTATGAAAGAAAAAATAAACACGTAACATTAAATAATTTGCATTAAATTTGCTCTATTTCTCACTACATATTTTTACAGACGGTCCACTGAAAAAGGGTGTTGAAAGAGAAAAAGTGAATATCCCAGATTATGTAGGCAGATTAAAAATCATGAAGTTAATTTATTCGGAGAAAGACCTTGCCTCTAACAACTGAACCACATCAGCAATCGTTTACTAACAGGGAGTCCGGCACAGGCCATACACATCTGATTCCTGTAGACAAAACTTCCTCAACATCTATTTTACGATTACTACGAATTAGTAAGGTGAAAAAATGGCCGACAACACTAAAAGGTTTACCTAGGGCAATTGTTTAACTAGATGGTGTTTGTTTGTTTAGGCTCGTTCTGGCATCATGTCATTTGAACTATGTTTGTGGCCACCCGACTCTTAATAGTCATTCCAGAGCCTCTGCTGCCATTTCCCCTGCCCGACACTTACAGTCTTGTCAATCGGCATTTCGCCGCATTCATGCTGAGATGAAAACAAATAAAGAAACGAAGCCTCAATGACAAGTGAGATTGCTTACGCACAAATACATTTGTATTAACAAATCACGATAGAATGAAGATATTGTAAAGTGTAAACAATAGAGCAGCAAAAGGTGTGTGTATGTATGGGGGGAGGGAATAGTGCAATAATGTGAGGGTGCCTGTAGGCGTGTAAGTCCGGGCATTCAGTTTTTACATATCTATCTATCTATCTATCTATCTATCTATCTATCTATCTATCTATCTATCTATCTATCTATCTATCTATCACAGTTCGTAGGTATCTATTTTCCTATCTACCTATCTATCTTATATATATATATATATATATATATATATATATATATATATATATATATATATATATGTTGTGAAGAATAGACAATAAAGCAGCAAAATGTGTGCGTATGTATGTGTGGGGGGGCGGGAATAGTGCAATACTGTGAGGTTGCCTGTATGCGTGTAAGTCCGAGCATTCAGTTTTTACATATCTATCTATCTATCTATCTATCTATCTATCTATCTATCTATCTATCTATCTATCTACGACAGTCTGTTCGTATCTATTTTTCTATCTACCTATCTATCTGATATATATATATACACACACACATATATATATATATATATATATATATATATATATATATATATATATATATATATATATAATGGACTCTGCCGTCTGTTTCGACGTATAAAGATCTGACAGCTTACTTGATTCAAATATATATATATATATATATATGTATATATATATAGGCATTTGACTAATATCCCACTCCTACTCCCTCCATTTTATTCCCTCTTTTTTTCTTTCTCTCTTACCCCAATTTTGAATTTACATATTTAAGCATAATTTATGCTTCGATAAATGTTTTGTGCCTAGTAAAATACATTTTTTTTTGTGAAAATGTTTGGTCTGATGAGAAATAAAATATTACAATGAACTTTTAAAATCCACACTTTCATAATTATATATATATATATATATATGTATAATTTGACGTAATCGATAAAGCATTATTACCCTATAGAATGCACATTTTTCATTTTGTCATTGTTTCCACTTATAGATAGATAGATAGATAGATAGATAGATAGATAGATAGATAGATAGATAGATAGATACTGAACAGACTGAGATACATAGATAGATAGATAGATAGATAGATAGATAGATAGATAGATAGATAGATAGATAGATAGATAGATATGAACAGACTGAGATAGAAAGATATTAACAGACTGAGAGAGAGAGAGAGATAAATAGATAGATAGATATGAACAAACTGAGACAGAGATACCTACATACATACATACATACATACATACATACATACATACATACATACATGGAAAACAAAGTCTTTAAAATTTCCCATTATTTTTAAATCAAGTCATTGTACCTTGAAACTCGATAAATAAACACGGCTGGTTTGTAAGTGGAAAAGTGTGGAAACATTTAAGCGTGCAACAACAATAGCAACAAAAAAAAAACACAAAAAAAAAACAGAAGAAAAAAAAACGAAATGCCAATATAAAAGAAATCAAAATAGTTCAATCAAAATAATGCAAAACAAATGAAACACTTAAGCTGTTCTTTTCACACTTGAAACCTTCAATTGCCACTGATTTTCACTCTTAACGCCGTTTCTTTATTTATACAAGTCTGTTATTCCTCCAGCGTTCAATCTCTCTGTTCGGCGTAACTGTCATGTCTTACTAGCCGACAACAGCAGCTAATGTGTCTTGGTATATTTATTCACCCACAAATGTATTCGTCTATAATTGGTTACACTACTGTCTAGACAATCACTTTTCTTTGGTTGAAACTTTTCTGTTAATTCACCCCAAATAATGTAAAGTTATTAGGTTGATGCAAAAATAATGACGTAATACTGTCGTTTTTTGACGTTAAAAAATACGTCAAAAAACGACATTATTACGTCATTATCTTTGCACCAAACTAATACTTATCAGTGAGTCAGTTATATGCCATGTGTGATACACGCTTAGGCGACCACGTATCTTTCGATACATGACTGATTTGGCAGATTTATTGTTCCCGCAGTAGGTTGCCATTTCTTTCTGCGGTAGAGCAGTTGCCATCCGGTCTCTCCTGCTATTTAACCACAGCTGGAGGGAGAAGAAGAGGATGCATACCTTTCCCAAGGGTAGTAGCACGTAAGTGAATGTAATGGATTCGACTGGAATGTCAGTCAGTCAGTTATGTGATATGCGTGATACAGGCTAAGACAATCACGTTTCTTTCGATACATAACTGACGGGGCAGGGTTTTTTTTTCCCCGCAATAGGTTGCCATTTCTTTCTGCGGTAGACAAGTTACCATCCAAGGATATAGATCCCGGTCTGTCTCGCTATTTACCCATAGCTGGGGGGAGAAGAGGATTCATACTTTTCCCAAGGGTATTAGTACGCAAGTGAATGTAAAGGATTCGACAGGAATTCGAACTCGGAACTCCGATTCCTCAAACTGAGCTACCACCGTCGCAAATATTAATTCAGCCAAAAATTATAATTTTTTAATCAAAACCTTTTGATATTTTTATTAAATTTTTAACACTCTAATGAAATTATAAATTTTGAATCAAAGTGTATTTGTTTTTTTTATTAAATGTTTGTCACTCTTTTGAAACTATAAATTTGAAACCAAATTTGCTTAGCTCGCAACAACTCCATTCCTCAAAATGAAAAGATACTAAAAATCAGGGAGTTATTCACATTTTGTCATTGCGGATGATATTTGAGGTACTTACAAGGAATTTTTTACAAATTAAAAGAAAAAAAATTAATCTGTTTTTGGTTTGTTTATCGGGGTGAGCGCGAATGCAGACCCCACATTTAGAAATAGCCCACTCGAGTCGCCCACATTTGGGGCGATCGTAAATGTCAACCCAACGGGAGTGCAATGGAAGGGCCTCGCTCTGGGAAAATTTGGTAAATATAAATTCTTTTTAGTAAATATAAATACTTTTTTCATTTAGGGTGAATTAATATTGAGGAGGGGGGGAATTAACAGAAAACAACATTTTGATTTTATTAATCATTAGGCTTTCCAAGCAATAGAAACTGGTTTCTTTCAATGGAAATCATGTGACAACAAGTTAATATTCCACCTCGTTCGCCAATAGTCTTACTGGCCTCTACTAATAATATTGTCTGAGAGGTGCGAAGAACGTCATACCGTAATTTCCCATGTATAATACGCATTTTTCTAAAAAAAAAAAAATTATGGGTGTGTATTATGCACAGCTACAAAAAAAAAATCTTTTAAAAAATTGCATTTCATAGGTCGATTTCAGCCGTGAAATGACTACTCAACGCAAACATACGACAATTTAATATTAACATTCGGCGATTGCGACCCCAGTAGAACCTCGGTTCACGAATTTAATCCGTTCCTGAAGGTTGTTCGCAACCCGAAGTGTTCGTAAACCGAAACTATTTTTTCCAATAGTAATCAATGTAGAGAAAAAACGTCACACTACAATAAAATTGGAAAAGAAAAACACGCCACAACACACGTTTGTATACAATACGGCGATCAACTCAGAAATTATTCTGTTCGGGTTAACTCGGTTTGGCAATTCGAGAACCGAAATTTTGTTTGATAACCGAGGGCTTTTCATCTCGAATTTTCTGTTCGAAAACCGATTTGTTCGACATGTGAGACATTCGCAAACCGAGGGTCCTCTGTACTTACAAATGTAAAATAAAATAAGAATTATCTTAAAACGAAATTAGAATAATATTATTTTATGTTTAAAATCATTTTTTTTAAGTAATAGAAGGAAACTCTGGCTACAATGAAACTGGGGAGGTACAATTTATAAGGTTTGATTACCAAACAAGGGGTGCGTATTATACGTGAGTAGAAGCATTTTCCCACACTTTCAGCAAAATTTTAGGGGTGCGTATTATGGATAAGGGCGTATTATACATGGAAGCCTCGAGTCGAGTTCAAATTCCAATTTCTTCTTTTATGTGGCGTATTCTTTCAGAACCTAGGCAATCATAGATCTCCCCATCTTCCCGTCCCTTGTATGCTGTCTTATTTGTTATTTCGCACAAACACTGCTGTCACATCCACTTACTCAAGCCCATCAAGTATGTTACGTGCAGCTTTCCTTTATCTTTCTTCCCTCAATCTGTCCTGTGAGTATCAAATTTTCCAGGCCCTCTTTCCTCATTACATATCACAGAAATTTCAACTGCCTGTTCCTGATATTATGTATAAGTGTCCTTTTTATTACCATTTTCTCTAAAATCTAGTTGTTGCTCACATTCAGTCCATGGAATGCACAGCATCATTCTGTAGAGGCACATTTCTCAGGTTTCTTCTTCATCTAGGAGATGATAAAAGGAAAATGCGGAGAGCCATGATCAGCCAGATTAGGAAAAAAAGAGTAATATGTATTTATAACTGTGGAGTAACACTGGAAAATAACTCTATTATATTTCCTAAAATGCCATTGCAATTCACAGATAATAAATAAAAGGAAACTGTGGAGAGCCATGATCAGACAGATTAGGAAAAAAAGAGTAATATGTATTTATAACTGTGGAGTAACACTGGAAAATAACTCCATTGTATTTTCTAAAAAGCCATTGCAATTCACAGATAATAAATAAAAGGAAACTGTGGAGAGCCATGATCAGCCAGATTAGGAAAAAAAAGTAATATGTATTTATAACTGTGGAGTAACACTGGAAAATAACTCCATTATATTTCCTAAAATGCCATTGCAATTCACAGATAATAAATAAAAGGAAACTGTGGAGAGCAATGATCAGCCAGATTAGGAAAAAAAGAGTAATATGTATTTATAACTGTGGAGTAACACTGGAAAATAACTCCATTATATTTCCTAAAAAGCCATTGCAATTCACAGATAATAAATAAAAGGAAACTGTGGAGAGCCATGATCAGACAGATTAGGAAAAAAAGAGTAATATGTATTTATAACTGTGGAGTAACACTGGAAAATAACTCCATTATATTTCCAAAAATGCCATTGCAATTCACAGATAATAAATAAAAGGAAACTGTGGAGAGCCATGATCAGCCAGATTAGGAAAAAAAGAGTAATATGTATTTATAACTGTGGAGTAACACTGGAAAATAACTCCATTATATTTCCTAAAAAGCCATTGCAATTCACAGATAATAAATAAAAGGAAACTGTGGAGAGCCATGATCAGACAGATTAGGAAAAAAAGAGTAATATGTATTTATAACTGTGGAGTAACACTGGAAAATAACTCCATTATATTTCCTAAAAAGCCATTGCAATTCACAGATAATAAATAAAAGGAAACTGTGGAGAGCCATGATCAGCCAGATTAGGAAAAAAAGAGTAATATGTATTTATAACTGTGGAGTAACACTGGAAAATAACTCCATTATATTTCCTAAAATGCAATTGCAATTCACAGATAATAAATAAAAGGAAACTGTGGAGAGCCATGATCAGCCAGATTAGGAAAAAAAGAGTAATATGTATTTATAACTGCGGAGTAACACTGGAAAATAACTCCATTATATTTCCTAAAATGCCATTGCAATTCACAGATAATAAATAAAAGGAAACTGTGGAGAGCCATGATCAGCAAGATTAGGAAAAAAAGAGTAATATGTATTTATAACTGTGGAGTAACACTGGAAAATAACTCCATTATATTTCCTAAAATGCCATTGCAATTCACAGATAATAAATAAAAGGAAACTGTGGAGAGCCATGATCAGACAGATTCGGAAAAAAAGAGTAATATGTATTTATAACTGTGGAGTAACACTGGAAAATAACTCCACTATATTTCCTAAAAAGCCATTGCAATTCACAGATAATAAATAAAAGGAAACTGTGGAGAGCCATGATCAGACAGATTAGGAAAAAAAGAGTAATATGTATTTATAACTGTGGAGTAACACTGGAAAATAACTCCATTATATTTCCTAAAATGCCATTGCAATTCACAGATAATAAATAAAAGGAAACTGTGGAGAGCCATGATCAGCCAGATTAGGAAAAAAAGAGTAATATGTATTTATAACTGTGGAGTAACACTGGAAAATAACTCCATTATATTTCCTAAAATGCCATTGCAATTCACAGATAATAAATAAAAGGAAACTGTGGAGAGCCATGATCAGCCAGATTAGGAAAAAAAGAGTAATATGTATTTATAACTGTGGAGTAACACTGGAAAATAACTACATTATATTTCCTAAAATGCCATTGCAATTCACAGATAATAAATAAAAGGAAACTGTGGAGAGCCATGATCAGCCAGATTAGGAAAAAAAGAGTAATATGTATTTATAACTGCGGAGTAACACTGGAAAATAACTCCATTATATTTCCTAAAATGCCATTGCAATTCACAGATAATAAATAAAAGGAAACTGTGGAGAGCCATGATCAGCAAGATTAGGAAAAAAAGAGTAATATGTATTTATAACTGTGGAGTAACACTGGAAAATAACTCCATTATATTTCCTAAAATGCCATTGCAATTCACAGATAATAAATAAAAGGAAACTGTGGAGAGCCATGATCAGCCAGATTAGGAAAAAAAGAGTAATATGTATTTATAACTGTGGAGTAACACTGGAAAATAACTCCACTATATTTCCTAAAAAGCCATTGCAATTCACAGATAATAAATAAAAGGAAACTGTGGAGAGCCATGATCAGCCAGATTAGGAAAAAAAGAGTAATATGTATTTATAACTGTGGAGTAACACTGGAAAATAACTCTATTATATTTCCTAAAATGCCATTGCAATTCACAGATAATAAATAAAAGGAAACTGTGGAGAGCCATGATCAGCCAGATTAGGAAAAAAAGAGTAATATGTATTTATAACTGTGGAGTAACACTGGAAAATAACTCCATTATATTTCCCAAAAAGCCATTGCAATTCACAGATAATAAATAAAAGGAAACTGTGGAGAGCCATAATCAGCAAGATTAGGAAAAAAAGAGTAATATGTATTTATAACTGTGGAGTAACACTGGAAAATAACTCCATTATATTTCCTAAAATGCCATTGCAATTCACAGATAATAAATAAAAGGAAACTGTGGAGAGCCATGATCAGCCAGATTAGGAAAAAAAGAGTAATATGTATTTATAACTGTGGAGTAACACTGGAAAATAACTCCACTATATTTCCTAAAAAGCCATTGCAATTCACAGATAATAAATAAAAGGAAACTGTGGAGAGCCATGATCAGACAGATTAGGAAAAAAAGAGTAATATGTATTTATAACTGTCGAGTAACACTGGAAAATAACTCCATTATATTTCCTAAAAAGCCATTGCAATTCACAGATAATAAATAAAAGGAAACTGTGGAGAGCCATGATCAGACAGATTAGGAAAAAAAGAGTAATATGTATTTATAACTGTGGAGTAACACTGGAAAATAACTCCATTATATTTCCTAAAATGCCATTGCAATTCACAGATAATAAATAAAAGGAAACTGTGGAGAGCCATGATCAGCCAGATTAGGAAAAAAAGAGTAATATGTATTTATAACTGTGGAGTAACACTGGAAAATAACTCCATTATATTTCCTAAAAAGCCATTGCAATTCACAGATATAAATAAAAGGAAACTGTGCAGAGCCATGATCAGCCAGATTAGGAAAAAAAGAGTAATATGTATTTATAACTGTGGAGTAACACTGGAAAATAACTACATTATATTTCCTAAAAAGCCATTGCAATTCACAGATAATAAATAAAAGGAAACTGTGGAGAGCCATGATCAGCCAGATTAGGAAAAAAAGAGTAATATGTATTTATAACTGTGGAGTAACACTGGAAAATAACTCCATTATATTTCCTAAAATGCCATTGCAATTCACAGATAATAAATAAAAGGAAACTGTGGAGAGCCATGATCAGACAGATTAGGAAAAAAAGAGTAATATGTATTTATAACTGTGGAGTAACACTTGAAAATAACTCCATTATATTTCCTGAAAAGCCATTGCAATTCACAGATAATAAATAAAAGGAAACTGTGGAGAGCCATGATCAGCCAGATTAGGAAAAAAAGAGTAATATGTATTTATAAATGTGGAGTAACACTGGAAAATAACTCCATTATATTTCCTAAAAAGCCATTGCAATTCACAGATAATAAATAAAAGGAAACTGTGGAGAGCCATGATCAGACAGATTAGAAAAAAAAGAGTAATATGTATTTATAACTGTGGAGTAACACTGGAAAATAACTCCATTATATTTCCTAAAATGCCATTGCAATTCACAGATAATAAATAAAAGAAAACTGTGGAGAGCCATGATCAGCCAGATTAGGAAAAAAAGAGTAATATGTATTTATAACTGTGGAGTAACACTGGAAAATAACTCCATTATATTTCCTAAAAAGCCATTGCAATTCACAGATAATAAATAAAAGGAAACTGTGGAGAGCCATGATCAGCCAGATTAGGAAAAAAAGAGTAATATGTATTTATAACTGTGGAGTAACACTGGAAAATAACTCCATTATATTTCCTGAAAAGCCATTGCAATTCACAGATAATAAATAAAAGGAAACTGTGGAGAGCCATGATCAGCCAGATTAGGAAAAAAAGAGTAATATGTATTTATAAATGTGGAGTAACACTGGAAAATAACTCCATTATATTTCCTAAAAAGCCATTGCAATTCACAGATAATAAATAAAAGGAAACTGTGGAGAGCCATGATCAGCCAGATTAGGAAAAAAAGAGTAATATGTATTTATAACTGTGGAGTAACACTGGAAAATAACTCCATTATATTTCCTGAAAAGCCATTGCAATTCACAGATAATAAATAAAAGGAAACTGTGGAGAGCCATGATCAGCCAGATTAGGAAAAAAAGAGTAATATGTATTTATAAATGTGGAGTAACACTGGAAAATAACTCCATTATATTTCCTAAAAAGCCATTGCAATTCACAGATAATAAATAAAAGGAAACTGTGGAGAGCCATGATCAGCCAGATTAGGAAAAAAAGAGTAATATGTATTTATAACTGTGGAGTAACACTGGAAAATAACTCCATTATATTTCCTAAAATGCCATTGCAATTCACAGATAATAAATAAAAGGAAACTGTGGAGAGCCATGATCAGCCAGATTAGGAAAAAAAGAGTAATATGTATTTATAACTGTGGAGTAACACTGGAAAATAACTCCATTATATTTCCTAAAATGCCATTGCAATTCACAGATAATAAATAAAAGGAAACTGTGGAGAGCCATGATCAGCCAGATTAGGAAAAAAAGAGTAATATGTATTTATAACTGTGGAGTAACACTGGAAAATAACTCCATTGTATTTTCTAAAAAGCCATTGCAATTCACAGATAATAAATAAAAGGAAACTGTGGAGAGCCATGATCAGCCAGATTAGGAAAAAAAAGAGTAATATGTATTTATAACTGTGGAGTAACACTGGAAAATAACTCCATTATATTTCCTAAAATTCCATTGCAATTCACAGATAATAAATAAAAGGAAACTGTGGAGAGCCATGATCAGCCAGATTAGGAAAAAAAGAGTAATATGTATTTATAACTGTGGAGTAACACTGGAAAATAACTCCACTATAT
Source organism: Acanthosepion lycidas (assembly GCA_963932145.1). Lineage (NCBI taxonomy): Eukaryota > Metazoa > Mollusca > Cephalopoda > Sepiida > Sepiidae > Acanthosepion > Acanthosepion lycidas. Next base: position 81,144,597 of record OZ010598.1, on the reverse strand, counting down.
TTCCTAAAAAGCCATTGCAATTCACAGATAATAAATAAAAGGAAACTGTGGAGAGCCATGATCAGCCAGATTAGGAAAAAAAGAGTAATATGTATTTATAACTGTGGAGTAACACTGGAAAATAACTCCATTATATTTCCTAAAAAGCCATTGCAATTCACAGATAATAAATAAAAGGAAACTGTGGAGAGCCATGATCAGCCAGATTAGGAAAAAAAGAGTAATATGTATTTATAACTGTGGAGTAACACTGGAAAATAACTCCATTATATTTCCTAAAAAGCCATTGCAATTCACAGATAATAAATAAAAGGAAACTGTGGAGAGCCATGATCAGCCAGATTAGGAAAAAAAGAGTAATATGTATTTATAACTGTGGAGTAACACTGGAAAATAACTCCACTATATTTCCTAAAAAGCCATTGCAATTCACAGATAATAAATAAAAGGAAACTGTGGAGAGCCATGATCAGCCAGATTAGGAAAAAAAGAGTAATATGTATTTATAACTGTGGAGTAACACTGGAAAATAACTCCATTATATTTCCTAAAATGCCATTGCAATTCACAGATAATAAATAAAAGGAAACTGTGGAGAGCCATGATCAGCCAGATTAGGAAAAAAAGAGTAATATGTATTTATAACTGTGGAGTAACACTGGAAAATAACTCCATTATATTTCCTAAAAAGCCATTGCAATTCACAGATAATAAATAAAAAGAAACTGTGAAGAGCCATGATCAGCCAGATTAGGAAAAAAAGAGTAATATGTATTTATAACTGTGGAGTAACACTGGAAAATAACTCCATTATATTTCCTAAAATGCCATTGCAATTCACAGATAATAAATAAAAGGAAACTGTGGAGAGCCATGATCAGACAGATTAGGAAAAAAAGAGTAATATGTATTTATAACTGTGGAGTAACACTGGAAAATAACTACATTATATTTCCTAAAATGCCATTGCAATTCACAGATAATAAATAAAAGGAAACTGTGGAGAGCCATGATCAGCCAGATTAGGAAAAAAAGAGTAATATGTATTTATAACTGCGGAGTAACACTGGAAAATAACTCCATTATATTTCCTAAAATGCCATTGCAATTCACAGATAATAAATAAAAGGAAACTGTGGAGAGCCATGATCAGCAAGATTAGGAAAAAAAGAGTAATATGTATTTATAACTGTGGAGTAACACTGGAAAATAACTCCATTATATTTCCTAAAATGCCATTGCAATTCACAGATAATAAATAAAAGGAAACTGTGGAGAGCCATGATCAGCCAGATTAGGAAAAAAAGAGTAATATGTATTTATAACTGTGGAGTAACACTGGAAAATAACTCCACTATATTTCCTAAAAAGCCATTGCAATTCACAGATAATAAATAAAAGGAAACTGTGGAGAGCCATGATCAGCCAGATTAGGAAAAAAAGAGTAATATGTATTTATAACTGTGGAGTAACACTGGAAAATAACTCTATTATATTTCCTAAAATGCCATTGCAATTCACAGATAATAAATAAAAGGAAACTGTGGAGAGCCATGATCAGCCAGATTAGGAAAAAAAGAGTAATATGTATTTATAACTGTGGAGTAACACTGGAAAATAACTCCATTATATTTCCCAAAAAGCCATTGCAATTCACAGATAATAAATAAAAGGAAACTGTGGAGAGCCATAATCAGCAAGATTAGGAAAAAAAGAGTAATATGTATTTATAACTGTGGAGTAACACTGGAAAATAACTCCATTATATTTCCTAAAATGCCATTGCAATTCACAGATAATAAATAAAAGGAAACTGTGGAGAGCCATGATCAGCCAGATTAGGAAAAAAAGAGTAATATGTATTTATAACTGTGGAGTAACACTGGAAAATAACTCCACTATATTTCCTAAAAAGCCATTGCAATTCACAGATAATAAATAAAAGGAAACTGTGGAGAGCCATGATCAGACAGATTAGGAAAAAAAGAGTAATATGTATTTATAACTGTCGAGTAACACTGGAAAATAACTCCATTATATTTCCTAAAAAGCCATTGCAATTCACAGATAATAAATAAAAGGAAACTGTGGAGAGCCATGATCAGACAGATTAGGAAAAAAAGAGTAATATGTATTTATAACTGTGGAGTAACACTGGAAAATAACTCCATTATATTTCCTAAAATGCCATTGCAATTCACAGATAATAAATAAAAGGAAACTGTGGAGAGCCATGATCAGCCAGATTAGGAAAAAAAGAGTAATATGTATTTATAACTGTGGAGTAACACTGGAAAATAACTCCATTATATTTCCTAAAAAGCCATTGCAATTCACAGATATAAATAAAAGGAAACTGTGCAGAGCCATGATCAGCCAGATTAGGAAAAAAAGAGTAATATGTATTTATAACTGTGGAGTAACACTGGAAAATAACTACATTATATTTCCTAAAAAGCCATTGCAATTCACAGATAATAAATAAAAGGAAACTGTGGAGAGCCATGATCAGCCAGATTAGGAAAAAAAGAGTAATATGTATTTATAACTGTGGAGTAACACTGGAAAATAACTCCATTATATTTCCTAAAATGCCATTGCAATTCACAGATAATAAATAAAAGGAAACTGTGGAGAGCCATGATCAGACAGATTAGGAAAAAAAGAGTAATATGTATTTATAACTGTGGAGTAACACTTGAAAATAACTCCATTATATTTCCTGAAAAGCCATTGCAATTCACAGATAATAAATAAAAGGAAACTGTGGAGAGCCATGATCAGCCAGATTAGGAAAAAAAGAGTAATATGTATTTATAAATGTGGAGTAACACTGGAAAATAACTCCATTATATTTCCTAAAAAGCCATTGCAATTCACAGATAATAAATAAAAGGAAACTGTGGAGAGCCATGATCAGCCAGATTAGAAAAAAAAGAGTAATATGTATTTATAACTGTGGAGTAACACTGGAAAATAACTCCATTATATTTCCTAAAATGCCATTGCAATTCACAGATAATAAATAAAAGAAAACTGTGGAGAGCCATGATCAGCCAGATTAGGAAAAAAAGAGTAATATGTATTTATAACTGTGGAGTAACACTGGAAAATAACTCCATTATATTTCCTAAAAAGCCATTGCAATTCACAGATAATAAATAAAAGGAAACTGTGGAGAGCCATGATCAGCCAGATTAGGAAAAAAAGAGTAATATGTATTTATAACTGTGGAGTAACACTGGAAAATAACTCCATTATATTTCCTGAAAAGCCATTGCAATTCACAGATAATAAATAAAAGGAAACTGTGGAGAGCCATGATCAGCCAGATTAGGAAAAAAAGAGTAATATGTATTTATAAATGTGGAGTAACACTGGAAAATAACTCCATTATATTTCCTAAAAAGCCATTGCAATTCACAGATAATAAATAAAAGGAAACTGTGGAGAGCCATGATCAGCCAGATTAGGAAAAAAAGAGTAATATGTATTTATAACTGTGGAGTAACACTGGAAAATAACTCCATTATATTTCCTAAAATGCCATTGCAATTCACAGATAATAAATAAAAGGAAACTGTGGAGAGCCATGATCAGCCAGATTAGGAAAAAAAGAGTAATATGTATTTATAACTGTGGAGTAACACTGGAAAATAACTCCATTATATTTCCTAAAATGCCATTGCAATTCACAGATAATAAATAAAAGGAAACTGTGGAGAGCCATGATCAGCCAGATTAGGAAAAAAAGAGTAATATGTATTTATAACTGTGGAGTAACACTGGAAAATAACTCCATTGTATTTTCTAAAAAGCCATTGCAATTCACAGATAATAAATAAAAGGAAACTGTGGAGAGCCATGATCAGCCAGATTAGGAAAAAAAAGAGTAATATGTATTTATAACTGTGGAGTAACACTGGAAAATAACTCCATTATATTTCCTAAAATTCCATTGCAATTCACAGATAATAAATAAAAGGAAACTGTGGAGAGCCATGATCAGCCAGATTAGGAAAAAAAGAGTAATATGTATTTATAACTGTGGAGTAACACTGGAAAATAACTCCACTATATTTCCTAAAAAGCCATTGCAATTCACAGATAATAAATAAAAGGAAACTGTGGAGAGCCATGATCAGCCAGATTAGGAAAAAAAGAGTAATATGTATTTATAACTGTGGAGTAACACTGGAAAATAACTCCATTATATTTCCTAAAAAGCCATTGCAATTCACAGATAATAAATAAAAGGAAACTGTGGAGAGCCATGATCAGCCAGATTAGGAAAAAAAGAGTAATATGTATTTATAACTGTGGAGTAACACTGGAAAATAACTCCATTATATTTCCTAAAAAGCCATTGCAATTCACAGATAATAAATAAAAGGAAACTGTGGAGAGCCATGATCAGCCAGATTAGGAAAAAAAGAGTAATATGTATTTATAACTGTGGAGTAACACTGGAAAATAACTCCACTATATTTCCTAAAAAGCCATTGCAATTCACAGATAATAAATAAAAGGAAACTGTGGAGAGCCATGATCAGCCAGATTAGGAAAAAAAGAGTAATATGTATTTATAACTGTGGAGTAACACTGGAAAATAACTCCATTATATTTCCTAAAATGCCATTGCAATTCACAGATAATAAATAAAAGGAAACTGTGGAGAGCCATGATCAGCCAGATTAGGAAAAAAAGAGTAATATGTATTTATAACTGTGGAGTAACACTGGAAAATAACTCCATTATATTTCCTAAAAAGCCATTGCAATTCACAGATAATAAATAAAAAGAAACTGTGAAGAGCCATGATCAGCCAGATTAGGAAAAAAAGAGTAATATGTATTTATAACTGTGGAGTAACACTGGAAAATAACTCCATTATATTTCCTAAAAAGCCATTGCAATTCAAATAACCTGTGGATCAGTGGAGAAGAAAGGGAAAGTTTTGCGAAAGTGAATTCAGTCGGCTAAATCGGAATCTCTTGGAGAAATGAACAAGAAAATATTACTGAACTGTTTTGTGTTATCAATCCTCGTAAATGGCAGTAGATGCTGGACAATCTTCTCCAAGATGAAGAAGAAGAAACTTGAAGCAACAGAAATATGGTTCTACAAAATGATGCTGAGCATTCCATGGACTGAACATGTTAGCAACAAAGAAATTTTAGAGAAAACGGAAATAAAAAGGAAACTTATACATAATATCAGGAAGAGACAGTTAAAATTTCTGGGACATGTAATGAGGAAAGAGAGCTTGGAAAATTTGATAGTCACAGGACAGTTTGGGAGGAATAACAAATAAGACAATAAAAGGAAACTATAGAAAAACATGGCCTCCTACATCCTAAAGCAACGTATAGTTTTTCTGCTATAAAGGGGAAAAGGAAAGCAAAAGGTTTCAACAGAGAGAAACTTTTCTGCATTTTTCAGAAGGGTGACCCATTGTATCTTCTCGGCTAAGTTTTTTCAGTTGTCATGAAGTCGAAAGATTATATTGAATCAATTGCTAATTCTGCTGTTAAGCCAGTTGATTCACTGTATGGTTCTAGACAAATCTTATTCGCCAGAATCTCTCTTAAGCATTTTATGTGTACTATTCGAACGTGTATCGAATATTGCTGTTATATCTGGTCTGGTGCTTCTGCTCTATTTAAAACTTCTTTATAAAACACAAAAAAAAAAATTTTTTTAAAGTTATTGATCTTGACCTGGCATCTTGATTTCAGCCATTTTCTCATCGCCGTCTTTTTAACACGTAGACTTTATAAATTTCAGCCCGATTCTAGATTGGCGGCAAGTTCTCATGATTTCATAATGAAATGGCTTGAAGGAGCCTTAACTTCTTGTCATGGTGAAACACGCCTATTCTATAGTTAATAGACTCTCCCACCTAATATAAGTAGGAGTAATAATAGAAACGACGGTCGGTCAGTGAGTGCACCTCGGCGTGGTGTAATGGTTAGCAAGCTTGGCTAGCTAGATCAGTTACGACTGAAAAGTGAGTTCGATCATCACTAGGTGTCCCATACTTTCGGCCTTGTGCCACATCTAAGCTACGCCTAGAAAATAACCGCAGTCGATCAGTCAGTCGACTGGCTGTTCGGTTGAACTCTCTGCCTTCGGGCGGGAAGGAACCCGAAGGAGGCTACGCCGAAGGACGGATTCTCTTTCGGGGAGGTAAACCGACCCTGGACCCGTTTATACGGGTTCAATGGACATATTTTTGGCCGAGCCCACAGGCTCGGAGATCCCACGTTAAAAAGGCCTTGTGCCACATGACGCCCTCGTGGGTGGGTGACTGAATATCGTCGGTCAGTGAGTCGATGTCGGACGACAGTTAGTCGAATACGAAAGTATCAGCGACCACAACCAGATTACTCTGCGTAATGCCTATTATATCAAGTTCCTAACGTTTTGTACGTCGGACCTATTTTAGGACCAATTAGTACAAATATAAACCTCCACTGCGAAATAACTCCACAACAGTTCGATGCTACTATTTTATTCTCCCGCATTTCTCGCCATCTTTCTGTTCCTTTATTGTACACTCTACTCACTAATCGTTTTATTTTTCTCATATTCTCTCACACTCTTGCCTTTTTTATTTCCTTGCTTGGTGTGAAATGATTAAAAGACATCATTGGATTTTAACTTAATCCCGTACTAGACATTTTCAATATTTGCTTAAAATTTCAATTCTCGTTTTCTTGGAAACTATTACATCGCCTCGAGGTGCACCTCCTCTCCCCAACACACAAAAAAAATAAAACGATTTTCAAAGCGTAACTTAGATGTGGCATAAGTCCGAAAACATGGTAAACCCTGTGAGGATCGAACTCACAATTCAGCCGTAATTGTTCTAGCGAGACAAGCTTAATGACCATTACATCAGATCGAAATGCCCATAGCAACCTACCTTCTGCCGCTACCTCTTTTCACACATAGTTATAGTGATTTTCCAAGCGTAGCTGAGATGTGGCAGAAGGCCAAAAGAAGGGGGCACCCAGTGAGGATCGAACTGATTACTCTAGCGAGATAATCTTGCTAACCATTACATCACGTCGAAGTGCCCGTAGTAACCTACCTTCAGCTGCTACCTCTTTTCACACATGCTGATAGTGATTTTCCAAGCGTAGCTTAGATGTGGCACAAGGCCGAAAGTATGGGGCACCCAGTGAGGATCGAACTCATTACTCTAACGAAACAATCTTGATATCTATTAGATCAGATCCAAATGCCCATAGCAACCTAACTTTTGATGCTACCTCTTTTCACACAGTTATAGTGATTTTCCAAGCGTAGCTGAGATGTGGCAGAAGGCCAAAAGAAGGGATCACCCAGTGAGGATCGAATTGACTACTCTAGCGAGATAAGCTTGCTAACCATTACATCACGCGGAGACCCTTTTGGACTATATCGAGACTGGAAAGTGAGGACTGGGCCGATCCTGCCCAAAATTTGGCAGCATTAATCCATTTTAGGTCTGATCTGGCTATTGTAAATGTAGAGAATAACAAGCGGAGAAAGGTACTTGGTTGAATATTACATGGAAGCAACCATCTGTCCTGCATCTTTAGACCGATCCTATGTAAGAGTTCCACAAGGTCTTGGTTGAGTTTGAGGCCCGATAGTCGCTCAAGACACAGGGCCTCAGTGAGAGAACACCGTTTCATCGTAACTGGTGGTTGTTCAGTGTCCTGACAGCGATGATACAATATAACTAGTTTGGTTGGGAACCACGATGACGTGGTGTAATGGTCAGCAAACATGTATCGCTAGAACCATTACAACTGAGTAGTGAGTTCAGTCCTCACTGGGTGCCCCATGCTTTCGGTCTTGTGCCACATCTAAGCTACGCTTGGAAAATCCCAATTGGGCGCCTCGAGGTGGAGTAATGGTCAGCAAGCATGTATCGCTAGAAACATTACAACTGAGTAGTGAGTTCAGTCCTCACTGGGTGCCCCATGCTTTCGGCCTTGTGTCATATCTAAGCTACGCTTTGAAAATCCCAATTGGGCGCCTCGATGTGGTGTAATGGTTAGCAAGCATGTATCGCTAGAAACATTACGACTGAGTAGTGAGTTCAGTCCTCAGCGGGTGCCCAATGCTTTCGCACTTGTGCCACATCTAAGCTACGCTTTGAAAATCCCTATAACTAGTTTGGTTTTCTAGGTATCCGGTTTATTCTCAGAATTCACGATTTTAAGCTGTAATATAGGCTTCTCCTTTGCATAAACTTTTGTTGTTGTGATACGCTGTAACATGTATCATTACGCGTTTCCAGTTTCTTAAAATGTCAGACCTCTTACACGATTTGTACCAATCACCTCATCACGACCAGATAACAATTACATCTACCGCCATTTTAAATGAACTACTTTGTCATTTAATTGCATAGTTTTTTGTTTTGTTTAAATATCTTCAAAAGAATTTAAATATTTAAAATGTCAAATACGAAAAAG
>OZ010598.1:81103623-81131123 GCA_963932145.1 Acanthosepion lycidas | reverse complement strand
GAAAGAGGAAGGGTGCGTGTGTTGCAGGAAGAGAGAGAGACAGAAACGAAGAATAGCAGGTAATAAAAATGATGTTAAATACTTTGGCCTGGAGAGGGTTAACTTTCGGTTATTTTTTTTTTTTTATTAGTCATTGTTGAGTTTTATGATATATTTATGAAGATCTGTTTTGTAAATAACTTCGTGATGGGATCGAATACAATTGGCGGAGATTGTGTCACCCTCGAAGAGTTAAAGAACAGATGTTGAAAAAGATATGGATACAACAGACAAAAGAAGAATTATCTAGCGGTAAAAACTTTGGTTCGCGATTTTAGTATCATGGTAACTGTGAGTTCAATCCTTATAGCGGGTAGTTCAGGCTTTGCAAAAACAGTCAAGATCTTTTTCTAAGTGCTGTGTAATAAAACTTTGCTAGCTAGATCCCCATATTACGAACATTTCTCTTAATATTTAAAGAATTTTTTTAAATAACTCAGAGGACGATGTTGTTTCATTATGGTAGCTTAGGTACGGCCAAGAAAATCGATAACATGACAAGAACAGCCTGAAACTTGATGAAATCATCTTAACATTTATTTTATCATTAACCCTAGAACACTACCCATCAATTAAAGTTACACCACTACTAACCATGGGAATATTATACCCGATTTTTAAAATATCAAAAAAAAAAAAAAAATTTAAATATAAATCTTTATTTGAAATATTTTACATGCAGGCACTTCAAACTTTGTAATTTGAGTTAACATTAATAGAAACTGAAAAACATATTTAGGTAAGAAAATCAGGTACTGAAAATTATAATTAAAAATAGGAAAATTTGCGCTGGGTACTATATACCCATGGTTAGTGTTCTAGGGTGAAGAAGAAAGACCAAAGTATTTTTTGATTATTTTATTTTAAATTTTTTACCCATTCTTAGCACGTCCGAAATGTTAGTTAAAAATCTTTTTTTTTTCGTTAAAAAAAAAATCGAAAAAATATTTTTTTTTAGAATTTTGTAAAAAGAATCAATTTCCCCGTTTAAAAATCTTACAAATTAAATTAAAAGCATTAGTTCTGTTTCATCTTGAAACGAATTTTGGAATGAAGTATTTTAAAATTTACTGAGTTTTAAATGCACATATAATTCATAGTTTTTTTGTTTCCAAGGATACAGAGAAATCCAATCATTTAGACAGGGGAGGTAGCGTGTTTATTTTTATTAAAACTATTATTGTATCAATTATGAGTTACGCTCGAAAATGGGTTAAGTCTAGGTAGAGTACGGGTGCATTTTTCAACAAATTTTAACATCCGTTCAAAGTATGTCGTCTGGTTTTCTTTATCAAGTTTTTCGACATTTTTTCCGTTGTATTCGTACTTGTATACATGAAGTTTTTTTCTGAAAGGGGTGTTTGGGTTAGAATACGTTATATTGTACTACAATTTTAATATATTATTTTTACTCTTAATTACTAATAGATTATATTTCTTTTTAAAACAAATAAATATAATAGAATTACTTAAATTATTTTAAAAAAGTATGTATATTACCAGCTCCCATTTTTAAAAATTATTTTATTTTATTTTTAAATATTATTTAAGGAAAAATTTTGACAATGTCGGCAAAGAATATCTATTTCATTTCTTTGATTCAGTAATTTTTTATTTTTTATAAACTTAGTGATGTATATACTTTGTAAAAAGAATCAATTTCCTCGTTTAAAAATCTTCCAAAAATCAGTTATACATTTTTCAAAATTTATTTTACGAAAATTAGAAAATTTAAATTTTATTTAATATATTTTGAAAGAAACTTTACTTAATTTCTTCACAGAAAAAAAAGTTATTTAAAATAAGAGGAAGTTGATCTTAACAACGGTGGCGATTGACAAGTGCTGAGTGATGTTTTCATCGCGTATTAGCAGCTAACGTGAGATTCGAGTTATCACACGGAAGGACAGAAGTGACGTAATCCTTTTTAGGTTTAAGTGAACCAGCTTACGTACCTCATAATTAAAAAAGTAAAGCATTCTAATAATTTTTATACTTTATATATATATATATATATATATATATATATATATATATATATATATATATATATTATACTTTTGCCGATTGCTTTTCTCTGTTCCTCTCGTGCATCTGAAAAACATCTCTTTTATCACGGTCGCTTTTGGCTAAGATCAAAGTGTAATATTTTGGTGATCGTGGTGCGAGAACTAAGTGCAAATGTGGCGTCATGGGGAAAGGCATATTGTAAGTAGGAATGGGTCAATGAGAGCTACTAGCTAGTTATGAGTTATAACTAGAGAAGACCAGTCCTTTCCACCAGTCACCAACTTTACCATTGTGGCACATTTTGTATTTTTTATACAAATAAATATTAAGATCAAAGTGTAGTATCTGTTTTTATTATCTGCTTGATCTGATTCTCACTCTCTCTCTCTCTCTCTCTCTCTCTCTCTATTTCTATATTCTATTCTTCTTTCTACCATTTTCTCACTGAAACCTAGGAGTGACTTTTTCCGTCTGGCCACGACATCAAAACGGAATAGTCCATTATTTCTGAAATATTGGCAGAGCGTAAAGGTTGTGTAAAAAAATAACGAAGAAAGGGTTTGGTTTGGTTTGTTTTGTTTTACGGTTTATCAACCTCAATGTGTTATTTAATGCCAACAAGATTCCTGCCGATGATAATATTCCCCTCCTTATCCCGGCTACATCTTTGGTTATGATCCAAGTTGAGATTCCCAACCTCCCCAGTTTTCTCCCCCACCTTACACTTTTATCTCAACTGGGTCATCCTTATATATTTCCCATGTCCATATATATTTTCTCCTTTCCCACTCCCTTAGCGAGGGAGTCTTTTGATTTTGTCCAATAGGCAGAATACAGCGGCCTCTCTTTTTTTGAGGGTTGGACGGGTCCTACTAACATCAGTTATGTTTATTTTACTTTGTTTTGATATTTACTTTGTTTTGGGGTTCATTCTCTCCCCTCTCATTGTTCATCACTAGATTCTTATATATAATAATTTATTAGCATTAAATGTTTATATCACAATGTGCGTTTTGTAGGTCCCCCTTGAGAGGATGCGGTATTATCGTGTATGGAGGATTGATTGGTGACGGACGAGTTTTTATGGTGAATGGGTCGTGAAGTTGTAATAAACGAATGGGTCGTGAATCGGATTAGCTAAGTGTAAGATAGTGAAGACTAGCTTCAAACACTTCCCTCTTTTTCGGCCCTGTGTCACAATTGTATTTTAGATACAATAAATATAATTACTCCCCTCCTTCAAGGTGTATTGCTGGTAATTCTTTCTTCTTTTTTTTACTGTATTGCTGGTAATATTCTATTGGTGATAATATTGTATTAATGGTAATTCTTTTCCGAAAATGTATTGCTGGTATTAAAATCTATTTTTTACACCTTTATAGTGTTTTAACTCCAGTTTTATTAACAACTTGCCCATAGTTGGAACCCTAGCAGGTGCTACCACTCCGGATGAGGGGGAACTGGGAACACCAGCAATTAAGAGGTGGTTCCATACTCCTTAAAACCTCCTGCTCAAAGACGTTTCTGGCGGATTTAGTTTATCGTCAGATCCAGGACGCGGATGTAAAGAAGGCAGGAACAAGCACAATTATCGTATGATGTAAATGAGTTTAATATAAAGGTGGAGAGTTCATGCCTTGTTTGAATGGGAGTTCGATGATTTTGAACTTTAATGACTGAAGAGGGTATCAGCTTCAAACTTTATTATATACATATATAAAGGATAATAACGTTTAAAGTATTAAAAAATTCGGATTAAAAGTAGATCCATTATTTCTTTAGCATTTTGTATAATAGAAATTCTTTGACATTAATCAGGGATGGACTTAAATTATTTTCATACTATTTACAAGCAGTGGGTAAAGTAATTGTTTTTTTTTTTTGTTGTTTTTTTTTTGTTTGTTTTTTCGTCTCACTTTTTTAGCGTTAAAATCGGTTAATAATAAGAACGACAGAATTACGAAAGCATTTATTGAATCCCAATAAACATATTAAGCAAATACCAATCTAATAATGAACAAAAGAATTTAGATTTTCAATGTGATCATTTTTCCACGTACAAAGCGACATTTGACGAATAAAGAATCAGAAAGAGTAGATAAAAAAAAACATCTCGCGAGACGGATTCGAACCATCGACCTAAGGATATCAGCTTCAAAGCTTACTACTACAGTCCTCCGCTCTACCAACTGAGCTATCGCGAGAAGAGACGACGGGAGGAGATGTTGTATGATACAAATTATTTGACATTAAGGAATTTACACTATTTACAAGCCGTAGGGAAAGTAATTGTGTTTGTTTTCGTCTTCTTCGTCTTTTCAGCGTTTAAAGATTAGCTAATATTTTTAGGTTTGTTATTGAATTGATATATATATATATATCAATACACGCAAATTTATGTACAAATTTTGAATAAACCTGGAAAGGATATCTGTGTTGTGAGAACTGCATTCCGTTTCTGTTTGACAATAAACCGTGGTTAACAGGAAAAGTGGCTAAGCCGAAAGATGCAAATATTTGAATCTATCTTAATGACTTCTCTATATTTAAATTAAATATATTTTTCAAATAAATGTAGTATTTTAAATGAAGAAAAAATTTATATTTTAAATTTGATCATCTTTCCATTTACGAAGCAACAAGTGTCATACATAGTATCAGAAAGAGTAGATAAAAATGAAACGATCTCGCGAGACGGATTCGAACCATCGACCTAAGGATATCAGCTACAAAGCTCGCTACTACAGTCCTCCGCTCTACCAACTGAGCTATCGCGAGAAGTGGTGACGGAACGGAGATGTTGTATAATAGAAATTATTTGACATTAATCAGTGGTGGACTTAAATTATTAAATTATTTTTACACTATTTGCAAACCGTGGGGAAGTAGTAAGGCTATACAAAGAAAAGGCCTCATTTTTGTTAGCTTTTAACACATTAATATATATAATAATGTATCAATGTATGACGGGAAAAATACGTGGAAATGTTATGATTTTCCTATTGGAATTATCTGAGAAATCTTAATTCTTCACTTAATGATTGAATACGCTCATGGCGACTTCCATTACAATACATACTGATCAACAACAAAAAAAAAACAAAACAAATTGAAATGGTGTCGAGACATCGAACATTTTTTTTTAACTAATTTAATGGTGCTGAATCTGAAAATGATCTTAGTTTCTCTTACTGAGCTACCGTTTTTGCTGTACATTGACGAAGCGACAAGTGCCGAACATAATAAAAGAAAAAGTAGTAGATAAAGAAAAAATCTCGCGAGACGGATTCGAACCATCGACCTAAGGATATCAGCTACAAAGCTCACAACTACAGTCCTCCGCTCTACCAACTGAGCTATCGCGAGAAACGGTGACGGAACGACATGTTATATAATACAAATTCTTTGACATTAAGCAGCGGTGGACTTAAATTGTTTTTACCCTATTTACAAACCGTGGGGAAAGTATTTGTTTTTCGTTTGTTTTTTTCATTCTCTTCTCTTTTCAGCGTTAAAAGATTGGCTAATACGAACACTAGAGTTCCGAAAGAATTTATTGAATTGTAAGGAACGTAGACAAATACTAAACAAAGAATTTAGACTACAAATTTGATTATCTTTCCATTTACGAACAGAATATAAAGACTGTATCTCAAGAGCCGGATTCGCACCATCGAACTCAGGTTAACAGCTACAACGCTTACTGTCATAGCCCTCATCTCTACTAACTGAGTTATCATGGTTAGTCGTTGCAGGGTTATTATTTTCACACAATTTACAAGCCGTGGGTAAAGTAATTGTTTTGTTTTATTTATTATGTTTTTTACTTCTGATCTCACTTTTTCAGCGTTTAAAAATTGCCTAAGAAGAACGATAGAGTTACGAAACCATTTTTATTGAATCCCAATGAACATATTAGGCAAATAACAAATTAATAACGGACAAAGAATTTAGATTTTCCATGTGATCATCTTTCCATTTACAAAGCGACAAGTGACGAATATAGTATCTGATAAAAAAAAAAAGAAGAGATCTCGCAAGACGGAATCGAACCATCGACCTAAGGATATCAGCTTCAAAGCCTACTACTACAGTCCTCCGCTCTACCATCTGAGCTATCGCGAGAAGGGACGACATGAGGAGATGCTGTATGATACAAATTCTTTGACATTAAGGAATTTATATATATTTACAAGCCGTAGGGAAAGTAATTGTGTTTGTTTTCGTCTTCTTCGTCTTTTCAGCGTTAAAAGATTAGCTAATATTTTTAGGTTTATTATTGAATTGATATATATATATATATATATATATATATATATATATATATATATATATATATATATATATATATATATATATATATATATATATATATATCAATACACGCAAATTTATGTACAAATTTTGAATAAATCTGGAAAGGATATCTGTGTTGTGAGAACTGCATTCCGTTTCTGTTTGACAATAAACCGTGGTTAACAGGAAAAGTGGCTAAGCCGAAAGATGCAAATATTTGAATCTATCTTAATGACTTCTCTATATTTAAATTAAATATATTTTTCAAATAAATGTAGTATTTTAAATGAAGAAAAAATTTATATTTTAAATTTGATCATCTTTCCATTTACGAAGCAACAAGTGTCATACATAGTATCAGAAAGAGTAGATAAAAATGAAACGATCTCGCGAGACGGATTCGAACCATCGACCTAAGGATATCAGCTACAAAGCTCGCTACTACAGTCCTCCGCTCTACCAACTGAGCTATCGCGAGAAGTGGTGACGGAACGGAGATGTTGTATAATAGAAATTATTTGACATTAATCAGTGGTGGACTTAAATTATTAAATTATTTTTACACTATTTGCAAACCGTGGGGAAGTAGTAAGGCTATACAAAGAAAAGGCCTCATTTTTGTTAGCTTTTAACACATTAATATATATAATAATGTATCAATGTATGACGGGAAAAATACGTGGAAATGTTATGATTTTCCTATTGGAATTATCTGAGAAATCTTAATTCTTCACTTAATGATTGAATACGCTCATGGCGACTTCCATTACAATACATACTGATCAACAACAAAAAAAAAACAAAACAAATTGAAATGGTGTCGAGACATCGAACATTTTTTTTAACTAATTTAATGGTGCTGAATCTGAAAATGATCTTAGTTTCTCTTACTGAGCTACCGTTTTTGCTGTACATTGACGAAGCGACAAGTGCCGAACATAATAAAAGAAAAAGTAGTAGATAAAGAAAAAATCTCGCGAGACGGATTCGAACCATCGACCTAAGGATATCAGCTACAAAGCTCACAACTACAGTCCTCCGCTCTACCAACTGAGCTATCGCGAGAAACGGTGACGGAACGACATGTTATATAATACAAATTCTTTGACATTAAGCAGCGGTGGACTTAAATTGTTTTTACCCTATTTACAAACCGTGGGGAAAGTATTTGTTTTTCGTTTGTTTTTTTCATTCTCTTCTCTTTTCAGCGTTAAAAGATTGGCTAATACGAACACTAGAGTTCCGAAAGAATTTATTGAATTGTAAGGAACGTAGACAAATACTAAACAAAGAATTTAGACTACAAATTTGATTATCTTTCCATTTACGAACAGAATATAAAGACTGTATCTCAAGAGACGGATTCGCACCATCGATCTCAGGTTAACAGCTACAACGCTTACTGTTATAGTCCTCATCTCTACTAACTGAGTTATCATGGTTAGTCGTTGCAGGGTAGAAATGCTTTCATGTTAATCACTTTGGTACTTAATTAATTTTTACAAGCAGTGTGGGAAGTAATTTTGTCAACAGTAAGGCTATATACGAAGAAAAAAGCCTCATTTTTATTAGCTTTTAACACATTAAATATATATAATATAATATATAACTCGAAAGATCCCTGAAAATTTCATGATTTTTCTATTGGAATTTTCTGAGGAATCTTAATTCTTCACTTGATGATTCAATGCGCTCATGGCGAGTTCCAAGACAATAAATTATCCTTATAAAAATCATATCGTTAAAATATTTGAGCTCAAGAACTTTAACAAAATATTGCAATAACATTCATAAATATGAATTCTGGTCGTTATTGTAAGAGGTAAGTAGATCGTTTAACAGTCATTTAACTTAACTGAATCCACCCATATAGTGAAAATCCGCGTAAATAGCGAAAAATGGCGATTTTTACTGGTTACTTTCTTATTTTTCACTGATCTTTCAACCTTTTTTTAATCAAACATAACAATTGCATTATAAATGTATCCTCTTTTACATCCCTGGTAGCACACTAAAATACTGAATTTCAAAAACTCCAAAATAATAGTGGTCTGAAGTGTGTCTTCATGTTGCCTTTTTTACCCCTTCATGTCCTCGGCAAACTTCGATTGAATAAATACAGACGACTTCTGTTATATCAGTAACTGCATTAATTCAAAATGTTCTTTTTTTAAGAAAATTACTTTAAAGTAATTGAAGATAACGCTGTTACATCTAAAGATGATGCAGTTTTTGCTCCATTCTAACTGAATGCTTTTTCTGATCGACCAGCTGCGTACGGATGCTACTTTACACTATTTCTGGGGTGTGGAGTTACCATTATTTACACTATTTCTGGGGTGAGGTGTTATCATAAGAGTGGATAGTTCGTGCCTTGTTGAAATGGGAGATCATTGATTTTAAATTGGTCAGCATCACTTAAAAATAGATTAATAGAAATATACGTACATGGACTCAAGATTGATAAATTGGACTATATTTCTTATTAAGCGACGCTACTCAAATTTAAATAAATCTTCTCCTATCTGCCGTGTCATTTCGGGACATTGGTGGCTTTGGCTCTCCACAATTTCCTGTTCTTTTTATACCGTAGTAAAGTTTGTCTTTCTGCTATATCTCCTAATCTGCCAACAATTAATCACGTTAGCACTACTTTCCTCTATCCGTCTTACCTTCAATATGTTCTGTGAGTGTCAAATTTTCCAAGCCCTCTTTCCTCATCATGTGCCCTAGAAATTTTATCTGACTCTTTTTTTATGCGATGTATAAGTGTTCTTTTTGTTTCCATTTTCTTTAAAACGTCGTCGTTATTCACATTTCAGTCCATAGTATCATCAAAATCCTTTTGTATAGAGTGACCCAAAAAACGGGAACTTTTTAACAATCCAATAAAACCAAAAGTGATGGAAGAAAAATATTTTATTCATAGTAATTGAAACCTTAAAACATACCATTTAAGAAACAATGATGGAATTTTCATTTATTTAAAATTACGTCCTGGAGATGGCGTCCTCCTGTACGAATGCATTCTTGAAATTTGCTGTTGAGATTCCGCATTGACTGCTGCAACATCTCAGTTGGGATACTGTAAATTTCATCTTGAATTCTAAATGGCGAAATGTTTACTTCCTCATGGTCACTGTCTGGAAATATGCACTTCAAAAATTCCCGTTTTTTTGGGTCACACTGTATAATCATATTTTTGTTTAAATTTCTTTATCTTTGGGGAAACAGTCTAATATTCACCGCTATATAGGAGAACAGACATCACATAATAGTTCAGTACTCTATTCTTTATTTCTAACGACGTCTTCCTGTTTTTACTACTCTGTTTAGCATTTGGAAAGGATCTCTGGCTACCTCAATGTGTCTTCAGATTTCAGTATTGCATATTCTGTCCTCTGTTAAATCATTTCGCAAATATTTAAATTTTTTTTTGTTTGATTTTAGTATCAACAATTTGGAATTAGCATTTGGGGCTCACCCCTTTTGCTAACAACCATGCATTCTGTCTTCTTGCAATTGATGTTTAATCCTTTCTCTTGACTTTCCTTCATTACTTTTTAGGGAGATTTTGTAGTTTACTTTCTGTCTGATATCAACTCTCTGTCATCTGCATATCTTATGTTGGTAAAATACGGCCGGAAAATAGCAGAAGGTATTTATCGTTGCTTATATTTTCAGTCCATGGTATCCTCAGCATTGTGTCATCTGCATATCCTATGTTGGTAATATTTAGACTACTAATAATTAATCCTGCTAGAACTTCTAATTCTCTCAGAATCACCTCGCTGCATAGGTTGAATAAATCCGGTGAGAAGACACATCTTTGTCTTACACCCCTTTTTATTTTTGTATATATACTAAACTCGTTTTCCATCATTACGCAGGTGGTTTGCTGCTTGCATAAGTTCTGGATTATTCTAACAATAATAACAATAACAATAAGAAGCTCAATTAGTTTAGGGATTTTTTTAGATATTATACATTATATGGGATGGACAATTTTGCTGTTATACCCGGTATATATATATATATATATATATATATATATATATATATGTATATGTATGTATGTATGTATATATATATATATATATATATATATATATATATATATATATATATATATATATAGTTTATGCAAATCTAGGTAATCCGCATGGGTAGACCCAAGGAGGATGATATCCAGAGAGCTCAATGTAAAATTCAGAGCAGATATGTTTGAATAAAAACAGACCACTTTAAGGTTCCATGTAATAAGTTATTTCACCATAACCCCTTTAACAGGGCTCTGGATCATCAGACTTTACTTCCAAAGGTTGAAATGAAAAATGAAAAGAAATTCACACGTTTTTGATGGACCTCATCAAGCATATGTAAAATTAACGAATAGAGGAAGTGAGCTGGGAGAGAAGATAAGATATGAGTGGGTTAGGTGTACCATTTCAATTCCTTATTCTTAACCCCA
Source organism: Acanthosepion lycidas (assembly GCA_963932145.1). Classification (NCBI taxonomy): domain Eukaryota; kingdom Metazoa; phylum Mollusca; class Cephalopoda; order Sepiida; family Sepiidae; genus Acanthosepion; species Acanthosepion lycidas. Next base: position 81,120,307 of record OZ010598.1, on the reverse strand, counting down.
TTGTGTGTCGGCTAGACGTTGCTTAAGCCTAACGCGTCTTGTCTCTAGATATAGATGGGTAAGGGGTGAAGACCGACATTAAAGGAAGAAGCTACAGCAACCCTAATAAATAACATTCCACGAGGACAGGTTTCATTCAAATTCTTAGACGCTGTTAATTCGCGTTACTTTAAAGGGCATATTTGCGAGGTTAAGGTTTGATGTAAATCTAAATGTCTAAACAATATGTATGTGTATATATATATATATATGTATGTATGTATATGTATGTATATATGTATATATATGTATGTATGTATATATATATATATATATATATATATATATATATATATATATATATATATCATGAAAACATGAAAACTTTCGTTAGTCAGGTAGGGTGACAGGACATCCCGAAGAAGACAATGTGACGTCTCCCCCGACCTCACGATAACTGAACTACAACTGCGCAACGCCGCATATTACACCCCGTCACTGAGTGAGTAGAGTAGAGGGAGGGAGCAAAATAAAAAGTAGACAACTAGGAATTAACATTACTTTTAATTTTTTTTTTTTTTTTTAGCAAAAGACCCCATGTGACCAACGGCAGGTTATGTAGTTTCACTTATAAATTCGGCCGGAAAATAGAAGAAGGTATTTATCGTTGCTTATATTTTCAGTCCATGGTATCCCCAGCACTGTGTCATCTGCATATCCTCTGTTGGTAATATTTTCTCTACCAATAATTAATCCTGCTAGAACTTCTAATTCTCTCAGAATCGTCTCACTACATAGGTTGAATAAACCCGATGAGAAGACACATCTTTGTCTTACACCCCTTTTTATTTTTGTATATATACTAAACTCATTTTCTATCCTCATGAAGGTGGTTTGCTGCCAGTATAGGTTAACGATTATTTTAGTATCCTTCCCAAATATGTCAAGGTTGCTGACCAGTTCCAACAGATCATTCTGGCATACTTTATCAAATGTCTTTGCATAATCTATAAAACGCAGGTACACGCCCTTCTGTATTTGTATTACTCTTTCTGATAACACTGTGAGCATAAATATTGTATTCCTCATTCCAGTGTCTTTGATAAGCAAGCACTGTTTTTGTCCTACTTCTAGTGTGATTCACCTGTACACTTCGTCGTTGCTCACGTATTCAGTTTGTTTTGGTTTGGTTTGTTTTAAGGCATATCAACCTCAATGGGTTATGTAATGCCGATCAGATTTGTATTGCTGCTAATGTTTTTTCCGAAAAAAAATATATTGCAGGTAATTTTTTTATCTATCTATCTATCTATCTATCTATCTATCTATCTATCTATCTCAGTATATATTGGTTTGGTTTGGCTTGTTTTACGGCGTATCAGCACCTCAACAGGTTATTTAATGCTGACAAGATTTTTATTGCTGGAAAGGTTTTTTCTATCTATCTATCTATCTATCTATCTATCTATCTATTTCAGTATATATTGCTTTGGTTTGTGCATATCAACACTTCAATGGGTTATTTAATACCGACAAGATATTTTTGCTGGTATTTTTTTTCCGAAATGTATTACTTCTAATATTTTTTCAAAATACAGTATTGCTGATGACTTTTTATTTCAAAGGTGTATTGCTGGTAATATTTTTTTCCAAAAATGAATTGCTGGTGAATTTTCTCTTTTTAAAAATGTATTTCTGGTAATAAGTTTTTCAGAAATGTATTGCTAGTAATAATGTATGGGTGATAATAATTTTTTCTTCAAAAATTCATTGCTGGTAATAATTTTTCACAACAATGTATGGCTGGTAATAAAACCTATTTTTACACGTTTTAACACCAGTTTGGGGGTTAACTATTTGCCCATAGCTAGGACCGTGACAGATGCTACCACCTCGGGTCAGGGTGGACCTGGGAACACTAGAAATTTAGAGGCGGTTCCACTCTCCTTAAGACCTCCTGGTCAGAGGCTTTGCTGTCGGATGTAGTCTATCGCCCTAACAAGTACGTGGATGTAGTTTATCGTGTTACTCAGGACGCGTTTGTAGTTTATAGTCATACCCAGGGCAGCTGTATTCAGTGCATCGTATCCTCAGCAACCTTCTTTAGAACGACATTTCTGTTGCTTCAAGTCTTTGTTTTATCTTTGATAAGAATGTCCAGGGTGCACTACCATATAGGAGGGCCGATATTACATAACATTTAAATGACTCTTTCCTTTTTTTCTAATGAAATTTTCTTGTTTATTGATACTTTGCTTACCCTTTGAAAGGCATCTTTAACTATCTCAATGCACCTTCGGATTTCGGTGTTACCTTTTTCGTCAGTTAAAATACTTTCTAGATATTTAAATTTGGTATCTACAATTTGTAATTGGCATTTTGGATTGTTCCTTTTGTGGAAACCATTGATTGTGTCTACTTAAGTTGACATTTAATCCTTTCTTCTCGCTTTCCTTTACCGTTTTCTTAAACGGTATAGATATACGGTAAAATATATAACGGTAAAATATATAACGGTAAAATATATAACAGTAAAATATATAACGGTAAAAACATATAGCGGTAAAATAGATAACAGTAAAATATATAATGGTAAAATATATAACGGTAAAATATATACAGGTAAAAATATATAACGGTAAAATATATAACGGTAAAATATATATCGGTAAAATATATAACGGTAAAATACATAACAGTAAAATACATAATGGTAAAATATATAACGGTAAAATATATACAGGTAAAAATATATAACGGTAAAATATATATCGGTAAAATACATAACAGTAAAACATAAAGGTAAAAATATCTAACGGTAAAATATATAATGGTAAAATATATAACGGTTAAATTTCTGAAACGGTTAAATTAAAAAACTTCTGTTACTTAAAATACAAAAAAAAAACATAAATTTAGTCCTCAAAATAAACTAAAATAAATAATAATTACATTAAAGAAATTCAACAGCGACATTTACTTATTAGGCAGTAAATTACAACATTTAGCGTCTTCCATAGTTTTCCTTGACTTTCACTGGACCCGAAGATTGCTTTTAAGCATGAAACAGACTCGCCGCTGAATCTTGATCTGATTTTTATTACAATCTCTTATAATTATAATATATATATATATATATATATATATATATATATATATATATATATATATTACATGAATCATTCATACAAAAAACAAGATATAGAAGTTAATGATTTAAATAGCGAGAATACATCATCGCAAAGAAATTTAATAAAGTACATTAACCCCGAACCTGTAGATGAATGTTATGATCCCTGTTTATAAATTCCAGTTGCATAACGTCTTTTTTTTTAGTTTTTTACAAGTTTTCATCTGTTCCTACAGACATCATCAGGTATGGAAATAGATTTGTTTTTGTTTTTTACTTTTCGGTAATAACAGGACAATGAAAATATAGATGTAATCCGAAAAATATCTTTAGAAATGTGTTATTGTTAATTGTAAGAATTTTTTTTTTTTCGAGCGTGCGGTCGCAACGCTGAGGTTGAATTTTTAAGATTGTGCGTTTTTGTAGTAATATGGTAATAGGAGAATTCTTTTGTACTGGTAGGTTTTTCAGTCAATGTGGCGTGAACGCACAATCTTAAAATTTAAAAATTGAACTGCACCACATACTTGATATTAAAATAACTGATCCGACGTGCAACTTTCGGATAATAACTGTGACATTATTGTATGTATTGAACAATTTATAGTTTTATCGGTTTCTTTTAATTGCCAGAAATATTTCGACGTCTGATTTCGGTATTTATTTATCCTATATGAACTTTGATGTTCATTGAATCTCTTTTTGAACTCATAGCTTGTGCAGACTATAAAGATTTTTTATATTTTCGGGATTCTCAATAGATGAGATATTGCATTGGTAAACTCAGTATATATATATATGTATGTATGTTTGTATGAATATATATATATGTGCATTTAGGTAGTAAATTCTCTTTTAGGCATGTCTGATTAAATAAATTACAGACATGTCTGCTTATTTTTAGTATAATCCATTTACACTAACGGATATTTTTTCTGTGTATTACAATCAAATGATGCAAGAAATGTACTGTGAAACTGGAAATCACTTATTTCCAAAGTACTTTCCATCTCTTTCCGCGATCATCATCAGAGGTGAAATTAGTAAGGCAAAAAACAATGTCTAGCTATTCATTACTGAAATTTTTATTTTTGCGTTTAAATGCAACGGCTGGCAGTTATGTTTTTGCGTTCATTAGAACGTGAAAAATTATACATTAGGGAATTTTTCTTTCATCTTGGAATGTCATGGTCAAGCGCGCATTAAAACGTGGAAACTATTCTTTTTACAGGTATGTTAGAATATTATTACAGTATTAGTAGCTGATTCTATTCAGTGTCAGCTTCAATTTTTTAATATAGATTGCTTCGAGGATCTGTAGTTATAATTTGTTATTTTCTTGATGTAAGATAGTGTAGGATAGTTGTGTCATCAATCAGTGTTTTTCTATACCGTAAATGTGGACAGGAATATTGGTGTAAATGTATCGCAATAGACGAATGATCAGACATATATAGATAAAGATGTCCTGATAATGTAGTTGTCGTATATATATATATATATATATATATATATATATATATATATATAGTGTGTGTGTCTGTGTAGGAAAAGAAAAATATATAGTTCAAAGAAAATTCCATGCCAAATTTTGTGAAAGGAAATGCAAAATAGCGTCATCAATTTTTTTAACTCATTTCACCCCAAGCAACACAATAAATCCATTAAGACGCAAGGGGTTACTGTGTAATAGAGAATATTAGAAAAACTGCCATTAGGAGGACAATAAAAGAGCAAGAATTAAGGAGACAGAAGATAAGGATAGATCAAACTTGGCTTGGAATCAAGAATCCGGAAGAGAGTTCCACAAGTCGGAATTGCGATAGAAGAAACTGTTAGCATACAACTTTCTCTTACATCGAGCCATGTCAACTATAAATTGATGAGACCTTACCACCAATCTAGTACTGCGCTTAAATTCATATCGTCTACTTACTATAACGTTTTACGCTGCTTTCAAATTATGAAATTAGTAAAGAATATCAGATCTAAAATTTTCCCAAACATATTTTGCAGTTATTTTTTTTTCCGGTTCGTCTTCAATGTCAGGATCAGGAACATGTGCAACAGAGCAGTCGCGTGGTCAAAAAGAAGCCGAATCGAGAACAGCAAAGAACCAATCAACCTCAACGTAGCTATTGAGCTAAATATTGAGCCCCGAGTCCACCAGAATATCTGTGCGCAATAAGCTGAAGATCGCTACATACAACACGACGCCAAAGCATTTCCTCATTGTATTCGTGATGGTCAGCGGGTTGAAAAGTTTCAAGCTGGCAAGTAAATAAAAATTAATGTGTCCACTGTTAAAATATTCACTGACGAGCAGTGCCGGACAATAATCTTTTGGGGCTCCTAGGCTAATATAATTATGGGGCACCCATCAGACAGAGCCTCTCTATAAGTCGACAACACTCTTGAATATTTTTAACTCGTACAGCATTTATCTAGCTCGAATTAAACTTATAGAAAATTGTTTAAATGAACGAGAATAGTTATCTTTTTCCTGTTTGTATTTCTAGGATGAGGAGTTATTTTTATTTACACTATTTTCATTCGGACTATTCTCTACTCTATTCACTATACTATTTCTCTATTCAGATCACTGTACTGGTTACTTGTCGAGAGTGTGTTATCGAGCAAGTACTATTAATGCGAGTGTTATTCGAAGACGTCTGCCACCAGTATTGTTCAACGGCGTTAATATAGTTACTACATTCATTTGCATCTATAAAAAGAATGTATTGTAAAATAGACTAGAAATGGCGATGCGTATAGTAATAGAGGATAGACTAGGAATAACGATTAATTAGACGTCAATCTACCTCCAACTTATGCATTTTCTCTATAGTCACGTGCTCTACTTAATTCAATAATGGAATCGCTTGTGTTTGCTAACTAGCGTTCTATGTTCAAACTCGAGTGTCGGCAGCGAGTCTTTATTCCTATATAACAAATTGCTTTCATAAATAAGATATATTATGGATACATGATTTAAGAGAAAAAATTCAATAAATAATTAATTATTTTTATTTTTTTCATTTTTAATTAAAATAATAAAATTTTCAATCTTTTAAAATTCTGTATAAACTTGCACCGGTTATAATCCAGCGACGTAATGATGTAATAATGTCGTTTTTTGACGTTAAAAAATACGTCAAAAAACGACATTATTACGTCATTATTTTTCCACCAACGTAATAACTGGGTAAATGCTCCGATTTGTGTAAATATGGACGTCCATACACGGCATTATCAGAAAAAAAACACAGTGATATCTAGAGTAAAATTAAATCCAAAGTAATTAAAATTCAATAAACATTAGTTTAAAGAAAACATTGTCCAGGATTTTTAAAACTTACTGGGTAGTTAAAATTATAATTATATTACAAAGGCGCTCACGTTATACTCCTCAAGATATATATATATATATATATATATATATATATATATATATATATATATATATATATATATATATATATAGTTAGATAAATCGACAGATAATGGGAAATATATATATATATATATATATATATATATATATATATATATATATATATATATATATAGAGAGAGAGAGAGAGAGAGAGAAAGAGAGAGAGAGAAAGAGAGAGAGCGAGATAGATAATGAAAATGATTATAGATAGATACATAGACAATGAGAATGAATATAGACAGCGTTAGATACTGAACAAAAGCTGATAGATAGATAGATAGATAGATAGATAGATAGATAGATAGATAGATAGATAGATAGATAGATAGATAGATAGATTCAGTACAGTCCGAGAAAGAAATAAAGAAAGAAAGAAAGAAAGAAAACAGACTGGGAGAGATAGATAGATAAATTCATTGATAGATAGATAGGTTTGAATAGACTAAGATAGATAGATTTGAATAGACTGAGATAGATTTAAAGAGACATAGATAGATAGATATATGGATAGATAGATAGATAGATTCAGTACAGTCCGAGAAAGAAACAAAGAAAGAAAGAAAGAAGGAAAGAAAGAAAGAAAGAAAAAAACAGACTGAGAGGGATAGATAGATAAATTCATTGATAGATAAATAGGTTTGAATAGACTATGATAGATAGATTTGAATAGACTGAGATAGATTTAAAGAGACATAGATAGATAGATAGATAGATAGATAGGAAAGGGACGGATAAAACCTATAAATATTTATCCCTCCTTCCAAAACGTAGGCCTTTCCAACAAGATTCAGCATCCGTTAACCTTTAACCCTATAGCGACGATCTTTTGCTCTTCTCTACACCTTTTCTTTCCTTCACCTCTTTTAACTCTTTCAATCTACTCTTATTTAAAAGAATTCCCTTTGAAATCTCGCCCCTTCTTTGCCCAAAACACTTAGAAATCCACCCTCTTGCCTTTGCTTTTTTACACCATATTTCTGTCTGTCTATTAGTTTGCCTTCGTTTCGCGCTTTCTTTTATTCATTCATTTGCACTCACCATTGTCGAGACTAAATTTCCACTCGCTCGTAAATTTTCTACGTGATCTTCGTTATTCGTTCAAAAAACCCGCAGGGAATTAAAAAAAAAAATGGCTACCAAAGTAAAAAAAAAAAAAAAATAAATAAATAAAAACGTACTATTTTTTCCTTCGTGTTGCGATATCCTTCCGCCAGAATATCGTTCATCAATGATTTGTTTTTCTCGCATCACCTTTCACCCGAACTTTTTTTTTTTTGCTCTTTCCTTTTAGTATGTTGTATGTTTTCTTCCCTTTTCATGTTCGTCGCGTTGATACGAATGTTTTTTTTTTCCTGACACGTGTGTACTGAGTAGAATGAAGCGTTGTAATAGCCACTTTCTTGGTGATAACGCAAATAGATGGTAGAATAATGGGAGTCCTAATTAGAGTTCGTTCTTTTTTAATTATTACGCCGCCAGAAAGGGTAATAAAGTCACTAAGACTCAAAGGGGGTTACTGAGTGCAAAAGAAAAAAAATCATTAATGACGACGATAAAAAAAACAGAAATTGAGAAGACAGAAGATAACGAATGGCATTGCATTGAAATTGACTTGAATGTATGAAGCCGGAAGAGAGTTCCACAAGCGAGAAAAGAAACTGTTAGTATAGGACTTACGGTTATATTTGGCTATTTCAACTGTAAAATGATGAGACCTAGCTGGCAATCTGGTAGTGCGCTGAAATTCATGAAGACTAGTTACCATCGAAGAAATAACATCAGAAGAACTACCATGAAAATATTTATAGAAAAGACAGATTGTAGGTACGTTACGGCGGTGGGAAAGTGATTGAAGCCGAGATACCAGCTCAGGACCAGTAACATTGCAGATTATCCTTTGTGTTTTAACAAGAATCTATAAATACATATCAGCAGCGCCAAACAAGATCCGACATCAATATCCAATACCCGGACGAACAGTAGAATTATAAATGTAACAGATCGATTCTAATGAGAGAAAAAATCTAGCACATTAAAATGAGCTAAAATTCCTAGGAATATATCTAGCAGTTGATTCCATATAATATCACATGCCAGCGGAAAATGTTAGCCCGAGATATCAAAAGTGGTCGTTCTCTTGGAGGTTAGCATCAGTCATAACTCTAAAAAGAATAACATAGCTTAAACATTATTCTGTTATGTTCCTTCTGGGTATAGGTGACCATGACACCTCGAAACTTTCTTTTATTGCTTCAATTAACTTTTTTGCCATTTACTCTATTTTTCCTTGTTCTGCTATGCATTCACTAAACATCGTTAAGTGGCTTTTACCCTTTGCTTTCTCTTGTTTTTTAAGTTATTGTTCAAATCCCCAGGTCCTTTTTTACTTATTATATTTTCATATCTCATTCTGATTGTTTTGCACGGAGATTTTTTTTTTTTGGAGATTCTCATCCAACTCAACATTCGACTCGTCCGGAGTACCCACATCTGATTTCCCCCCGAAAACTGAGGCCCTATAGAATGAGATGAGCATAAAGCTGACGATGGTATTGGATATCATGTCTAAATTAGGTTCTCATAAATCAAGTGGTGGTGACGGGATACCACCCGTAGACATTCGTTGTCTGTTATATTTATCAATATATGTTTGAATATATATATATATATATATATATATATATATATATATATATATATATATATATATATATATATATATATGTATATATGTATGCTTATATTTTTCTATAACCCTAACCATAGCGACATGTCTGATTGCAACAGACGTCTCTTTTGGCAGTTCTCATAAAACAAGTGGTAGTGATGGGGTACCAGCCGTAGTCCTAAAGAAACGTGCTGCTGAGTTGGCTCCAGTCCTTTCCAAAATATATAACTATTGCCTTGCTGACTCTTGCTTTCCAGCCTGTTGGAAGTCCTCATCTGTTGTCCCTGTTTTTAACAATTCTGGATGTTACGGTTTTTGGGGCATATATATATATATATATATATATATATATATATATATATATTGACTAGTGAGACAATCCAAATGACTTAACTTCCTTTATAGTCTACCAATAGAAGGTTAACCAATCAGACGCCGCAGAACATTTGTATCCGTCGTGTATAAAGGCGGCCATCTTTGTTTACCCTACAGAAGGACCAGTGCCAACTTGACAGGCGAAGATGATAAAAAGAAGAACTACGCTCTGCTACTTTGCTACGATATCCACTGCGAACATGAACTACGCTTTCCTACTCTCTCCGAAATATTCACTGCCAACCTCTGGATTCTATACTCGAAGACGACCGTCATGAATTTGTAACACTGGAGACCTTTCTGATCCATCTAAGTACTGTTCTATCAGTCGCCTACCCCTCTTCGATAAGGTTTTCGAGGCTTTAATCAATGCCGAAATGGCTAAGAACCTTAACTTAATGATCTATTCTCTGACAAACAATATGCTTTACGCCTTGCTCGGTCGACCGCCGACTGCTTACAGCCATAATTGAATTTGTATACCAATCTCTTGATAATAACGGCGAAGCTCGAACTGTGGCTCTAGACAGGGTTTAGCATGTCAACCTTCTACGTAAGCTTCAGTGATACTGTATTACAGGACGATTATTTGATTTAATCCAATTATTCCTGTCAAACTGTGAAATGAAGGTCGTCCTAAATGGGTTCTCCTCCTGTTACTTTCATATGAACGCTGGTGTTCCCCAAACTTTGTCCTGGGCCCTACACTGTTTCTTATCTTAACTAATGATCTTCCTGATATCATAAGTTCTCAAGTAGGCATCTACGCAGAAAATACTATTTATTCCGGTCTCAATAGTAAATCCGGCATTGCTGACAATGTTAACCTGGCCGTTGGTCTCGAAAAGGTACTGCCATCTGTGGCTGACTGGGTCAGGAAATGACTTGTAAATTTTAATTCCCCCGAAAGAAAACTGCTTTCATTTACCCACCATAGAGAAATCACCCTGCCTCCTATCAGCATGGCTAATGCTCAACTTTACGATGGTGTCTCACGGATCCTTCTTGGTATTACGTTTTCCCCATGGCCTGAGATGGAACAACTACATTGAATCAATAGCTACATCTGCCGCAAGGAAAGTTAGTTCTCTACGCCACGCCAGAAGGGTTTTCTCGTCTGAGTCCATCATCCAAATCTAAAAATCTACCATTCGTTCTCACATTGAATACTGTTCCCATATATCGTCTGGGGCCCTCGGTGTTTATCACGAAGTCCTCGACAAAATCCAAAGATGGATATGCAATATGATAGGTCCTGAACTGGCATCTCGACTCCAGTCACTTTCTCGAAGACGTGATTTGACTTCCCTCTGTCTTTTCTACAAATATTTTCATGGCAACTGCTCTGACAAGCTATTTTCACTAATACCCCAACTGCATGAATTTAAGCGTGCTATCAGGTTGGCATCTCGGTCCCACACCATTACTGTCGAAACAGTTAAATATAACCGTCTCTTCTTCTCAAACAGCTTCTTGCACTTCCCAACAGTGGAACTCCCTTCCTCTTACTTGCTTCCCTGATAACTATAATATTTAAAAATCTAAATGTAATGTCAATCGACATCTTCTGATGCCTTGATCTTGATCTCCATCCTTATCTTTATCCTTTCCTCAAATACCCTTCTTTTTTCTTATCTTTTCTCTCTGTAAACCCTTGGGTCCTAGTGGCACTACCGCCTTGCTAGGGGTTAACTGCTTAAAAAATGTATGTTTCTTTGTAGTACCTATTATTCTTAAGCTTCTTGGTTACACTCCTTTTCTTAAGACTGGATTGGAATAAAAGTCTACGGCGGTTTTAAGAGAATTTCAAATATATTATTTAAATATTTTACATAGGTTTTATTTCTCAACTACATATGCGACATTTTGGTTCACTACATTTCGCCATCTTTGCGACAGCTTCATGATTCCAGCCTCCTAGAACTTGGCATCTTTCTGGGTGATGATTTGATCTAGGTCAATGATTCCCAACGTGGGGCGCATGGTAATATTTTGGTGGGTAATTTGTTGGTTGGTTGATTGGTTGGGTTTTATGGCATATCAACCACTGTAAGTCATTTAATGCCAAATTAAGTTTATATATTAAATATACAGTACAATTAAATGTATAGCTAGCAACATTATTTTTTTTTAAAAAAACGTATAGCTGGGAACATTATTGCTTCCAAAAAAACGTATAGCTGGCAACATAATTTGTTTCAAAAACATATATCTGGCAACATTATTGTTTCAAAAGCGTATAGCTGGTAACATTATTGTTTCCAAAAAAACGTATAGCTGGCAACATTATTGTTTCAAAAACGTACAGCTGGCAACATTATTTTTCTGAAAACACTATCTGAGGCCTTCCTTGCTGTTGGACGTAGTTTATCGTCATACCCAGGACGCAGATGTAGTTTATCGTCATACCCAGGACGCGCGTAGAATGTGCACCCTTCGGCTTGCTGTACCAACAGAATAAGGGGGCAAAATCGAGAATGAGTTATTAACAGTGAATTGTTTTCTAGTGAGCCTGAGTGAAAGTGTTAATGTTAATGTGTGTCAATACATACGATGTATATACAATATGCACACATAAAAATATTTTGTGTGTATGTATGTATTTGTGTAATTGTCATACAGGCTATTTCCCATATCCCCATATTCGCGTGTCTCGGTCTTGAGAGGACGTAATGCATGTCGGTGGAAGGGCCAATGTTTTGTCGGCCAATCAGCTCGTGTGAGCATTCAGTTTGCTTCTTGCACGTGAATTACAGTAAAATTTAATGTGAGAATTAAATATGACATGGGGCATCAGAATTTTAGAAATACTAAAGTGGGGCTTGGCCCCAAATCGATTGGGAAACACTGGTCTGTTAGAATTTTTGGGTACTTTGTGTACTAGTGAGCTAGCCAAAATGAGCTGACTCATTTTATAGTCCACCAAGAGAAGGGTTAACCAATCAGAAAGCTCAAAATATTCAATGCGACGTGTATAAAGGCAGCCATTTTGTTTTTTCTCCCAAAATATCTTCACTGCCAACCTCTGATATCGAAGACTTAAAGAATTAACAGTCGCTACTTTCTCCGAATCTTCACTGCCAACAACTAATATTGAAGACATTACGGACTTCACTGGATTCCATATTCAGAAACTACGGCAAACAGGGTCAACATGCTCTAGTTTGTTTTACATGCTACCAGAGAACTGAAGTTCTTCCCATCAAGATAATTTGGTAGGGATAGAAATGAGTGGAAATCTGAAGGTGAAAATTCGAATGAGCATGAAAGGCGTAGTTAGACATCCCGACCAAAATATATCAGTTTTTGTAGTTTATTTTCCGTGTCTTCTGTCACCACAGTGCTTTCTGCATATTTTATGCTGCTAAAATTATGGCTACCAACAACACGCCCCGGGGAGGACTTCTAATTCTCTCAGAATTGCCTCGTTACACAGGTTGAATAAGTCCGGTGAGAAGACACATCCTTGCCTTACACCACTTTCTATTTGTGTACGTCTGCTGAACTAATTTTCTCTCCGTATGCAGTAGGTTTGCGTCCAGTGTATATTTATTATGCTAATGACCGTCCCAAATATGTCTAGGTTGCTGAGCAGTTTTAACAGATTTTGTGGCATACCACATACAAACGAATGAGAACTCCATCGTACAATCAGCCGCATAACAAAATTCATCGTCCGAATTCTGATGAATAGAGCGTGCTGCAGAATCAAACCGGAAATAGGACAAGAACAGTGCGGGTTCGTCATCGACACTTTTATACTCAAGATGTTATCAGAAAGAGCAATACAAATGCAGACAGATATATACCTGTCCTTTATAGACTACACAAAGGCAACTGATAAAGTATGCCACAAAAACCTGATGAGAATTGTATCTGTCCGAATTCAGTACCTGATTTTCCTGAAATTGCTCGTAAGATACCATGCCTTTCCAATACCGTCATACACACGTTCAGTCAATTATATGCTATGCGTGATACACGCATAGGCGATCATGTATCTTTCGATACACGACTGACGAGGCAGATTTATTTCCCCGCAGTAGGTTACCATTTCTTTCTGCAGTAGACCAGTTGCTATCCAACGCTAGAGAAACCGGTCTGTCTTGCTATTTACTCACATCTGGGAGGAGAAGAAGAGAATTCATAGCTTTCCCAAGGGTATTAGCACGTAAGTGAATGAAATGGATTTTGGGTTTCGAACTCGGCTCTTCGATTCCTATATATAGCGAATAATTTGTACATATGTTCTTCAGAAAAAAACAAGCGAATATTCGCGGTTTCCGCGAATAACAAGTACATATATCCTAAAGAAAAATCCGCGAATGTGTGAAACCGTGAATGCTGAAACGCGAATAGGCGGGGGCTCACCGTATACGCTGACAGAAGTCAATGTAAGTGGAATAAAGAAGTTGAACAGAACTTCTTGTCAACTTCTCTGTTGCCGGGTAAAGAGGAACCCAGACTAGGCTATGCTGAAGGGCACAGTCTCGTCTGGAGAGGTAGACAGTCACCTGAAATCATGTATACGGGGAATTTGTTCCCGAGCGTACGCGCTCACGATGTGCCACATTAAAAAAAAAAACCTGACTTGTGTACATCCCGTCTTGATGAGGAGGCTTCGGGTAAATACCGAGTAAAGAGGTATAACTATGTCGGCAGTAGCGAAAGTGTTAAAAAAAAATAATTTATAATCCTATTTATGAGGTTTTTTTTTTTGGTTTTTTTTTATTTTTAAGTCGTTTTTTAGTGGTGACCGGATTCAGGATACATAGGTCGATCGATTCTACTGTTTTATTTCGTTAAATGTGGCAGTTTAAATGCGATTAGGAAATTTGATGAAATTTTCTTTCATTTTTTCATAAATTAGCAAAGATTGCTCTATCTCTTTCTGTGTGTGTGTGCGCATGCGTGCGTGCCGCGGACCGGATTATGTTTTGCAGTTATTAATTAATGGAATGCGCATTTGAAAAGGTGAAGGTCAACATTCATTAAGGTCGTACTTAGCGTATTGGACAGCATATACACCCCCTCATCATTCACATTTCAGATTACGATATTATGGAGTCAAGATAGATACATCTACTGGTAGTGTCCGGGGAATTTTGTAATCTTCTATTCTGCCGATATTTTCAAAAATTACTTGGAGAAAATACTGTATGTTATATATATATATATATATATATATATATATATATATATATATACTAGCAGCATGGCCCGGCGTTGCCCGTGCTTGATTCAAAAATCGTACGACTGATACAGCAATCGCTATCTAAATATTTTTGCCCTTCCTTGCCTTTAAAGGAGTGCCCTTGCCGTGCTGATGTTGCTACATGCCTTACTTCTTGCCTATCTCACACTGCGAATTTTTTCTAAGTTCTATACTAAACATTAAATCTGTTACGAAAAAAGAACTAAACAAAATGAACACAAAACGATCAGCTTTAAAAAAGGACTCGTAACTGGAAAAACCAAATGAAAAAAGAATGTTAACAAAAAATACTTTTTCACACCCAACCCAGTTCTGCGGAATCAGAATCAACATTGAGTTTAAGCAAGTGAATGAGCCAATTGGAGTAAAGTGCCATGCAGATTTAAATTTTTCCCACTTGTGACGAATGCAGCTATCGATTTTTTTGCGTGCCAGCATGCTAGTTAACATTCGTGTCAGTCAGCTGTTGGCTCTCACGCTGGCCAATAGAATATTCCTGCCTATTCGTGGCAGCCAGCTATAGGCTCTCAATCTGGCCAGTAGAAAATGGCCACAAACTACATGAAAATTGCTGTAGAAGCACGAAAAAATCGATTATTTCCACTATCGATGGGAGTTGAGAAATGCAAAGTCGGTCTTGGCCTTACCGCTCACTTAGAGCATGTGCATGTAAATTTTGGGTTTTAGTTAATGCCCAAGCAGTGGCATCTTGCATGGAAACTGACTCTAGTGGCGCAATAGAATCTCCGTTTCATATTCCCTTGTAGATCAGATTTCCAGATTACGTCCACTTTAATGATAGTCAATATCGTTCAACTTTATTGTTATATATGAGTAACTTGTCGCTGCCGACACTTGAGTTTGAACATCGTTTGGTTAGGTTTGTTTTGTTTTACAGCATATCTACCTCAATGGGTTATTTAATGCCGACAAGAATTTTTGGATAGGTTCGTATGAATAGAATATGTATTCTTTGGTTTAGAGTGGTTTGGTTTATTTTGTTTGACGACATATCAACCTCAATGGGTTATTTAATGCTAACAATTTTTTTTAGAACAGGCCCGTATAAATAGAATATTTATTTTCTAAGCGAGGCTTAGATGTGGCACATGGCCGAAAGTATGGGACTCCCAGTGAGGATCGAACTCACTATTCAGTTGTAACAGTTTTAGCAAGACCAGCTTCCTAACCATTACACCACGCCGAGGAGCACCCCCATATAAATAGAATATGTATTCTTTGGTTTGGCTTATTTTGTTTTACGGCATATCAACCTTAATGGTTATATTTAATACTGACAACATTTTTAGGATAGGTTCGTATGAATAGAATATGTATTCCTTGCTTTAGATTGGTTTGGTTTATTTTGTTTTACGGCATATCAACCATAATGGGGTATTTAATGCCGACAACATTTTTAGGATAGATTCGTATGAATAGAATATGTATTCTTTGGTTTAGATTGGTTTGGTTTATTTTGTTTTACGACATTTCAACGTGAATGTGTTATTTAATGCTAACAATTTTTTTAGAATAGGCCCGTATAAATAGAATATGTATTATTTGGTTTGGTTTATTTTGTTTTACGGCATATCAACATCAATGGGTTATTTAATGCCGACAAAATTTTCCTTGTTGGTAATATTTTTTTTTCAAAAATATTGTTGGTAATATTTTTTTTTTTTTTTTACAAAGTATTTCTGTTATTAAAACTTAATTTTACACATTCATAGTGTTGTGACCCCAGTTTGGGGAGTTAACCTTTTTTCCCACAGCTGCAACTCTAACAGGTGCTACCACCCTGGGTCAGAGTAGACCGGGGAACACCTTCAATAAAGAAGTGGTTCCACGCTCCTCAAAACCTCCTGATCAGAGGCCTTG
>OZ010598.1:81086123-81101123 GCA_963932145.1 Acanthosepion lycidas | reverse complement strand
GAAATAGCGTGAGAGATGGAGAAGTTGATGGAAGACTAGAAATAAAACTATAGTAACTGTTTCACAACTTCCGAAAGGAAAACCTTTCGAAACTCTTATAATGGAATTGAATTTTTGAAGTTACACCTTAGAATGATTGCATTGCGCAGAAAATTCCTGTTTGCTTCATTTCAATCTTCATTCCTGTGTTTACGACATTTCAGTCCTGACTTTTTGGTTACGCCTGCACTTCCACTACGCATGCGCGGTCCCCATACTCTGCATCCTTTGTAGAGAGACCGATATCACTGATTTGACCACATATATATATATGCAATATTCTAATGTCTTATGTACGCATTCACATTCAAATGCGCGAGTTTTGAGTCTAATAAACAAATGGCGTATTCTTTTTTGTCTGTTTAGTGTTTACTACAAAAATACACTTTTGTGTCTTTGAACAAAATAAGAAAAAGAAATGAAAACAAAAAAATACTTGTCTCCCAAATTTTAGAATTTTTCTTCTGTGGGTGTAACGAAATAAATACAGAATTCAGCGATGTAACGATTATCGTTTGAAATTATTTTTGTCGTGGTTATTTGCCCTGAAGCTGATGATTTGATTAAAAAAAACACCATTTTCTTTCATGTTTTATTGTTAATGAAATCAACGAAGAAGAAGTAAAACTTTGCCTTCATTTTCCAAACCAAACATAGTTGAAAGCAAATAAACATATCCTGACAACGGATTTCATCATTCTAGAGAAATTTCAATCACACCGATTCTAGTAAAATCCATTTGAAGATTGTCTTTTGCCTTGTTTAATAATTCAGAAACTTTGAATAAACCGAAATGTCTCTTTTCCTTCTTTGTCGTCAGGAAAAATGACAGTTTGATTTTTGGAAAGAGTTGTAGAACTTTAATCTTGAATTGCATGGCTCCATCTTTCTGGAATAATATATTTGATTGAATCTAATCACCCCCCCCACTCCACCTAGTGGATTTTGTAGCAGAGTAGCATCTTCAATGAACTCGTAACAACACTATTGTTTACCATAAATTCCATGATGGCTATGTTATATTACATTGCTTTTGCACAAAATAAGAATAAATGTAGGTAGGATAGAAACAATAATATATATAAAAAAATTGCCACAGATATGGTTGCGCAAAGGACACATGAATAAAGAAACATATTAACTCCAAGATCGAAGATATTTATATAATAAGTGATGGCAGTGGATTATTCGTAAGGGATGAAAAAATATAGATATGACAAGTTAGCAATGACGATCAAATAAGAATTATGCAGACGGCTGTGATATAACCTATTATTGGAAATAAAAATCATAGATATAGATATTGTGGACATAGGAATTAACACTGCATAGTGATTGTCAGTTGCATATTCCAGTGCTTCAAACGAAAATCATTTGGCAGTGTTGATTGCTATCTTCCATATTATCTATCTATCTACCTATCTATCTATCTATTTCAGTCTATTGATAACTATGTATCTATCTATCGGTCTATCTATTTCTGTTCATATCTATCTATCTATCTACATCAGTCTATTGATAACTATCTATTTATTGGTTTATCTCTGTTCATGTCTCAGTCTGTTCGTATCTATCTATCTATCTATCTATCTATCTATCTATCTATGTCTCTTCGTATCTATCTATCTATCTATCTATCTATCTATTTCAGTTTGTTTATATCTCTGTGTGTGCATGTGTGCATGTGTGTGTGTGTGTGTGTAGCCATACTGCATTCATTCAATGAGTACTCAGATGTCTGACCAGTTGGATGTACATGTGTAACGACATCTCGGAATGAGAAATCGGACAGCTAAGTTCGATTTCCTGCCGTGTTCGTTACGGTCACTTACACAAAATATTCTTTAGCTATCATGAATCGAAAAGAGACATGAGTCACACCCACTACTATCAACACGTTCTGGGCCAGCCCGATAATCTTAGAAAGGCCGACGCTCAACAAAGGACCTTCACAAGGGTGTATAGAATATATGACTAAACACTGCACCATTGAATAATTCAGATATTTAAGATAGTGGAAGATAATGAAAAGTTTGTATCAAAAACTTGTAACACAGAAGTGTATATATATATATATATATATATATATATATATATATATGTATATATATATATATATACCCAAGTATATGATTGGTGTATATGGCATGAATTCCAATAACCAACAATTACTATTCTTAAAAGAGTGCTCAATACAAAGTAGAACAGATATAATTATTTATTTTTGAAGAAAAAAAAAATTTATAACATAAATATGTTATAAAATCACTACAAAAATAGCCATTTTGTTTCAACACCAAAACTTGAAACAAAATGGCTATTTTTGTAGTGATTTTATAACATATTTATGTTATAAATTTTTTTTTCTTTAAAAATAAATAATTATATATATATATATATATACATATATATATATATATATATATATATAAAGATATTTTTGTAGGTACAAAATCTAATCACAGAAATAAAAGTGTGAAGACATATTAAAAACGAAGCAACCGGTTTCGCTCGCGCTCCTCAGGCGTCCACGTGAGATTTAATTTAAATTAAAAATACTAGAAAATGTGCAATGAAAAAGAAATGGGGAGAGGAAAAAAATGAACACAAGGAGCAAGAGACAAATACCTGCGAACCCCCAAAACATCCACGCTGTTTACACAGGGAAGACTTGCGGGACTTGTGAAACTTGAAGTCAACAGATGCGTTGAAAGAGTTATAGAAATTTAATCTTGAACTGCAGGATTTCATCTTTCTGTACTAAACTCAGAGGTGTCTTGAGTAATTACGTGATTGTTGAAGTCAACAATCACCATGAAACAATATGTCTCCTCTGAGATTTGACTTCAATGTTCACTTTTATATTTACATACGCTCTATCTCTGATATTGACCACTTTATCCCATAAACATAGCACACATTAAAACAATATTTCTTCATATATATATATATATATATATATATATATATATATATATATATATATAATTCACCTCTTAGAACAAAATTAAATTGAACAATATTTCTTCATATATATATATATATATATATATATATATATATATATATATAAATAGACAGATAGATAGATTAAATAGAACAAAATTAAATTAAACAATATTTCTTCATATACATATATATATATATATATATATATATATATATATATATATATATATATATATAATTCACCTCTTAGAACAAAATTAAATAGAACAATATTATTTACCGTTTTAAATGTCCATTAAGGAATTGTATTCCTGATCAATCATAATTCATAAACAATTATACAGGCCACACTACAACATGTTTGACAAGAAGACTTACACTTATATCTTTCTAATCATAGCTCAATTAGGTCTCATTTAAAAAAATGAACACTCAGTAATATCAGCTATGAAGATGGACATAATATCTTGACCGTGTTTTGAAAACGAAAACATTATATAAATACATGCATACAACAATCTATTTCTTGTTAACAGTTAATATATTTCAACCTTGAAAATGGCTAAATGTATAGCCGAAAGCGCTCGCAAAATAAAGAACAATTGAACAGTTCATTATTTACATCATTCGGACTATTGTCCTCATCTTTGTCGCCATATTAATTACAATGTTTCAGCCGTTGTACGCTCCGGTTTTCTTCAGATGGTTGGAATGTCGAACTGAAGTCTTTATTTCGCTTACTGGGGTAGACTGTTCTAGTTCCCCTAGTCTACTCCAGTGAGCGAAATAAACGGTTCAGTTCGGCATTCCAACCACCTGAAGAAGGTCGGAGATTAAAACGGCCGAAACCATGTAATAAATATGGCGACAAAGATGAGGACAATAGTCCGAATAATGTAAATAATGTACATAATACCTCATCTCAGAAATATAGACAGAAATTGGACAGTTTTTATATAATTTATCTAGCAAAAAGAAAAGAATTATAAGATCACATGAGAAATTGTATAAAAAACTAAATCAAAGAACCTGTCATATTCAATGAAACGTGCATGAAAAAATAATTGCATTACATTTTTGTCCGTGTATTGCTTAATATATTGTACTGTAATCTTTGATAATGGCTGATGTAAGCCGGAAGCTTAGTATTATGGGGTCCACCCTTTTCTGATATAGATGGACTCGTCCTGCTGCCGTTAAATAGCCACAGTCAGTCAGAGATAAGGGTAGAGGAACAGGGTGGAGGAACAGAGTGGAAAGTACATAGACACTGTGATTGAGTTGACGTTAGAAGTCAGTTACAAGGACGCCCGACTGTAAGGAAGTTTACTTTGAGACCGTATATAGCGATCTTTGATTAATACTAACCAGCGTTCCGGGATTTTACTAACAGCATTACCTTTTGTATTTTGTGTAAATACATTTAATTTCTTAGCTTAAATACTTGCATTTGTCATTTACTAGAGACCTATTTTTCACGCGGAATCCACAATACTTAGATTGGATTAAAAAAAAAATGTATCAATATTGTGATCTTCTTTCTTCGTTTGATGATAATGCTATTAAGCTGATCAGAAGTTATGAAAAGCATTTACATAAAATAAATAGACAACACTTGTCTATATTATTTAATGAAACATGTATCAATAAAAACATGCTGCCTAAATACACACACACACTTATATATATATATATATATATATATATATATATATATATATATATATATATATATATATTAAGGCATTAAAAACAAGAAATTTTATATTATGGACCATGATAGATTTAAAATAAAACAAACACCAGTCGACCGGTTTCGTCCCCTCTCATCAGAACTGTTAACGGGGAAATTATGAGAAAAAGAAAAGAAGTCTGTAATGCATGACATGAATGATTGGACAGGAAGAAATAAATTATTATAAAAGTTATACCAACCAAGATGCTAGAAACGCAGCACAGCAAGTCCAAGCAAACAATCTCTTTGTTTACAAAGAGTAGGCTGCCTGAACCTGATGTAAAGCATCTCTAACACCTTAAGATGGAAAAGCGAGTGCGAACTGGCCAAAACAGAAAACCAGTTCACACTGAAATTCAACGCACAAGTAGGATTCTTTATAAAGTGATCCGCAATCGAAGACCCATACGTGTTACGAATGGTATCACCCAAAGAAAATTTTTTATTCAGTATTATAGCAGGTACGTGTTGTTTAATTCTAACGTCCAACCGCTGTGTCGTTCTACCTATGTAGTCGCATCCACAACTACATTTGAAATGATAAATAACAGAGTTAATATGGTGGGGGGGGGTAGAACATCTTTACACATAGATGAAAGTACGGACTTAGTTTGAAAAACAACACGAACATTGGCTGCAAAATAACACTGATGTGAACTCCATGAAATACGCTTGGCGAAGGATTCACTAATGCTACCCAACCACGGCAAACGAAGATAGACCGAACATTTACCCACTGAAGCAGGTTTAATTTTGTTAAACCTGGCAGTTTCATTTCGAATAACTGAGTGAACAATGTTCAACGGATAACCATTGTTCACAAAAATCTCAGTTAAGGAACTGATTTCATGTTTCAAAGTGTCATCCGAACAAATCATTAGGGCCCTATGTGTCAGGGTCCTAATCAAATTAATCTTTTGTCGTTTAGGACAAAAGGAGTCCCATCGAGTATATAATCCAGTAAATGTAGACTTCCTGTAAACTGATGTGATAAACGAGGAAGGAGTTCTTTGAACAAGAACATCTAAGAAGGGCAATGAACCATTGAACTCCTTATCTACTGTGAATTTAAGGGCAGGATGAACACTGTTGAGTAGGGAAAAAAATTGATCCACTTCCGATTCGTGGCTGAACACACAAAAAGTGTCATCCACATACCGAAAGTAAACCTTGGGTCGGGCAGAACTTAACATAAGGCTTTCTTCATAAAAACCCACAAAGATATTAGCCAACACAGGACCCAAGGGGGAACCCATCGCTACACCATCTATCTGACGATACATGATATTGTCGAAACTAAAATCGACAAACATGGTGGCAAATTTCATGAGTTCAACGAACACTTCTTCAGGTATATTAGGAGGAGTCAAATTACTACGATATAACATATCGCTGCAAATATCAATAGTCTCCGATAAAGGCACACACGTGAAGAGGCTGCAGATGTCAAATGAACACATAAATCCATCTGTGGCATCACAATTCCGAATGAATTTGGAAAAAGAAAACGAATCTTTAATACAAAAGGAACTGTAATGCTGCAACACTGGTTGCAACAATATAGCAAGCCACTTTGCAACTTTATGCTGTGAAGACCCAAAGATTACCCAAGATTCATAAGAAGGGTGTCCCGTTGAGACCCATTTTATCGATGATTGACTCCTCCTAATATACCTGAAGAAGTGTTCGTTGAACTCATGAAATTTGCCACCATGTTTGTCGATTTTAGTTTCGACAATATCATGTATCGTCAGATAGATGGTGTAGCGATGGGTTCCCCCTTGGGTCCTGTGTTGGCTAATATCTTTGTGGGTTTTTATGAAGAAAGCCTTATGTTAAGTTCTGCCCGACCCAAGGTTTACTTTCGGTATGTGGATGACACTTTTTGTGTGTTCAGCCACGAATCGGAAGTGGATCAATTTTTTTCCCTACTCAACAGTGTTCATCCTGCCCTTAAATTCACAGTAGATAAGGAGTTCAATGGTTCATTGCCCTTCTTAGATGTTCTTGTTCAAAGAACTCCTTCCTCGTTTATCACATCAGTTTACAGGAAGTCTACATTTACTGGATTATATACTCGATGGGACTCCTTTTGTCCTAAACGACAAAAGATTAATTTGATTAGGACCCTGACACATAGGGCCCTAATGATTTGTTCGGATGACACTTTGAAACATGAAATCAGTTCCTTAACTGAGATTTTTGTGAACAATGGTTATCCGTTGAACATTGTTCACTCAGTTATTCGAAATGAAACTGCCAGGTTTAACAAAATTAAACCTGCTTCAGTGGGTAAATGTTCGGTCTATCTTCGTTTGCCGTGGTTGGGTAGCATTAGTGAATCCTTCGCCAAGCGTATTTCATGGAGTTCACATCAGTGTTATTTTGCAGCCAATGTTCGTGTTGTTTTTCAAACTAAGTCCGTACTTTCATCTATGTGTAAAGATGTTCTACCCCCCCCACCATATTAACTCTGTTATTTATCATTTCAAATGTAGTTGTGGATGCGACTACATAGGTAGAACAACACAGCGGTTGGACGTTAGAATTAAACAACACGTACCTGCTATAATACTGAATAAAAAATTTTCTTTGGGTGATACCATTCGTAACACGTATGGGTCTTCGATTGCGGATCACTTTATAAAGAATCCTACTTGTGCGTTGAATTTCAGTGTGAACTGGTTTTCTGTTTTGGCCAGTTCGCACTCGCTTTTCCATCTTAAGGTGTTAGAGACGCTTTACATCAGGTTCAGGCAGCCTACTCTTTGTAAACAAAGAGATTGTTTGCTTGGACTTGCTGTGCTGCGTTTCTAGCATCTTGGTTGGTATAACTTTTATAATAATTTATTTCTTCCTGTCCAATCATTCATGTCATGCATTACAGACTTCTTTTCTTTTTCTCATAATTTCCCCGTTAACAGTTCTGATGAGAGGGGACGAAACTGGTCGACTGGTGTTTGTTTTATTTTAAATCTATCATGGTCCATAATATAAAATTTCTTGTTTTTAATGCCTTAATACGCTTCTGTACCGTTTCAAATATATTCAAATATATATATATA
Source organism: Acanthosepion lycidas (assembly GCA_963932145.1). Classification (NCBI taxonomy): domain Eukaryota; kingdom Metazoa; phylum Mollusca; class Cephalopoda; order Sepiida; family Sepiidae; genus Acanthosepion; species Acanthosepion lycidas. Next base: position 81,093,335 of record OZ010598.1, on the reverse strand, counting down.
TATATATATATATATATATATATATATATATATATATATATATATATATATATACATATGTGCAAGTTAATAGGATATAGTATCCGACCAAAAGTGGAGAAACAAGACACAGTGGAAAACCTTTTTTGTTAATGACAGCACGTTTTATTTTGTGTTTAGCACGAAGATGAAACGCGTTGTCGCTATAATCTTTTATACACACACGCATATATATATATATATATATATATATATATATATATATGTGTGTGTGTGTGTGTGTGTGTGTGTGTGTGTGTGTGTGTGTTTGTGCGTGTGTGGCTGTGTGATGGAAATATTATCATTAATAATGATTTATTTTTGTTTTGTTTGTCAAAGTTTGAATGTTTCCTAATTTACCGTCTGATTTCCTCTAAATTCCTTTTTGTTTCGTCGCCATCTTGTTATCTAGGAAGCGTATATATCATTTATTGCCGGGGCTATAAAACTACCATTATTAATAAGATGTTCTGTTTTTTTTCTGTCACCAGATACAAATATATCAGTAGAAAAAAATGGACAAGGGCGGAAAAATAGTGTTGAGAAAAAAAAAAAAAATGAAGAAAAACAATAACACCAAAAACAATACGAGGAGATAACGCTGTGAAATCCTCGCTTGCATTTTCCCGCCTTTTGCGTCAAAATCCAGACGATAATATAAATGAAGAAATAAATAAAGTCAAGAAAGCAAATCCAATAAATAAATACATAATATTCTAGACAACAAATAAAGGAAAGCTAAACACACGCACAAACTCTGCAGACATGCAACGATACGTCGTCATGGAAACAGACGGCAATTCTGTGACGTAATATTCTTTGGTTACACCCTTGTAATTTTTTTCATTTCATTTTACTCTTTCTTTTTCTTATCTTCTTTCTTTCTTTTTTTCTATTCTTTATTTATACATTTATCTATTAATGCTTTCCATTGGATATCATTTTTTGCTAGTTGTATTTGTCTACGTAATATCAGCCAGTATTCGTGTGTTGATTGATTCGATAGCTACTTACTGACAAGTTACATTGATAAATTAGTGGATGCGAACGCTCCTCGATTGTGCAATGGTTAGCAAACTAATGCTGAGGGACATTGCCATTTAGGGCAGAGCGGGATGTACTTCCTAAGTGAGTGCAAAAATATTGTCAGCCCTTTTGAATTCTATATGATATAATGGCCTTTGAAAAAAGCGTAATGGCGTCAAAAAATCGCCGTCAATCTACGGTGAACCTAACACATTTAATTAGGCATAATATTTAGTGTGTTTGAGTTAAAACGATTACTTTTTAACTATGCTCTCAGCAGCATGTAGAAACATTTTATTCGAGGACATTTTATTGACTTTTATTAGTTTCCTTGATATTTTCGTTCAAATATAAACACCCCAGAATTTGGGCATGAGTGATAAATTTGAACATCGATTTATGGGAAAAAATTCCGAGTCAACAACTCAAGGAAGAAATAAGGCTGAATCGTCGGAAAACAGTGTCTAAAATTAGTTTATCATTATTTTTTATGATGTTCGGTAAGTAATGACGTATTTCTCCCATATGAGGAAAGTTGGATGCTACGAAACTGCATCTAGAATTGGTTTATCAATCCGGTAATGTGTTGTTTCTATTCAATTTACGAAGTATAATATAGTCAAGGTGCAGTGAATTCTCGTAAATGTAAACTGGCACAGTAAACATTAAAATAGCTATTGTGACATTAGGGTTAGTCTGATTTGAACCATGTTATTGCATTCAGTTTGAAAATTTAGCATAATAAATAATGAATGTTGGGTTTTGGCATAATAAATAATCAATGTTTTGGGTTTGGCATGATAGATAATTAAAGTTTGAGTTTGGCATAATAGATAATAAAAGTTGGTGCGTGTCATAATAAATAATGAAAGTTGAGTTCAGCATAATAAATAATTAAATTTTGGATTTGGCGAAATATACAATGAAAGTTGGTGTCTGGCGTAATAAATAATGAAAGTTGGCGTGTGGGATAATAAATAATGAAAGTTTGGTATTGGCATAATAAATAATGCAAATTTTGGGTTTGACGTAAGAAATAATGAAAGTTTGGGATTTGGCCTAATAAAAAATGAAACTTGGGGTTTGGAATAATAAATAATGGCCGTTGGGGTCTGACATTATACATAATGAAAGTTGGGGTTTGGCATAATAAATAATGAAAGTTTGGGTTTGGCATAATATATAATGAAAGTTTGGGGTTTGGCGTAATAAATAATGGAGGTTCCTGTGTGCCATAACAAATGAGGAAAGTTTGGGTTTGGCATAATATATAATGAAAGTTTGGGTTGGCATAATATATAATGAAATCTGGGGTTTGGCATAATAAATAATGAAAGTTTGGGATTGGCATAATAAATAATGCAAGTTTGGGTTTGGCGTAATATATAATGAAATTTGGGGTTTGATGTAAGAAATAATGAACGTTTGGGCTTTAGCCTAATAAAAAATTAAAAATGGGGTTTGGCATAATAAATAATGAACGTTGGGGTCTGGCATTATACCTAATGAAAGTTAGGGTTTGGTATAAAACATAATGAAAGTTTGGGATTTGGCATAATAGATAATGAATGTTTGGGGTTTAGCATAATAGATAATAAAAGTTGGGGTTCGGCATAATAAATAAGGAAAGTTAGGGTTTGGGGTAATGAATAATGAAAGTTTGGGTTTGGTATAATACATAATAAAAGTTTGGGGTTTGGCATAATAGATAATGAAAGTTTGTGGATTGGCATAATAGATAATGAAAGTTTGTGGATTGGCATAATAGATAATGAAAGTTTGTGGATTGGCATAATAGATAATGAAAGTTTGTGGATTGGCATAATAGATAATGAAAGTTGGGTTTTGGCATAATAGGGAATGATAGTGTATGCCATAATAAATAAGGATAGTTTGGCTTTGGCAAAATAAATAATGAAAATTTGTGGCTTGGCATAATAGATAATGAAAGTTTGTGGCTTTGTATAATAGATAATGAAAGTTGGGATTTAGCATATGTAATGATTGTTGGTGTGTGCCATAATAAATAAGGAAAGTTTGGGTTTGGCATATTAAATAATGAAAGTTTGGGTTTGGCATAATAGATAAGGAAAGTTTTTGGCTTGGCATAATAGATAATGAAAGTTGGGTTTTGGCATAATAGGTAATGATAGTTGGTGTGCGCCAAAATAAATAAGGAAAGTTTGGGTTTGGCATAATAAATAATGAATGTTTGGGTTTGGCATAATAAATAATGAAAGTTAGGTTTTGGGGTAATGAATATTGAAAGTTTGGGTTTGTTATAATAAATAATGAAAGTGTGTGGTTTGGCATAATACATAATGAAAGTTTGGGCCTTGGTATAATAGATAATGAAAGTTGAGATTTGGCATAATAGGTAATGATAGTTGGTGGGTGTCATAATAAATAAGGAAAGTTTGGGTGTGGCATAATAAATAATGACATAACCTTTTTTTTCTAAATTGCTGCCATTTTTGAGGAAACGAGATTAAAGATTAATTTTAAGTTCAAAATTTTCGTCTTATTTCAAATTTACCTTTGAAATTTTAATATAGAGTAATGTCTGTAATTATATACCACACAAGAAGTTAATGTTAATTCTATACTTGTTTTTGTTTAATTTGAACTAATTAATGAACTTGTAGGGGACATTAGGGACTCTCGAATTTATATTAATGTAAAATACCACAATATAGGAAACAATACAAGAAACATTCAACAAGAAAAGCATTTATTATATTGCAATAATATACAATTGTACAGTCAGTAATTCAGTGAACTTAGAGATTTAGTTGAAGTATGTATTTGTTACTTGGAAATGTTTTTGTTTTTTTTTGACAAGTGAAAATATGTTCCTATGAAGAATGTTAATTTGCGTAAAAGTGATATATTAGGTTGGTGTAAAAATAATGACGTAATAATGTCGTTTTTGACGTTAAAAAATACGTCAAAAAACGACATTATTACGTCATTGTTTTTGCACCAACCTAATAGAATCTGTAATTCATAAATCTGTTTAAACTAATTAATTATTTCGTTCGTATTTTTATACAATAGACTTAATTATTGAAAACTGAAAATAAGCCTCTTCTTTAATCAAAATAATTTTATATATTCGAAGTAACTGGCGTTTATTAAAAACATTGGGTTTATGTCTGTTGGAAAAAAAAAACTATATTTCCATTTGGGTAAGTAATACCTTTTAGTTTTTTTTCTAATTTCAAATTTACCTTTGAAATTTGGGTAACGTTTGCAATTATCTTCCACACAAGAAGGTAATGTTAATTCTATACTTGTTTTTCAAGACAAGTGAAACTTCGGTACATGTCTAATCGAGGTAAACGTATGTAAACAATATCAGTAATAGCTGCCGTGCTGTCGCCGCGTCGCGGATGAGTCCGAACTTTTATTGTCGATAACTCCAAAACGTTAGATTTTACCAAAAAATATTCGGTAAATTTTTATTAGAAACCGAACTGCAAATTACCCTTTTTTCATATAGAATTTAGGTTTTCTACAAAACATTCTCAAAATAAATAAATAAAAAAACAAGCTAAAACCTCATAAAAAAAAGAAATTTCTTTATTTTAATCAACACCAGTAAAGTACATTATTTACATTATTCGGACTATTGTCCTCATCTTTGTCGCCATATTTATCACAACGTTTCGGCTGTTGTACGCTCCAGCTTTCTTCAGGTGGTTGGAATGTCGAACTGAACCCTTTATTTCGTTCACTGGGGTAGACTGTTCTAGTTCCTCAAGGACACATGGCACAGTGGATAAAGGCGTTGGTTAGATCCAGTGACAGGACCCAAAGAGTGTGAGTTCAATACCCGGTTAAGGCAGTGGAGAACTTTTAGAGGGAAATTAACTGGAGATAACTGACATCCATTAAAAACATGGCACGTGGAACTAGAACAGTCTACACCAGTGAGGGAAATAAAGGATTCAGTTCGAAATTCCAACCACCTGAAGAAGGCCGGAGCGTATAACGACCGAAATGTTGTGATAAATATGGCGACGAAGATGAGGACAATAGTCCGAATAATGTAAATAATGTACATAATACCTCATCTCAGAAATACAGACAGATAATAGTAAAACAAATTATATTTAGCAATCTTGTCCCGGAACATTCCTTCGGTGGGTATTATCTAAGTTCTCACCGTTACAAACATTTGCAGTTTTTTTTTTTTTTTTTTTCCATAGTAAAATCCCGGTAAATTTGCAGATTAAGCCCCGGAAAACAATTATAATGAAAATTTCTTTTCTGGTGGGAAATTGCCTAATTAATTCGAAAATAAAAATAAAAGTTTCCGGCAGAAAAAAAAACTTTAGGATATAAGTTCGGCCTTATTCGCGTCTAGCCCAGCTACCATTACTGGCATTGTTTACATTCGTTTACCGCGAGTAGTAATGCGCGGAAGCTTACTTAGTTAACAGCGTTTTTACTGATCTTCTTATCTTCTTACTAGTTTGATTACTCCGCATTTCTCGAAATTAAATTTAAAGTTCGCACATTGCGCAGTAAACAAGACAAGTGAAGCTTCCGAGCATTACTGATCGCGGCAAACGTATGTAAACAAAACAAGTATGGTGGCCGGGCTGTAACCTCGATGCGAATTAGGCTGAATTTATATTGTCGATAACGCCTAAATGGTATTCTTCCACAAACTTTTATTGTTATTTTCGAAACAAGCATACAAATTTTCACCAGAATTGAAATTTTCATTACAATAAATTTCCGGAGCTTCATCTGAAAATTTACCATAATTTCGACCACTTTTCGTTTCTTACGAAAAATTAATTAGTTCTTTTGTATTATATATAAGGGTGTTTCATTAAAACGGATTATATATAAGGGTGTTTCATTAAAACGGATTAAAGTCAACATTAAATAAATCAGTTTATTGATGAAAATGTATTTATTTCTCAATTGGGTCCTGTTATTTAAGTCATGGCAATTATGTGTGAAAAATAATATCGCCCAAATGTCCGCCAAGTCTGAAAGAAGAAGAAAATAATCATTAGACGCTTAAACTTAATTCACATTATAAATCGGTCCAAGTTAATGGAAGTACCTTTACAAGAGACTTAATCATTTGAAAAAGTAAGTAAACATTTTGATTAGTATCTGTCTGTAATTCTGAGATGAGGTATTGTATACAATATTTACATTATTCGGTCTATGGTCCTCATCTTTGTTACTATATTTATCACCACGTTTCGGCCTTTCAGCATCTGTCTATATTTCTGAGATGAAGTATTATGTACACTATTTACATTATTCGGACTATTGTCCTCATCTTTGTTGCCATATTTATTACAACGTTTCGGCTTTTCAGTATCTGTTTATATTTCTGAGATGAAGTATTATGTACACTATTTACATTATTCAGACTATTGTCCTCATCGTTGTCGCCATATTTATTACAACGTTTCAGCCGTTCAGTATCTGTCTATATTTCTGAGATGACGTATTATATACACTATTTACATTATTCGGACTATTGTCCTCATCTTTGTCGCCATATTTATTACAACGTTTCGGCTCTTCCGTATCTGTCTATATTTCTGAGATGAGGTATTATGTACACTATTTATATTATTCGGACTATTGTCCTCATCTTTGTTGACATTTTAGGATCCGATTGGAAAATGGGAATATTTAAAAGCTCAGAGAAGGAAAACAGAACCAAAATGCAGTTTCTAACTTGGGACTATTGACAAAGAGGCATTCAAAAAATATGAAAAAAGTTCAAATGAAGCGGAGAGATTGTGATTATTCAGGATTTTATGATATAAAAACCAACAAATAATAATGACGTCATACACTTTTACTCCCACAAAAACAATAAAATAAAATTCGGACTAATCAAGATAATCTAATTTAAGATAGTAAATAGTATCTGTAACCCCAATTCCTGACCGAAGTACAGAAATATATTCAAAACACCTTCAAATTCCCCCAATAACAAATTATTTCATGCACAATGCCAACGTAAAGTTTACAAAATTTCAGGAAAATTAGATAAAAAATTCAAAACTAGTAATAATCATGACAAGCATAGCAAAATTAAACATAATGAAATGTGTATTTTAAAAAAAGAGATTAAATGTTTAAACTATGTTTAAACTAAATTACGTCACTTTGATTCCAACAGAC
>OZ010598.1:81066123-81083623 GCA_963932145.1 Acanthosepion lycidas | reverse complement strand
TCTGTTCACAAATCTGATAAACGAGGGTTGTTTTGCTAAAAATCCATTAGGGCTTTCATCCATTCTCCCTTAACTGCACTTGCTGTTTCAACAAATCTGAACTCCTCACATGTTCAGGTTTTCTCCGCCAAGATCTGAATTTTCCGATCGAATACCATGATAGGCTGAGCCACGTGTTGATTCCAAGGGGGATTCACAGATCTTATGACTTCGTCCTTCTGTTCGTTTGATTTTCGATTCGTTTTTATTTTTTTTCTATTTTTATTTCACCTTAAGCAAGGAGATAAAGCCACTAAGACGCAAGGAGTATACAGGGATTGAAGCGTTACTGAGAACAACAAAACGAAACGGATTTAAGGATACAAAAGATGACGATTGACGTCGCATTTAAATTTTTGTAGAATGTATTTGACAGAAGAGCAAGCAACTAGACGAGAGTTCCACTGGCGAGAAACGCGAAAGAAGAAGATGAACTTACGGTGACACTGAGCAATTTCAATAAAAAACCTTTTGAGACCTAGCTGCCAATCCTCTACTGCCATTCAATTTAGTGTAGCATGATTAAAGTCGATGTAACAAAGATAAATCTTCTTTAATGTTTCTCAGGCATTTGATTTCGTTATTGTAGATAAAAGTAAAAACAATTGGAGGTCACACTTTAAAAGAAATTCCTTAAAATTAGATATTTTTGTACTTTTTAAGGTAATGGTTTCAGGAACTACAGTGTATTTGCTTTTATTTTGACAAAAAATAAGCAATTAATTAGCAATTAACTGTAAAATAATATCATAAAACCGCACATTTTCTTTTAATCAATAAAACCAACAACTGCTTTTATTACTGCTTTGCAATTTTTTTAGCATTCTTTCCAACTGTTATGATGTTGATTTGGGGTTAGTAGAGACAAACGCCAAATAACACGTAACAATAAAAAGGGTCTTAATAGGCTGGTAAAAAGGTACAGAAATCGCCTGAGTAGTCAATAACTAGCTCAGCTAAGAAGTTCTTTGTCTCTCTGTCTCTTCTGCATGTCAACGGACATGTCACTATTTAAAGTCTTTGTTCACAGACGCAGACAAGTTCATCTTCAAGAGGGGGGGGTAGGTTTCCGACACAACACCAACAGTTTTCGAAAAAATATAGATTGCAGACTTTCCCAAGTATTCTTCAAACACTGAAAAGGCTCATTCTCACGCTTTGGGTATTCTCTTTGAACTTTCCTATCCAATTCATCCCATATCAATTCAGTGGGAAATAGTTAAGAAAATTGAGGCAACCAAGTCATAATTTCCAAAATTGTATTCCCTTTATTCACTTGAGGTAATTTTGACATAATTTAGAAAAGTGTTTTTGATCGTTGTCTTTTTGAAAGGTGAATTTTTTCCAATCATGCGTAAACTTGATATTATAGAATCTATTTGCAAAATCGAATGATGTTGTTCTTTCTTTTTTCATGATTCTTTTGACCTGAATCAAATCTCCAGCCATTTTGGTAATTTTAAAATGTCTGCTGTGGACAAGACAGATTGGTATAAAATGACAGAAGCGCCTATCTTTTTAAATTTGGATTTTTTAATGTAACTATAACAACAAAAACATTTCTATTTCAAAAGTCGGAAGACAAAACGTGTCTTTTGAAATGGCTCAATGTAATTGGTTGTAATGTGGAAAATATTATATAATTATGAAAAATAAAGAAAATTATGGAAAATAAAGAATAATATTCAAAAACGTTTGCGGTTTCTCTCTTCTTTTTAATATACACACTTTTCTCTCGTTGGTCATAACAAAATATAATGTTTGTAATAAAAAGTATTTATAATGTGCCAAAATGCATTGTGGACAAACCAATCCAAATTGTACACTACAGGAAAGGAATTGGATGCCAGAGTGCATTTCTTTTGAAAAATAAATTCCTTAACATTAAATATTTTAAGGTAAAATTTCAGGAACTTGAGCGTATTTGTTTTTTTATTTTGACAAAAATAAGCTCTTAACAGTAAAATATTATCATACAACAGCATCATATTTTCTTTTCATCAATAAAACCACCAAATGATTTTATTACTGCTTTACAATTTCTTGGCATTCTTTCCAGCAGTTTTTAAAAACAAAAATTAGATTACAATCTTTCTCAAGTATTCTTCAAACACTGAAAATGTTCATTCTCACTCTTTGGGTATTCTCTTTGAATTTTCCTATCCAATTCATCCCATATTAATTCAATAGAAAAGAGTTAAGAAAATTGAGGCAAGCCAGTCATAATTTCCAAAATTGTGTTCCCTTTATTGACTCGAGGTAATTTTGACATAATTTAGAAGTGTTTTGGATCGTTGTTTTGTTAAAAGGTGATTTTTATTCAGTCATGCGTAAACAGGATGTTATAGAAGCTATTTGCAAAACTGAATGATATTGTTCTTTCTTTTACATGATTCACTTGATATGAATCAAATCTTCAGCCCTTACGGTAGATTCAAAATGTCTACTGAAGGGTTAATGTTGAGGAAAAATATAATGTTTGTAATAAAAAGTATTTATAATGTGCCAAAATGCATTGTGAACAAAACAAACCAAATTTGAACATTTTGGTAGTTGATGTGTCTGGAGAAAGAATGAAAAATAAAAGCAAATATAAAGTTTAACAATATATATATATATATATATATATATATATATATATATATATATATATATATATATATATATGTAGTTGTACAATAGATAAAGGAAATGGCCAAATACATGCAGACGTGTATGCGTGTGCTGGTGTGCATACGCAGGCAAGCAAATAAATAATCGTTAAATTTATGCGTGAGGTGTAAAGGTAATAGTGCTCAATGCGGTTATACAGAGCAAAGATAGGTGTTAATACGTTATTGGCGTGTGACTATATTTTCACTGGGTGGTGTTCACAGATCGTCAGCCACGGGATACACCCCATAATAGACCCCGTGCCAGACGGACTGGGGAAAATTACCCGCTGAAACTACAGTCGCACGCCAAAAACATATGTACGTATATATGTACTAATATATATATATATATATATATATATATATATATATATATATATATATATATATATATATATATATATATATATATATATATATATATATATATATATATATATATATATATATATATATAAAAGGCTCAAACACTACTATTCCATGATTATAAATTATTGCATTGGAATCATAAGCACGATCCAATTCATCAAACGTACAAATTCAAAAAGCTTTTTGAATTTGTACGTCTGATGAATTGGATTGTGATTACGATTCCAATGTAATCAATTATAATCATGGAATATTAGTGTTTGAGCCTTTTAAATTATATTCTTACAGTCATGGACATTGAGTTCTACCTGGATTCTATCCTCTTGGAAATTTTTGTATATATATATATATATATATATATATATATATATATATATATATATTAAAAAGAAGAGAGAAAGCGCAAACGTTTTTGGTTGTAATGTGGAAAATATTATATAATTATGAAAAATAAAGAAAATTATGGAAAATAAAGAATAATATTCAAAACCTTTGCGGTTTCTCTCTTCTTTTTAATATACACACTTTTCTCTCGTTGTAACCACTATAACCTCTTCCCTTTATATATTTATATATATCTATATACACGTATATATATATATATATATATATATATATATATATATATATATATATATATATATATATATATATATATATGGTGGAAATTGGAAAAAAAAATCTTAGATTTTGTCGACACGTTTTGTCTTCCGACTTTTGAAATAGAAATGTTTTTGTTGTTATAGTTACATTAAAAAATCCAAATTTAAAAAGATAGGCGCGTCTGTCATTTTATACCAATCTGTCTTGTCCACAGAATTGATCTGGGAATTTAACTATATATATATATATATGCTGCTAAAATATACCGGACCTACTGAAGACTATACATATATATGCTACTACTATTACTAGTGGACCCTCCCATCGTTTTCGACGCATGAGAATCAAGCAATTCAGTTCATAGACCCAACGCCCAGTCTGGCTACTACCTGCACATTTTTTATTAGAGTGGTGAAGGCTTTGGAAGAACCGAAGACAGAGAACTGGCGCACAGTATGCCACAACGTCCCCAAACGACATTTTAAATCCAGAGTGGGTCTCCTCCCAGACGGTTCGCAAACCAAATCTAAAGGAACCAGTCTCTCCGGCTGTTTACCCATAGCTGGAAGTGTTGTTGGGTGGAGAAGTGATGGATTCATATATTTCCCCAAGTCATAAGATCTGTGAATCGCTCTTGGAATCATCACGTGGCTCAGCCTATCATGGTATTCGATCGGAAAGTTCAGATCTTGGCGGAGAAAACCTGAACATGTGATGAGTTCAGATTTGTTGAAGGACCAAGTGCAGTTTAGGGAAAATGGTTGAAAGCTCTAATGGATTTTTGGTAAAACAACCATCGTTTATCAGATTTGTGAACAGAAAATGGCGAAGCATTTGGAATTCTCTTTTTCAATGCGTGTGTGTCGTTCTCTTTGTCTTTGTTTTCACATTAGGATTCTTTCTTTCTTTTTCAATTTGTCTATATTGACTTAGTCGCTTCTAATGTTTTTCTTTCTTTTTTTCTTTCTTTCTTTCTTTCTTTCTTTCTTTAGTTTTACTTTCTTTCTTTGTTTATTTGGATGTTTCTTTCTTTCAATCATTTCCAGTCTGGGTTCATTGACTCGCCCCTTCAGCTTTCTTTCTTTCTTTGTTTATTTATATGGTTCTTTCTTTCATTCATTTCCAGTCTGCGTTCACTGGCTCGTCCCTTTAGCTATTTTTCTTTCTTTCTGTCTTTCTTTTATTCTTTCTTTCTTTCTTTCTTTCTTTCTTTCTTTCTTTCTTTCTCTTTTTATTTTTATGTTTCTTTATTTCTTTCATTCATTTCAAGTCTGTGTCCATTGACTCGTCCCTTCAGAATTCTTTCTTTCTTTCTTTCTTAATTTGTATGAGCCTTTCTTTCTTTCTTTCTTTCTTTCTTTCTTCTTTTCTTTCTTTCTTTCTTTCTTTCCTTCTTTCTTTCTTTCTTTCTTTCTTTAGTTTTATTTTCTTTCTTTGTATATTTGTATGTTTCTTTCTTTCATTCATTTTCAGTCTGGATTCATTGACTTATCCCGTCAAATTCATTCATTCATTCATTCTTTCTTTCTTTCTTTCTTAATTTGTATGAGCCTTTCTTTCTTACTTTCTTTCTTTCTTTCTTTTTGTTACACATTCATTTTCTTTCTCTCTTTTTATCAAACTTCATTTTTCTCCCTTATTTTTAGTTCTTTCTTATTGCCGAACTTTCTTTCCTATTGTGTATCTTTTTCTTTCTTTTTCTCTTAATTTTCGAAGTCCTTTCTTTCAGGCTTTCTTTTATAAGGCCGGGATTTCTTTCTCTCTTTTTCTCTTTCCTTTCTTTCTTATTTTTATAATTGTTACTTTTTCTGTCTATTCCATTCTTTCTTCCTTTCATGATCTTTTCTATATTGTTGTAGCGTTTTCTATCTTCTTTCTTTCTTTCTTTCTTTATTGTTGTAGCGTTTTCTGTCTTCTTTCTTTCTTTCTTTATTGTTATAGTGTTTTCTGTCTTCTTTCTTTCTTTCTTGTAGTGCTGTCTTTCTTTCTTTCTTTCTTTCTTTCTTTCTTGTAGTGCTGTCTTTCTTTCTTTCTTTCTTCCTTTCTTGTAGTAATGTGATGAGTTCAGATGTGTGTGTGTGTGTGTTGTTCTCTTTGGCTTTGTTTTCACATTAGGATTCTTTCTTTCTTTCTTTCTTGTAGTGCTGTCTTTCTTTTTTTCTTTCTTTCTTTCTTTCTTTCTTTCTTTCTTTCTTTCTTGTAGTAATGTGATGAGTTCAGATGTGTGTGTGTGTTGTTCTCTTTGGCTTTGTTTTCCCATTAGGATCCATTCTTTCTTTCTTTCTTTCTTTCTTTCTTTCTTTCTTGTAGTGCTGTCTTTCTTTCTTTCTTGTAGTAATGTGATGAGTTCAGATGTGTGTGTGTGTTGTTCTCTTTGGCTTTGTTTTCCCATTAGGATCCATTCTTTCTTTCTTTCTTTCTTTCTTTCTTTCTTTCTTTCTTTCTTTCTTGTAGTGCTGTCTTTCTTTCTTTCTTGTAGTAATGTGATGAGTTCAGATGTGTGTGTGTGTTGTTCTCTTTGGCTTTGTTTTCCCATTAGGATCCATTCTTTCTTTCTTTCTTTCTTTCTTTCTTTCTTTCTTTCTTTCTTGTAGTGCTGTCTTTCTTTCTTTCTTGTAGTAATGTGATGAGTTCAGATGTGTGTGTGTGTGTGTGTGTGTTGTTCTCTTTGGCTTTGTTTTCTCATTAGGATTCTTTCTTTCTTTTTCAATTTGTCTACATTGACTTAATCCCTGCTGGTGTTTTATCTTTATTTGTTTCATCTTCCAAGAAATGTGGATAGGTAGAAGATGACCGATTTCATGGCGAGCACATTCCCGCTGACCTCAATCCTTTGGATTTTAATCTGTGGGATCACCTAAAAAATAGTTTCTGCAGCAGATATGAATAATGCAGATATATATTTTTATATATCAAGAACAATATTGTGGAAAAATGTATACTTGTGACGCGTTTTGTCCTTTAGGACTGCATCGGGCAAAATTTTTGTCGGTGCGACTACACATGCGCAGAAATGAGGGATCATGGGATTTTTGTTTTTTATTCTAGCCAATTTCATTTAGATATTTTTTCCTTTTTATTTCCATTACATTTGTTAGTAGATATTACACACTATGATAACACTCTTCCTGTCAAAACTTCTATTAGTAAGAAATGTTTTTTTAATTGTAGCCACGCAATTAGTTTTTCAACATGTAGTGGAATTCGCGTACATAGAGCTGACATGCCAAATAAACAAAATAGTATTAGATAAATTTTAGTAGATAATACCAAATTATTAGATAGACAAGTGAAAACAAAGATTCCAAATTCTGGTGGCTCTTGTAATAAAAGAGAAAGAACCAACATTAAATGAGTTGTTTTTCTATTTTTTTATTTTTTTCTTTCTTTATTTATTTGTATGTTTATTTCTTTCATTCATTTCCAGTCTGGGATCGTTGACTGGATTTTTCTTTCTTTCTTTCTTTCTTTCTTTCTTTCTTTGTCATTAGCCACTCTTTCTTTAATTTCTTACATCTTTCTCTAAAAACACCCTCATTCTTCTACCAGTTATATTTTTCCTTCTTTATTTCATTCCTCCCATCTTATTCTCTTTATTTTCATTTATCCATTCCTGTCTTTCTTTCTTTCTGTCTTTCTTTCTTTTCCAATCTGGATTCATTGACTCGTCTTTTCAGATGTTTTCTTTCTTTCTTTTTTCTTTCTTTTTTCTTTCTTTATTGCTCATTACGATATGCGATGCCTTGCTCCACGTGACTCTATATATATATATATATATATATATATATATATATATATATATATATATATATATATAATTTTAATAGATAGCAATAAAGTTTTAGATAGGACACAGTAAAAAGAAAGACTCCGAATTCTGGTGACTCTTGTAATAAAAGAGAAGGAAACAACATTAAATAAGTTTTTTTTTTCTATTTAAGGGGCCGTCTATTGAAGTATGTCTAATATAAAAGAAAGAAACACACACATGAAAAGATTCACTTTGAATGTTTAGATGATGAAACTATGAGTGATAGAAATCGGTTCCATCAAATAAGAAAACGGCGGAATTCAAAAGCAATTGCGTAAATAAGCACAGAAAATTCATTGAAAACCAATCGTGTATTATTCGAAAGTACTCGGGAAAAATATCATAAAATATAAGCTATTATGAATTTTAGCAAAATTTACTATCAAAACACAACTTATTCAGAAATTTTAAAGATTTCATAAAAAATGAATGAATAGAATCTCTCTCTCTCTCTCTCTCTCTCTCTCTATATATATATATATATATATATATATATATATATATATATATATAAAGGAAAAAACTTAAAGCATCATCGAAAACACGGTTATAAATTATAATATATTTCAACGGGTAACTCTAATCTGACCGAAATTACAAATGGTTTAAATTTAAATTTATCCCTAATATTTAAAAAAAAAAAAACAGTTGTCAATAATATAAATCCCCAGGAAATGGACTTTCTAGGTTAAGCGTCTCGACTTCAAATTATATTGTTTTTTTGTTTTTTTTAAATATTCTGGATGAATTTAGATTTCAGCCATTTGTAATTTCGGTCTCATAAGATGGCTGTTAAAAACTTACCCGTTTAAATAAATTATAATTTATAACAGTGCTTTCGATTGTGCTTTAAGGTTTTCCTTGATGTATATCATATTGCTCTCTTTATGGATCCATCTTTTTACTATTTTATATTTAAAAAGACCTACTTGGATTATCCTTTCCACTTACGGACTTGATATTATTATCTAACTAATATATATATATATATATATATATATATATATATATGTAAAACATCAATAAAATCAGCAACACGTAATGGAATTTGTCTTTTTTACAAAAAATGTTAGCGAGAATTCTTGCTGCCTAAATATACCGTATTTAAATATATATATATATATATATATATATATGTGTGTGTGTGTGTGTGTGTGTGTGTGTGTGTGTGTGTTGGGTGAAAGAGGGAGAGAAGCATGGAGATATAGATAAAATGACTTCTGAAGCTAACTATTCTTCTAGCGATAGATAGACGTTTTTATTACATTATATCAATTTTTATATTTCCTTGTTCTTTTGTGTTTCTAATCTTTTTCTCTTTTTTTTTAATTGTTTTTGGCAACTGACTGATCTCACATTTCTGGAAATCTCACTTTATCACTCCGGGTTCTGTGTTCATTCTCCCTTAACTTTCCTGTAAATGAAATGCTGTTAACGGCCCCCTAAATAGCAAAGAATCGCCAACACAACAAAAGGGAAAAGACCGGACGATATTAAATAATATACCCACGCTTCAGTGGACCAGCAAAAACGTCCACTGGCCACATATACGGGCATACCCAAACCTTCATGTTGTAGTTAATATTGCCTTCGTAATCATGATGCAGGAGCTTACATACGCGCGCACAAACACATGCAAGCGTGAGCTCACACACACACGCATATATATATATATATATATATATATATATATATATATATATATATATATGAAATTTACATATTGCATATATAAACGTCTGATTTATGAGTGTGTGTGTGTGTGTGTGTTTTTCAATGGTGGAATTAATGTCTGCTGGCTTAAAGGTCGAAATCTTTTTTAAACAAAACGTACCTCCAAACAGGAATCGAACGTGTGTTCATTTTTATTTTAAGGAACCACTTATTGATAATGAAGCATTTCTTTGCCCTGATGACAGCCCGTAGCTTTATGGTAAAACATGTTTCGATGGAAAATGATTTAAATTAAAAAAAAACAAAAACAACGGTGTCTAATCAAACACAGCTAAGAGCTAAACATATCATTCATAGATATTTTATCAGATCAGAAACTCCGTTAACTGCTCTGAGATTAGTAGTATATATATATATATATATATATATATACATATATATATATATATATATATATATATATATATATATATATATATATATATATATATACATTGAGGCAAGCTTCATTGAATAACTTAGACAATTATGTCTGTTAATTTTCAATAGAATCCGTTCATATTCTCGGATGAGTGGTTTGGTTTTATAAGAGAAAAAATTACCGTGTTGATACAAATTATTTTCTTCTGGGTACTTTCGACATTAATAGAATTTCATCTTCAGGACGTGTTTTTCAGACAAAAATCTAATGTATATTTCCAAAGACAAAATTACTATGTTCACCATAATATTTATGTTGGCCATACTACGACCATGTTGTCTCGGCGGTCAGCAATTCCGCCTTTATACAAGTTTCATTAAAAAGGTAATGCTGTTAAGTTTTTTATATAATTTTTTCTTGTGTTAAAACAAACATTAGATTTAGTAAAAAGCGATCAGTCAGTGTATTTCTGGAGGATAATAGATTTAAGGCAAGCAATCTTTCTAAATAATTTCCCAGAATTTGGCTACCATACTCACAGACTGTTGGATAGTATATCTACGAAACGCCTCGCCAGAAACGATAATTGGAGCTCTTTATTTTTCGCTTGATATGTCTGTACACAAAAACAAAATGCACACACACAAACATATATATATATATGCATATTTATTTATTAAAGACATTTTTATGTTTAACGTTATAGATACAAGTATTTAAGTAAATGCTCTGTTTATAATAAACAGTATTAAATAACATTTACCGGCCTGAATGTCCGAGAAATTTTCATAGAAAATATTCGTTCTTTGACAGGATTCGAACCTGCATCCTATACGGAACCGTCATTTACGCTGGCGTGCTTTACCGTTAGGCTACAAAGAAGCGTTCGGTAGACAAGGTCGAATTTACTACTTATAAACTCAATCTTCCATGAATCTCGAATATTCATAACTGCTCATGGCGTATCAAATGTAAACAAATGACGTCATATATTACGAAATGGACATTCAGGCCGGTAAATGTTATTTAATACTGTTTATTATAAACAGAGCATTTACTTAAATACTTGTATCTATAACTTTAAACATAAAAATGTCTTTAATAAATAAATTGTCGGACTTTGTCCATTTCGTAATATATATATATACGCTCTATCTCTGATATTGAGCACTTTATTCCATAAATATAGCACACCTTAAGACTATATTTCTTTATATATATATATATATATATATATATCGTGTCAGCCACGCAGAACACACACAAAAACACACTATGATAGGAATAAAAGAATCAACCTCCCGTTAATGAAAAGTGCATATATAAAAGAAAAAACTAGAAATATAAACAGTCAATTGCTGGCAACCTTAGGATTGTTTAGTTTTAACGAAATTAAAAAAGATCGTTTTATTTTTTTTTTTAGACAATACTTATATCAACGTGCAATTAAAAAATCAATTGGATTAATTTAGCTTACTGAACCTACATTTGAAGAGCTAAGAAAATAATCAATCCCTTATTTATTATCTTTTATAATCATTTTACCATCTAGAAAGGCAATAAAACCACAAAGATTCAATGGTTTACTGAGTGTTAGAGAATATGAAGAAAAAATATTATTCAGAAGCGAGGACAATAAACAACTGGAATTAGAAGACATAAGGTAACTATTGACATTGCATTTAATTTTTTAAGATCAAAGTTGACTGGGAAACAAGAAGCCAGGAGGGAGTTCCACAAGCGAGAAGTGCGAGAGAAGAAACTGATAGCATAGAACTTACGAAATATAATTCAAAATTACTGCCAATCTAGTACTGCGCTTAAATTCATCATATCTAGGTAACACGGAGGAAAGTTCATGCGAAAAATTACCATGAAAGTATTTATGAAAAAGACACACGGAAGCTACGTTACGGCAGTAGGAAAGTGACTGAAGCCGAGATGCCAGATCAGGTCTAAATATACAGCAGGAGCACCAATCTAGATATGGCCGTAAATTTAAGAAATGTCACATATCCAGAAAAGAGAAAGAAAGGATTTACAGATTCTGAAGTAAGTATGGATATATGTCTCTTGCGGAGTTAGTTTTGTTAGCGACCAACGTAATCCCTTGGGTGCGATGCTAAAACTATTTAAGTGGTTCGCTTTCTTGTGAAATGAAAAAAGATATAAAACCTTAAAAAGGGCCTAAATCAACATCAGCCCTTTTTGTAGTTACATACGAATTTTGTTTTAACTTGGGGTCTAAATTAACAAAAACATTTGTATCAGAATATGGAGATTGCTCGTTTCGAAAAGGAAAAAAATACATGTAAAGACATCAAGGTTAGGGTTACACCCTTTTAGACTCACCTTGATTTAGCAGTGACAACTGTATAAGGAGAATATTTAAAATCTGAACCGACAGTGCGTATTATACGCCGGTGTCTACATGGGATGCAAGAGAGAGATATTTCTGGGATCAGTTAATAATTACCGATAAAATTCCTCTCGACCATTATCCAAGCGTTGGTTTGGTATTTTGATACCATCTATATTCAGTGTTCCTAGGCGATCATGGCTCTCCACAATATCCCGTCTTTTGTGGCTCTTAAAATGTTTTCTTTTTCTTATCTCTCCCAAACATTTCTTCGCCATCCATTTACTATATAGATCGCTATGTTTTCTCCGTCCTTCTTGCCTTCAATCTGTCTTGAGAGTTTCAAATTTGCCAAGCCCTCTTTCCAGATTATGTTCCCTACGAATTTCAACTTTCTCTTTTTTATGTTAAATGTGTCCTTTTTGCTTAGATTATCTATAAAATTTACATATTTCGTTCATAGTATTCTCAGCATCCTTCTGTAGAACCACATTTCTGTTACTTCAAGTCTCTTCTGCATCTACGATATTTTCCAGAATTCATTGCCATATAGTAAGAATGATATTATATAACCGTTCTGTACTCTTTTCTTTGTTTCTAAAGATTTCTGGGGATTTTTAATACTTTACTTTTTACATACAAGTCCATATATTGTGTAACAGTGAGTTCCCACTTCGGTTTGAATCCATAGTGCCACCCAGAGTTATAGAACCTAGTCTGTCCTGCTATTTACCCATAGCTGGGGGAAGAAGAAATAGCTTCAAACATTTCCTACGCAAGTGAATGTAATGAATTTGACCCGAATTAGAATTCCTCAAACTGAACCTCAATTTATTACTCCACCAAGCACACACACACACACACACACACACACACACACACACACACACACACATATATATATATATATATATATGCATATGCCAGAAGACGCATATTTTTTATAACAAGATTTCTCGAATATTCAATAGATGAATATTAGGTAGATATAAATAAATAAAAATGCTGTTTAATGAATAAACAAATCGAACCATCTACACAAATATCATTTTCTATTTAAGGAATCACATTTAAATAAGTAAATTAAGAATCAGTCGGATTTAATAAATATATATATATGTGTATGTGTGTGTGTGTGTGTGTGTGTTTATATGTACATACAGGTGGCTGCTGAAGTAGGTATAAAGTAAGTATTCTGTCTGAATTGCCATTATCATAATCGTGGTTTGAAGCTTCATTTAATACTAGAATAAATTTGATACATTAAACTCATTTTTAAGATTTTTATTTTCATAATTTTTATTATAATTTTTGTTTATTAATAAATAATAATAATAAATGTTTTGAAGGTAAACTGGCAATTTAACGTTGCTTGGTAATTTAACGGACGAGGAGCGCAAATGGCTTTTCAAACAGTGCTGGCAGACATTATTATTGTGTTGTTTTTTTTTTTCATTACTGTATACCCATATTTGCATATTATTATTATTAGTAGTAGTAGTACTATTACTATTATTATTATTATATAAAATAATACTTAACATAATAATAATAACAATAATAATAATAATAATAATAATAATAATAATAATAATAACAGTTCGTCTGAATTTATTATGCAAATCACATAAACGTAAATAACTCGAATTTGCTTTGAAAAAATTTTCTCAGATTTTAAAGATTAATTTAGACTTCAAAACAAAGCTTGAGTTAGATTTTTACGCCGCAGTTTCAACATGTTTTATTAAAGGATATTACATTTATTATATAAACTGCAGCCAGAAGATATTAGGTAGATTAAACTAATATTAGGTTAAAGCCGCTGAAATTTAATATCTTTTTTTTTTTAATCTGTTAAACATGAATAATGAAAAGGATCTAATAAATGCTAAACAAAGAAACTCAGAAAGTTATTGAATGAGTGAATGTCCACATTGGAGGTCATTGAACGATAAAGAGGGCTGTTGAAAAAATAACTATGTTGAGAATTAAAATGAAAGGAAAATGCGTTATGAAATTGTGTCCCCGAGAGAAACGCAAAATAAGGCGGGCCCAAAAGAAGAAAAGTGTAGAATACATCACAAATTGGGATCTGTTAAGTAATCTTCTAGGCAAGGTACTGTCAATTATTTTAAATCGTCAAAACTGAGTGAAGAAATAGATGAAAATTGACTTTTCTAATGCAATGTTCACGGACGAATCTCGCGTGGCACTCGTTAGATGTGATGTATGAACCAAAAGCTGATCAATGCATTAAGTATATATATATATATATATAGATATAAATAAATCTAGTCTTAAGGTGTGCTATATTTATGGAATAAAGTGCTCAATATCAGGGATAGAGCGTGTGTAAATATAAAAGTGAACATAGAAGTCAACACTTAGAGGCGACAGTCTGTTTCATCTGTCGCCTCTAAGTGTTGACTTCTATGTTCACTTTTATATATATATATATATATATATATATATATATATATATATATATATATATATATATATATATATATTCGACTCTCCTGTCAAATTCGGCGTATGAGGGTCAGTTTTTAGGAAAACGACAGCCCAGACAACAGCACATATGATTTGATTATAGTGGTGAAAGATTTACGCAGGACCATCCACACTTTTTGAAGGGCCGAATACAGAGACCTGGTGCACTACGTGTCACAAGGTCCCCAAACGATCCTCCGCAGATTTTGAATTCAGAGTTGTTCTTCTCCTAGACCAGATCCCTAGTCTGTCCTGCTATTTTCTTGTAGCTGGAGGAAGAAGAAGATGATTCATATATTTCCCAAGTGACAGTACACGTAATTCACGTAAGTGAATATAATGGACTGGACTGCAATTCGAACTCGGTTCTCTGATTCCTCAATCTAAGCCGCTATCGATTACTCCACATACATACGTACATACATGCATGTATGTATGTATGCCATGGGTAAACTTTCACCATTTTATATTTTTAATTCGTTTGTTTTTGATTTTGTCAACTACACAGTATGGTAGGATCAGTTGGGCAACGACTGTAAGAAAAAGAGCACCACGACGAAAATCAATATTGGAGACGCCATACTGTACTGCATGGCATTCGCGCCGGAAGCTTCAATATGAACATTTGATAGTGTTTCAGTGCACGTCATCTACAAAGATAAATCACTTAAATAACATAAAGAAATACACTACCCCAGTCGACCCGACCAAAAACAAATAAATTATTTATCTATTACGAAAAATTTAAAACCGCTAACCTTATCCTAAAAAGTAACAACATACCTTCAAATTTAAAACTACAAAGAAAGAACATTATTTACAATTTCAAATTCACTTTAAGGAACTGTGTTCCTGATCAAACCAAACTCATAAAGAATTACATAGGTCAGACTACTACATGCCTATCCAGACGACTTATGTTACACCTATCCGACCGGAGCTGCATTAGAACACATTTAAATACACACACAAACCTACCGTAATATACTAGTAGAAAATACAAGCATAATAATCACTTCCACATGTAAAAAAATTAAAAATAATGGAAGCCTTAATAATAAAAAAGAAAAAGCCAACACACAATAGTATTAACTACGAATAAGGACAAAATGCGCTGACTGTGTTTGGAAAATAAAACACCGCTACAACTCTAGATACATAAACGCAACCGATACATCCAGTTAAAAAGTAGAAATAAAATCATCCTTGATAGTGGCTAAAAGTATAGCCGAAAGGACTCGGAATAAGAAAACATTTGGGCAGATTCTACACATTGTATCCAAAAAAGAAAATACTTGTTCGAACAAGAATAATTAAATAAAAAACTTAATCAAAGTACCTTTTCCGTTATCTTTAAAGAAACATATATATACACATTGTAGTGGACTTATATCTGATTGGGTCATCTGCCTAAAATCAAAATTTTGTTTCCCTTGGGCACTTTTTGTTGACCATGTTTGCCGTAGTCTCTGAATATGGAATCGAGTGAAGTCCTAATTTGTTCAGTATTAGAGATTGGCAGTGAAGATTCAGAGAAAGTAGCGGCTGTTAAGTAATTCTTTAAGTCTTCGATATCAGGTTGGCAGTGGCGATATTTTGGGAGAAAAAACAAAATGGCTGCCTTTATACACGTCGCATTGAATATTTTGAGCTTTCTGATTGGTTAACCCTTCTATTGGTGAACTATAAAATGAGCCAGCTCATTTTGACTGGCTCACTAGTACATATGCCCAAAGAACTGCAACACTTTTGTCTGCAAATCGATTAAAATAACTCTGCGTTTAGTAAAAATTGTTAGAGAAACTTTTAGCTTCATCAAAATAGTATTTGTTTATTGTTCCATTATTATATAAATTAGTTCATTTTTTTAAATTTATTTTAATACTTAATATTTACTAATAATTTTGATGAATCATTCAACAATATATTTCCCTTCATTATTTACGAACTCCAGCCAACTGTTCAATGTCTAACCCTCAACATATTCATCATGCTCCGTTTTTATGCTCTATATCGTTGTTGAACGAATCACCCCTTAAATTTTCACACAGCAACCAAAAACGATGGTATTCTGAATAGCTAAATCAAGGGAATATGCTAGGCGTTTCAGAACTTCCTAACCTAGTTCTTTCTTTGTATCCACGAGTAGTCTAATAACCCGCGAGCTAACTGGCTGCAATGGAGAAGCTCTGGAGTTTTTTTTCTCTCGGTCAATGACTGTGGCACCCATGTGCCGTAAGTGAAGATGTCGAGCGACAATAACATGAAAGTTTCTTCTTTAATCGGTGCGTGAAATTGGTTCTCAGCAAATTGAACAGGTCTGCCAGAACACAGAGAATCTGTAAATTCAATCTTCCTCTTCATGTAAATCGGGGAAATCTCTGTACCATGAAGTCATCTTCGTACACAGCGCAAATATCTGGAGCAGTTTTGTTAGTTTTGCAAAAATTATGTCGTACATCGTCATTCTTGGCTACTCGGCATTCTATCTGAAAGGGGTGTCTAAACTGAAATAAAATTTCAATCAAGTTAGACAGCAGTTTCACTGGATGATCAGATTTAATTCTAAGCAAAAACATGCTACGAATGATTATTCTTCGAGATCATTCGCAGAACCTCAGAAAAAAAACGAACGACTATATATGTAACAATTTAATATTTTCAGAGACAATGTCAAAATATTTTACAAGCTTGTGTCTTTAGCGTAAATGGAGCACTTAGTTCGGAAAAATGCCTGTTCAAGAGGTGCAATTATTAAACGTTATCGCTGCAGGTAAATACTTTTGTGAAATTTAATGTGGCTAATACAAAATAAATTGTTTACAATGTGAAAAAGTTTATATCGGGAAGACATCACGGGATCTAAAATCTCGTATCTACGAGTACAAAAGTGATTTACGCTCAAACAATCCTTCAAACTTGTCATAATTTTCATTTTACTAATAACACCGGAATTAAAAAAGAACATAATTATTTAAAGAGAAAGTACTTTGAGACACTAATAATAATAGCAATATTACCAACTATAAACACTCGTCTAAAACATTATAATACACTGCTAACCTTTAATGAATTCA
>OZ010598.1:81036123-81061123 GCA_963932145.1 Acanthosepion lycidas | reverse complement strand
ATATATATATATATATATATGAGCAGCATCCTTTCTTGTAAACATCTTTCGTTAAATATGACAAAAAGGACATTTTATTAATTTTCTTATTTAGTTTTTTTTTTCAATTTTTCAAGCGTTATTACATATTTCTGGCTGATGGGCGTATTCGAGTGCAAAGGTTCTCAATGTTGCCCATAGTCCCAAGCGGTTTCGCCAAATTCTTCAGCCATTTTCAAGACGGGTTGTTTGAGGTTTATTTTATTTTTATGTCGTTTATTTTCCTGTTTTGACTGTTTCATATGTAGTTTATTTTCGTGATGTTTTGAATACTAGTAGGAGCGTTTTTTTTTCCCAGCCTTCACGTACTGAGCGCGTCTGGGATTCGAGTAAGCGTCTTACCATGTTTTTTAAAAACTTTCAACACTCCGTTACTGCTGTTAAATATATTTGAAAATTTTATTGATGCTACAAAACTAAATAAACGACATAAACAGACAAAATTTATTTTTAATATTACCACAAATGACAAAAGAAAAAAAAAAGAGAAATGAACTACCTAACCTACCTCGCTCAACAGAGCTAAATCGAGGTAAATAAATAAGTATATATTATCAATAAAAATTACTTTTATGTGAAATATGTGAAAATAATTATTTAAATGGAAATCAAATAGAGGCCAGGGACAGAATCCATAGTGGTAGACAGCCTACCATCGTTGGGAGAGCTTCTGCGTAGCATGGAAGGACTCTTTATTGTACAGATTTGGAGAGATGGAGAAGTGCCAAAAGATTGGAGGGATGCAACAATGATACCTATATATAAGGGTAAAGGTACCCTGGAATTATGTGGTCATTGTAGGATTGCTCTCCTTTCTTCGGCAGGTTAGATCTTAGCCTCTGTTCTTCTATTAATGTTAAACCAGAAAATACCTGAAAATATACTGCCTGAGTCACAGTGTAGTTTCCGCCGACACAGAGGGACCCCGGATATGATTGTTGCAGCAGGACAAATCCAGAATAACGGACCGTTATCACACATTTGTAGATCTGAGGAAGGCTTTTGACCCGGTAAATTATGCTGCTCTTTTGAAAATCCTCTCAAAATTGGGCTGTCCTCTTCCACTTTCACAATATTCTGAGGTCCTCCCATAACAGATCCATAGTGGTAGAACTTGATCGCAAACCTGGGCTAAGTTCTGCGTGGCATAGAGGGACTCAATATGGGCAGAGGTGTTGGGGTTGATGGCCTTCCTGATGAGATAATCCGTTACAGTGGAACACATTTAAGTCAACTTGTGCATGATCTTATTGTAAAGATTTGGAAAGATGGAGAAGTACCAAATGATTGGAGGGATGCAACAATGATACCTATATATAAGGGTAAAGGTACCCTGGAAGTATGTGGTCATTGTAGGATTGCTCTCCTTTTTTCGGAAGGTTAGATCTTAGCCTCTGCTCTCCTATTAAGGTTAAACCAGAAAATAATTGACAATATAATGCCGGTGTCACTGTGTGGTTTCCGCCAACACAGAAGGACCGCAGATATGATTTTCAGAGCACGACAAAACCATGAAAAGTGTTGGGAACAACAAATGCACCGTTGTCAAATATTTGTAGATCTGAGGAAGTCTTTTGACCCTGTTAATCGTGCTGCTCTTTGGAAAGTCCCCTCAAAATTGGGCTGTCCTCTCACACTTTCACAAGATTCTGAAGTCCTTCCATGACGGTATGGTAGCCTGCGTCTGTTTTAGTGGTATGCTTACGGGGCCCATCAAGGTTGAAAATCAAGTCAAGCAAGATCTTCTGGCTCCCTCACTGTTTTCTGTCTACTTAGCAATTGTACTACTAGATGCGTTCGGAGAATGCCAAGATGGTATTATAAGTTATAAGTCAACTGGCAAGCTTTTCAACATACGTAGGCTTGCAGCAGACAAAAGCCTTTTTTTTTAATTAGCGCGCAACCTTATCTATGGCGATGACTGACCTCGACTCACACACAATTCAGCACGCACAGGAGTTCATGGATCAACTATCAGGGTCATGTAAGGCTTTTCAACTGTTCATCAGCCATGACAAGACATTGGTAATGTATCAACCTGCCCGAAGAATTCAGTATATAGAGCCATCA
The DNA here is from genome assembly GCA_963932145.1 of Acanthosepion lycidas. Classification (NCBI taxonomy): domain Eukaryota; kingdom Metazoa; phylum Mollusca; class Cephalopoda; order Sepiida; family Sepiidae; genus Acanthosepion; species Acanthosepion lycidas. The sequence continues at coordinate 81,059,014 of OZ010598.1, read as the reverse complement.
ATTTATGTTGATGGTAGTCGACTTGGAGTCGTAAACAAATTTGTATACCTTGGTAGCATCCTCAACTGTTTCTTTGACGATGAGATAGCGTAACGGATTAAGAAGGCCTCTGATGTATTTGCAGCACTCAAGTTCCGTGTCTAAAGTCAGAAGGACATAAAAAAGCAGACAAACATTAAAATATATAATGCCTGAGATGTTATCTCTGCTATATTCATGTGAGACATTGGTAGTCAATCGCAGACATCTGAAGATACTGGAACGTTTTCATCAACGATGCTTTCGGTCTGTGCTTGAAATTCATTGGATGTCTCATATCCCCGATACTGTTGTTCTACAAAAGGCCAAATCCCTCTCTGTGAAAGCAATTATACACAAATAAAGACTGCGATGGACAGGCCATGTTATTTGTATGGCAGATGTCAGAATGCCAAAACAATTAATGTATGGAGAATTTAAATTGGAAAAAGACCGCAACACAAATGAAAACTTCGCCACAAAGATTGCTTTAAATAATCACTATACAAGTGCAAAATTGGTCTGGATAACTGGGAGACTCTAGCTGAAGACTTGGTTCTTGGAGAACTGGTATTGCTGATGACATCAAGATCTTCCATGAGGCATCACAATAATATGCAGAACTGAAGAGATGGGTTCGGAATGGATCCCTGAATTGCCATGAGGTGCCAACTTGGCCTTGTGCAAAATGCAGTGGGATATGTCTGTCCAGGGCAGGTTTGATCAGTCACCAGAAATCACACCAACACCAGCAGTCTATTGCGCCTGACGATTTCAAAATGGCATGCATTGAATGCCCAACCAGCAATAGAGTGTGCAAATCCAGTCGGGCTTGGCAAAGCTTATAAAAAAAAAATGAAAAAAAAAACAGATTGGAAATGATGATGTTCAAATTCAACTTCCACCACCCAGAGATGATTTGACATGCCATATTTGTAACAAGAAATGCAGATCAGTGGCTGGCTTTATGAGTCACTGTCGTTCACAGAACAAATGAATGCAGTGGGAGTTTAACTGATGTACTGGACATGTGAGAGGCAGTTTAACTGATGGACTGGACATGTCAGACGGAGTTTAACTGATGGACTGGACATGTCAGACGGAGTTTAACTGATGGACTGGACATGTCAGGAGGAGTTTAACTGATGGACTGGACATGTCAGGAGGAGTTTAACTGATGGACTAGACATGTGAGAGACAGTTTAACTGAGGGACTGGACATGTCAGGAGGAGTTTAACTGATGGACTAGACATGTGAGAGGCAGTTTAACTGATGGACTGGACATGTCAGACGGAGTTTAACTGATGGACTGGACATGTGAGAGGCAGTTTAACTGATGGACTGGACATGTCAGGAGGAGTTTAACTGATGGACTGGACATGTGAGAGGCAGTTTAACTGATGGACTGGACATGTCAGGAGGAGTTTAACTGATGGACTGGACATGTGAGAGGCAGTTTAACTGATGGACTGGACATGTCAGGAGGAGTTTAACTGATGGACTGGACATGTGAGAGGCAGTTTAACTGATGGACTGGACATGTCAGGAGGAGTTTAACTGATGGACTGGACATGTGAGAGGCAGTTTAACTGATGGACTGGACATGTCAGGAGGAGTTTAACTGATGGACTAGACATGTGAGAGGCAGTTTAACTGAGGGACTGGACATGTCAGGAGGAGTTTAACTGATGGACTGGACATGTGAGAGGCAGTTTAACTGATGGACTGGACATGTCAGGAGGAGTTTAACTGATGGACTGGACATGTGAGAGGCAGTTTAACTGATGGACTGGACATGTCAGACGGAGTTTAACTGATGGACTGGACATGTGAGAGGCAGTTTAACTGATGGACTGGACATGTCAGACGGAGTTTAACTGATGGACTGGACATGTGAGAGGCAGTTTAACTGATGGACTGGACATGTCAGACGGAGTTTAACTGATGGACTGGACATGTGAGAGGCAGTTTAACTGATGGACTGGACATGTCAGACGGAGTTTAACTGATGGACTGGACATGTGAGAGGCAGTTTAACTGATGGACTGGACATGTCAGACGGAGTTTAACTGATGGACTGGACATGTCAGGAGGAGTTTAACTGATGGACTGGACATGTGAGAGGCAGTTTAACTGATGGACTGGAAATGTCGGGGGGAGTTTAACTAATGCACTGGACATGTCAGGGGGAGCTTAACTGATGGACTGGACATGTCAGACGGAGTTTAACTAATGTACTGGACATGTCAGTAATGGTCATACTCGCTTTGTGTGTCGACAGCCATTACACTATATATATATATATATATATATATATATATATATATATATATATATATATATATATATATATATATGAGCAAGTATTTAGACAGCATTAATTCATCCAAACAAGTTTTAGTGAATTTCACCGTTTAATCAGCTTTTATTTTTTTCCAATTTTTGAAAAGTTGTGCATCGGGATTGAAGTTATGATTAAATTTTTCATATTTCATTTTATCATTTGTATTCAAAAACATTCATTTTCTGTTGCCTTCCTGGTCTACTCTAAATCAGTTCTATGTTATCTGTTCTTCAGAAAGGTGGGGATGGTACTGTATACAAGTCTTCATCAATATAATCAAAACATATGGGCGTGGCCCAGGCATGTATTTATAGTGACAGAAGTATTTCACCATACTGGGAAGCAGATTTCTCTCTACATTCAAAACAGCGCTCATACACAATTGAGGATATCAGGAAAATTAGTCAAATTACGTAGGCCAACGTCCAACAGATTAACCCAAATTTGAAAACAGATTGACCCAGACAGTAATGCCTGAGAAATAGCTAGACGAACAATATACACCCTTGTGCTAATTAATTATACAGGAAGACGTAGAGGGCCGTGATCACCTACACCTTTGTGTAAATTAATTGAAATAACCGCTTTAGTTTCCTTTCTTTCAACTTACAGCCAGTTTTAGACCCACTGGAGTGACATGGTGTAATCGATTTCTATTTTTTCCTCAGATTAGGTCATTTGCAGTGGTGTGCAGTAATATGAATCTATTTTCGGGATGTATGATGAAATTTGTTTGACTTTGAAAATACTGCGTCATCCATGATTGTATCAGATTTTTATCACGCCCAGACACTATTGTCTCTACAGTCGATTAGTTTTCCTACGGCCATTGTCTGTGATGGATGTTACTCCAAGGAAGCGTACGAAAATTGTAACGCTACACGAACAAACTGGCAAGCCTAACCAGTGAGCAAATGGAATGTCCCGGAAACTGTCCTGATTTAAATCCAATGAAGAATCTGTGGCCAATCTGTAAGAAACGACTTCGTGGAATGGAACATACAAAGTACTACCATTTCCCCATGGTTCATGTTCCATTGGGAAAATATGAAAAAAATGTAAATAATAACGGATTTATTCGTTTTGTTTCAATTAATTTGCACAAGGGTGTAAATAGATAGATAGATAGATAGATAGATAGATAGATAGATAATTAACTGGCTGAGATAGATAGACTGGCCCGGAAACTCTCCCGATTTAAATCCAATCGAGAATCTGGTCAATCTTTAAGAAACGACTTTGTGGAATGGACATACGAAGTATTAAGGTCGATATAGTTCTGCTCAACGAGGTTCGAAACCGGTTAGCTAACTCGTTTTTCATTTTCTTTTTTCTTTTCTTATCATGTATGGTAATGCTAAAAATAAATTTTGCCTGTTCACAGGGATTGTTATATATATATATATATATATGTGTGTGTGTGTGTGTGTGTGTGTGTGTGTCTGTGCGTGCGCGCGTGTGTGTGTGTGTGTGTGTGAGAGAGAGGGAGGAAGTGAGTGTATGTGTAAAATGCCATGGTTCAGAAAAGTGATAAAGAAGAAATTAAATGCAATAATAAATGTGGAAAGGAGCGATAAAAAAGAAAAGACACCAGATGGAGCAAAAGGTTGCTTGATTTAAAAAAACATCAGCAAAATCTGTTCATAATTTACTACAGAACAAAGACTTTTTCAACTGCTTCCAAGGTGTTTATAATATTCGTGCGCATTTTATAAATACTGAAAAGCTGTTGCAAACCTTTTTTCAGCAACTTCTTCTATGTTCCTCATCCCTTCGGGCTATAGTTGATCAAGGCTCTCCAAACTTTCCAATTCCTTTTGGCCCTTTACTCCGTTACTAAGTCTCCTCCATTTCCGTTACGCTATACATTCTAGATCGTCAGGGAGTTAATTCGCTGCCTTCACCTCTCTCTCTCTCTCTCTCTATCTCTCTATCTCTCTCTCTCTCCTCTCTCTTTTGCTCTCAATATACACCGGCGGGGTTAAGGTTTTCACGCCCTCCTTTCTCATTTTGTGTCTAAGGAATTTCAACTGTCTTTTCCTGATTCTGAATATAAAAGTTCTTCCTGTAACATTTAAGCATTATATATACCGGGTGTAACAACAAAATGGTCTGTATATCCTTGCTTGAACTGGCTTCTAATGCTCTGGACTGGGCGACTTGGGGTTAGTAGATGTAGCTCGTGGAGGCACAGGACTATGTGTAAAGAGAAACTTGAATGAGTTCCACCACGGAATATATGACTGAGCGGCGCTATATTGAGTTTAATTCGTAACCTCTTCGTCACCGAGGCCCGTTGGTACAGCTGGTATGGCGTTTGCCTCCTATTGTAACTATTCGGGTTTAAATTCTCGGTCGTGGATGCGCACCGCTGATGAGTTCCAAATGTAGGACGAAACGGCCGTTCAGTGCTTTTTGCATTCTGTTGAGGTTTCTTATAGACTCGATGAATTGCTTATTTATGATATATATATATATATATATATATATATATATATATATATATAACAATGTGAACATAGAAATCTAGGAACCAGATGAGGTGTGATACAGTGAAACAGTCTGTCTGTGGATAAATATATATATATATATATATATATATATATATATATATATATATATATATATATATATATACACACCATTGTGCAAATTAATTGAATCAAAAAATGAAAAATTCCGGGTTTTTTTTTGGGGGGGGTCGTATTTTTCCACTGAAACACGACCCATTATATTATGATTTACTCACTGGTAAGGCTTGTCTGTGTTTTCGTGCAGCTTTACAATTTCCGTAGGCTTCATTGGAATAACGTCCAGCGCAGACAATGACCGTATGACAACTAATCGACAGTCGAGATAATTTACGGGGTTTATGATGAAATTTTGTTTGGCCATGAGAAATATTACGTCATCTGTGATTGCATCAGATGTTTATTACGCCCAGACACTATTGTCTTGACTGTCGATTAGTTGCCCTACAGCATTGTCTGCGATGGACGTTACTCCAAGGAAGCGTACGAAAATTGTAACGCTGCACGAACACACTGGCAAGCCTTACCAGTGAGCAAATCAAAGTACTGGGCGAAAAACACTCTTGGTTTAAATCCAGCAGAGAAATAGCTAGACGGACAATATACGTCCTGTAGAAATTAGATGCCAGGATTTTACTGTCAAATCGATATTGTCATAGAAGATGACACTAGGGCAGACCCCAAAAGAAAAGACATATTACAGTACGCGGCAGAAATACTCACACATTTTAAAGATTAAAAAAATGACCCCCCAAAAAAATGATTAAAAAGATTAAAAAAAATGACTATGAATTTTTTCCATTTTCCGAAAGTCATTTCTTTTTGGTGAATAGCTTCTTTTAACTTTTCAATGTTGCTGGTCGATGTTTGTAGGCCTCAGTAAAATTAGAGAAAATAATACCTGGGGCGGGTGGAGATCGAACGACGTTCAGACCATCCATTGTCACCATGTAACGAAATCAAATGTTCTGGAAATATCTCTCTTAAAGCTTTCATTGATCGTTTCTCTCTCTCTCTCTCTCTCTCTCTCTCTCTGTGTGTGTGTGTGTGTGTGTGTGTGTGTGTCGTCCTGTTAAAATTGCACATCCGGACTCCCAAGGTCTCTGAGTTTGGGTTCCAGAACGGTCCGTAGTACCTCCACATACTGGTCAGATATTACTATAATCAAGTAGCCTTTCTTCTCAAAAACGCTTATGGTCTCTATACACCAAATTTCGCAAGTGCGCAGCAGTCACTTATTCGATATGTAGAGGTATTTCTTGAAGCTGTCTAGGGCTATTTTCTTTGGTACTAAAGAAAAGAGTACTGAGCTTCTACATGACAGCTGTCCTTCTTTGCGTCAGCGAATGCTGGAAGGTCTCCTCAAAGATGAAAAAGAGACTAGAGACTGTTGAAATTACACATCCGGATTCTCAAGGTCTCTGAGTTTGAGTTCCAGAACGATCCGTAGTACCTCCACATACTGGTCAGATATTACTATAATCAAGTAGCCTTTCTTCTCAAAAATGCTTAAGGTCTCTATACACCAAATTTCGCAACTGCGCAGCACACAGTCACTCATTCGATATGTAGAGGTATTTCTTGAAGCTGTCTAGGGCTATTTTCTTTGGTACTAAAGAAAAGAGTACTGAGCTTCTACATGACAGCTGTACTTCCTTGCGTTGGCGAATGCTGGACGGTCTCCTCAAAGATGAAGAAGAGACTAGAGGCAACGGAGGTATGGTTCTATAGAAGGATGCTAAGGATATCATGGACCGAGCGTGTGAGCAACAGTGACGTTTTGGAGAGGATGCAAACAAGGAGGAAGCTTATACTTAACATCAGGAAGAGGCAGATTAATTTTTTTACACACCCACTGAGAAAGGAGGGCTTGGAGAATCAGATACTCACAAGTCTAATAGAGGAAAAGAGAACCAAGGGAAAGCAACGTATGCCATAGCTGGCGGGCTTAAGAATATGGGTTGGGGGAAGTAGGAAAGGAACAAAACTTATTGAGAGCGATAAGAGATAGGGGGAAGTGGAGAGCCATGATCGCCTACGCCCTGAAGGGAGACGGCACGTAAAAAAGAAAGAAGGGGGTATAAATTTTGAAATTAAAATGGCAGAAAAATCTGGTTCGTTGGTTGATTTAAAGGTCGGGGATACTAAAATCAAGCAGGGGCGTAAATTTAAATATCAGAGGATGGTAATTGCGACGTTGAGATCCGAAGACGTATTGTGATGGCCAAAGAGCATTCCAAAAGCCAAGCAAACTATTACGAAACAGGGGAATTTCTTTGGTAAAAAAGAAAAGATCACTGATCTGCTGCATGGCATTTGTCCTCTTTTACGGTATCGAATGTTGGACGATCTCCTCAAAGATAAAGAAGCGACTAAAGGCAACAGAGGAATGGTTCTATAGAAGGATGCTAAGGATATCATGGAACGAGTGTGTGAGCAACGATGAGGTCTTGGAATGGATGGAAACAAGAAAGAAGCTTATGCTTAATATCAGGAACATGCAGATGAAATTTCTGTGACACGTAAGGAGAAAGAAGGGTTTGGAGAATCCGCTACTCACGGGGCGAATAGAGGGAAAGAGAGACAAGGGAAAACAACGTGTGACACACCTGGCGGACTTAATCAAGTGGATGAAAGAACGTAGCGTGAGGGAAATAGCAAATGGACAAAACTTACTGGGAGCTAGTATGGATAGGGGGAAGTGGAGAGCCATGATCGCCTACGTCCTGAAGAGACACGGAAAATAAAAATAAAAAGTGTAAATTCTACTTATTTACGCAGCCAGAGAGCTTGTGAAATGAATATCACTTGCTGGAACAGTTTCTTTCATAGGTCTCGTTACAATATGCTATGCGAATTGCCTAGCCCTGTTCCGATAGCTCGATCAGACAATCCCAAAGTATGTTTACTGACTGAGCTTGAAGTAGACTTCACAACAGACTGTACATTTTCTGGAGTTCAAACACATCGACATCTTCCAGGTGGCTTTCTTCTAAGCGCTGAACCTGTGGCCCTGGACCCATGTCAGAATCGATTTTCTATCCGAAATATTACCACTCCAACGTAAATTGAAATGAGTATAATACACTGTGTTGCAGTTACAGATTTACAATAATGACATTTATTTTACTTGGTGAAGACTGACACTGTCGAAACTACTTAAACAAAACAAAACATTATTTTGAGAGTTTATCCACAATATTTGGTTCAATGTCGGCTACATATATTAGGTTGGTGCAAAAATAATGACGTAATAATGTCGTTTTTTGACGTTAAAAAATACGTCAAAAAACGAGATTATTACGTCATTATTTTTGCACCGACCTAATATCAAAACTTCTTTAGATCTATTCTTGATGCTTATACATGTATTAGGTTGGTGCAAAATAATGACGGTTTTTGACGTTGAAAAATACGTCAGAAACCGTCATTATTTTGGAATCAACCTAATATAAACATTATGATCAAGTAATTCATAGCGATAAAATGAACCCAGAACAGAACGGAAGGTCAGTGCGCATCCACTACCGAGAATTGAAACCCGAACAATAACGCTATCAGGCAAACGTCACACCAACTGTTCCAACGAGACTACTATCACCAAGTCCCAAATATAGGACGAAACGGCCGTCCAGTGCTTTCTGCATTCTGTTGAGGTTTCTTCTAGACTAGATAAATTACTTAATTATAATTATCTCAAATCCTCCTAATTTCTATCATATATATATATTAGGTTGGTGCAAAAAAAATGTCGGTTTTTGACGCTAAAAAATACGTCAAAAACCGACATTATTTTTCTAGGATTCTGGGATTGATAGATTTTAGACACATACTCTTTGTATCATACTTACCTGGCACTTGTATCACGGCTATGTCTAGATTGGACCGGCTCGGGCCTAGACCAACTATGACAAGCCAAGACCAGCTATGACTAGCTTAGACCATCTCTGACCAGCTTGGACCAGCTATGACAAGCCAAGACCAGCTATGACTAGCTTAGACCAGCGCTGACCAGCTTGGACAAGCTATGACCAGCTATGACTAACTTAGACCAGCTCTGACCAGCTTGGACAAGCTATGACCAGCTAAGACCAGCTCTGACTAGCTTAGATCAGCTATGACCAGCTTGGACAAGCTATGACCAGCTAAGACCAGCGGCCCGAGTGAAAACTCTCGGGTCCCCACGTTAAAAACTGACCTTGTGTCACAACCTGACTCAGTGGGCGGGGGGTCAAGTAAATATCTACTCTTTGTATTAGACAGACGTAATTTACATTCTATTGGGAGATGTATTTAAACATTTCACATAGGCATTTGCATGTGAGTATATTAGAAGATAAAGAACAAATAGGAAATTTTCATCAATCTAACAAGTTTTACGTTTATTAAAGCTTGGTCAGAGATTGGGAGAAAACAGACAAAATGGCAGAACTTTGGTATGTTTTAATTTTGTTTCGATCGATTCTCATTGGTTAGTTCTGTATCATCTTACTTATTATAAAACGCAGCTTGTGTGTGTGTGTGTGTGTCTGTACGTTTATATAATGGATCGGATTTCCTACATTTTTCAACTGGTTTCAACAAAACTTCACAGGACTACGTAAAATCACCTTGCGGTGGTTCTGACAGCGCCAAAAATTGGAAAAACACAATTGTTTTTGCAAGAAATCAATTTGAAAACACGATTAAGAGGCATTAATGAAAGGGGGACAACTCATATCGAGTTATACTTATTAATATCGAGTTATCGAGTTATACTTATTATAAAACCCAGGTTGTTTGTTTGTGTGTTTGTGTGTGTTTGTGTGTGTTCGTTCGTTTATATATGAGATCGGATTTCCTACATTTTTCAACCGATTTCAACAAAACTTCACTTTTTGGGGCAGGTAGTGTTTCTTATTGTCTTGCACAATTTTTTCTTTATTTTTACATTCAGAATGCTTTAAAAATTCCATTTACAAGACAATTGTTTATAATAAAATTCTATTCGATCGGTAGACTCATAACGATTGAAAACAATGTTTTTGTTTGAGTTTGGGTTTGACCAATTCGTAAAAAAAAAACAAAAAAAAAACAAAAAGATAAAACTAATTATGACATGCGTGTCCGTCAACCTTAAACAAAAATCTTTGTCAATTTTATATTTCAGTCTTTATGATGGTCGATACTTGATCTATCTCTTACTGTTACATCCCCGGGTAACGCCGGGCGCTACTGCCAGTGTGCAATAAAACAGTTGATGTTTCTATATGTATGTAAGTTTGTAAAGATTCTTGTATGTCTAAGCAGGCATCGGATATTAATGTATATTCGTAATTGTGTATGTGTGTCTGTCTAGTCTGTCTAAGGGGAGTTCTAATGTCTTCACTTACGTGTGGTCAGTCGGCGCAGTGGCGTCGTATTCTATTACATATTTTCAAATGCCAGGATTTATAAAAAAAAATTAGATATCATGTGATCTAAAGCCCCTCATCTACGAACACAAGAGAGATTTGCGTTTGGACAAACTTTCTAACTCCCTCGTATTGTATAGGTAGGCAGTGACCGACCAGGAATTCTAGTTTCATGCGCTTTCACACAATCATCAGGCGGTTGGTAGCCGTAGTTAGTAAAATAGGAACCCTTCTACCACAAGTTTGTTTTATGCTACAGGAAATCGTTAGGCCTGACGATTGCTTTTAGGATGAAACAAACTACCGCCTCTGGGTGTTGAGTTCAATGCCCACTTCTATATTTACATACGTTCTCTCCCTGATAATGAGCATTTTAACCCATAACTATAGCATACCTTAAAACTATATCTTATCATATATATATATATAGAAGTTGGCCTATTAAATAGGTCAATGTCTGATCTTTAACCCTTGCTCAATATTAAGTATTGTAATAAAAATAAAAATAAATTTAAAAGCATTCCTATCTCTCCCTTCCCTCTCTAATTTCTACCATGTCTGTCACACTATCACTCACCACTCACTATATCACCTCACATAAGCTTAATACTACCCTTCAAAAGTGTAAGTTTAAATTCATTTTTTCATTCTTGGAAGTGAGGTCTGATGATCCAGAGAAAAAGAAAATCTCCGATAAAATAAATTATAACAATGAAACCTTAAAGTGGTCTGTTTTTCTTTAAATTAAATTATTCACTCTGACGTAACATTGAACTCTCCGGATTCCAACCTCCTTGGGATTATCCATACGGATTACCAAGATTTTCATTACTTGACTATATATATATATATATATATATATATATATATATATATATATATATATATATATATATCATTATTGTTTCGAAATTGAATTTTATCAACATTACTGCACCTTCATCATTTTGCCGATAACAGATGAGTTGAAAGATGACGGCCGATAGAGATGTGTTATTGAATTATGATGACGGAAATCAAAGTGTGGATGTGAGCACAGTTAATCCGCAATTACTGCTTTTAAGCAAATGCTACTGACAAATTTAGGTTTTTGTTTCTCCCTGGCGAAAAATCCATAGTCAATGCCGACGAGTATTCGGCAAAACTGTGATTTGATAGATTCAGAGATGTTTTTTTTACCTGTTGTTCCTGTGACATGTGCTGTCAGTTTTAATTGTTGAGATTGTAGAATGTTCGCTACTGATGTGATTTCTGATATTTTGTATAGTTTATTGTGATTGTAAAACGGCAGTCCATACAATTCAATGAAGCCTCTCTTAGACCTCCAAATGTTATTCTCGTGGATACATTTTTAATAATTGATCTGAGAAAGAGTTTTCTATACAGCTGTTAGTTTAAATATTTCTGAACGAGTTTGATGCCATGTATGGACTCTCTATGAAAGTCTCGATTTGACGAGGTTTTTTAAGGACATGAACCAGGCTAATGTTTTGGTTTTGTATCAACATGCGGTATTGGGAGAAACGACCCCTAGCTCATCGTTTTCCGTGTCCTATTCCATTAGCTTCTACACCTAATTTGCTATAACTGATTCATGTAAACATGTGAAATATATTTTCAAGCATAACAATGACTATAGCATAGGAGCAACAAGCTGTGTTATAATCTTTAACAAGAATGTATTTTTATCAATAACAACAGAGAACTTAATTCGATTCTTATAGATTTCGCCTATACATTTGACCTTCCCCAGAACTATGCGAAACTTAGTAAATAAAAATAACCAATGGTTGTTGAAATGTCAGCTCCCTGACCAAAATCCTAAAAAAAAAAAAAACTATCAGCTGATCAAATAATTCAATAACGATATGGGAAATCTGTCGTGCTGAGAACTTTTCAGCACCACCACCATTAGATAGATAGATAGATAGATAATGCATGAACTGAGAGAGTTATGTAGATATTAACAGAATTAGAAGGAAATAACAATTTGGGAAATGAGTCGGACGGAGAACTTTTCATCACATCCTCGTTAGATAGATAGATAGATAGATATCAATGAACTGAGAGAGAGAGAGAGAGATGTAGATATTAGCTGAATTAGAAGAAATAATTCATTTAACGACTTGGGATAGATAGATAGATAGATAGATAGATAGATAGATAGATAGATAGATAGATAGATAGATAAATAGATAGATAAATAGATAGATAGATAGATAGATAGATAGATATGAACAGTCAGATAGATAGATAGATAGATAGATAGATAGATAGATATGGACAGTCAGATAGATAGATAGATAGATAGATAGATAGATAGATAGATAGATATGAACAGTCAGACAGATAGATAGATAGATAGATAGATAGATAGATAGATATGAACAGTCAGATAGATAGATAGATAGATAGATAGATAGATAGATAGATAGATAGATAGATAGATAGATATGGACAGTCAGATAGATAGATAGATAGATAGATAGATAGATAGATAGATAGATAGATAGATATGAACAGAGAGATATAAACAAATTGACAGATAACTATGGACAAATTTAGATAGATAGATAGATAGGTAGATAGATATGAACAGTCTGATAGATAGATAGATATGAACAGTCAGATAGATAGATAGATAGATAGATAGATAGATAGATAGATAGATAGATAGATCTACTGAGGTAGAGGGATATGTAGATATTAACAGAATCAGAAGGAAGGAAGGAAGGAAGGAAGGAAGGAAGGAAGATTACATTCGAAATAATACGGTTAATAAACAATATAGTTGGGAAACAAATCGAAAATAAAAGAATCACTTGGACGCACATTGAATTTTCATAGCAGATCACAAACACCACAAATGTTTTTGTTTCCTCTTTGATGCAGTTAACAATTTATCATTTATATTTGTTTTTCGCCGCGACCAGAGATTTAGAAGGTGGTTCTCAGGGTCGGTCAAAAAGCAGTAATCACAGCAAGTGCGTTTTTTTGACGCGTCCAACTACGTCACAGGGTCTTGCGTTGACGGTTACCGGTGGGTACTAATACATCACGCTTCGCTTCCGCTCGCGGCTCTGCTTGTAATGCGCATGTCCGAACATCAGAACATTGATAAGTAGCAAATGTGTTAAAAGTTTTGTGTTCGTTTGTTTGTGAGTGCCTTTCCACGCCCTACCCACAATATATATATATATATATATATATATATATATATATATATATATATATATATATATATATATAAATATATATATATATATATATATATATTGTTTCTTGTTTGTCTTTCATCGTCTAGCGTAAGCATCGAAATAAGTATGCTAATGTGTATACATTTCCATCTTTTTTTTTTCTATCAAAGATGGATGTGGCCAGACAATTGGGTTGCGCATGTGTGTACGCATGCGCAGAATGATGAATAGGCTGGTTTTAGACCATTTGTTTGTTGTATACAAAGTTTATTTTTCCTTTCATTATTATTTTATGGGCAGGCGTGTATGTTGTAAGGCGGGAGATTGTTTGATTCTGATGAGTTGGCTGAGTAAAAACAGAAACAAAAATGGCTGACAAGACCCTCTATGATAGCTCTATGGAACAAGTCAGGAGTGGAAGTTATGAGATACACTGTTCAACAACAGATGAATTAATTCTTGCCTTCCGACATTTCATTTTTTTTATTTACGTTTTTTTTTAACTAATGTTCAAAGTTTTCAAACTTCAAGAGCCACTCAAGGTTACTGAAGGAGGTTGTTGTGTGAGCGTTAAAAGTAGGAAGTAAGAAGCGTAGTTTATGATATGCGGATTTTTCTGACGGTTAACCCTAAACTTACCCTAGGTAAATAATTAATAATTCATTATAATTGTTTCCAGTATTTATATAAGTTTTTAAAATTTCTATAAATTCATGAATAAAAAAAAATTCGTTTTCAAATCTTTTTCTTCATAGAATAGATATAAATATTCCTTTACAACTGTTTCACATATTTTTATAATCTTCTACATATAAAATTATTCTTGTAAATAAGCAATCTAACTAAATAATGTATAGCATCTTTCTTGTTATTAAAATTCTAAATGTCGCTTTTTTAACAATACATTTGCTGAGGGAGTCAAGAGAGTATACAGTAATAGCGGCGTCAAGAGAAAAATTGTCCTTGTAACACGCTGGGGTTTTTTTTTCGGGTTAAAGTTTAAATTTTGCCCAAATACCACTGCATTTATACGACATATATAATAGCTATATTCCGTCAGTAATGATTGCCTTAATTACCGGAAGGCGTCATTGGAGCACCGATGTAGTGTGTCTTAGGCGTTTAAACCTGGCGGAATCCATCCCTCTCCAAGTTGGACCACAACCGATGTCCTCCAATTCGTGGCTCGCCTTTGTGGCCGTTGTGGTTCATCTGTGGAACCCCTCCATTCTGACTGGTGATGTAGGTCGAGGAGGTACTTCGCCCAGTGGTGTCGTGTGAAGACGACCCCTTCAGGTAAGTTTCGCCGGCTAGCTGAAGCGGTTTACCGAGGCATGACAACTTGGAACCATCACGTGAGAGATTTAGGAGATGATTGAGGAACAGTAATGCCCGTCCCCCACCCGAAGATGAAGCGTGCCAGACATCAAAGGTACTACCTCTATTTCCAGAACAATTATGTATGTTTTACCCTGAAGATCCGTGAAACCTAGGTAGGTTTACCTCGCTCCTTAGGAGTATTTTATTTTTAGCTGTACTTAGAGTATTACGCACTTTACGTTTAATATTTTACTCATTGTGTTGTTTTTTTTTCCTTTAGACTTGGAGCTCAAGTACTTGCCGAGAGGATTTGTACAGTGTTATGTTCTTGGTTTTTTCTTGTTTTTATTTCCAATTTTTCCTCGGAATTCAATTTTTTATATTACAATTTTAGCCAACCGAGGTTTTTCAAGACGAATATTACCATTCATAATGTTATTAAGCTTATCAGATGTTATGAAAAGTATTTACATAAAATAAATAGACAACACTTGTCTATATTATTTAATGTAATATATATATATATATATATATATATATATATATATATATATATATATATATATATATATATATCTCGCTCCAACTCTCTGTAACCCCTTGCGTGCTAGTGGCTTCCCGCCTTGCTTGGGGTGAAACGCTTAAATATATATATATATATATAGATAGATAGAAAGATAGATAGATAACTATACTCGTTTCGAAAAACCTTCGAATTTTTGATTTGCCAATAATCAAATCAATCCCGAGGGAAAAAAAGGTTTTAAAAAAAGAACGAGCTAGAAACATGAAAGTCTGTCGAAAAAAAGCGCGCAGATACAGGTCTGAAGCCCAAAGAAAAACACCGGACACGAGTAAACAACTAACTAAAAGAACTCAATACAACCGTAGAGCAAACCTAGATAAACCTAGTGAGCCAGACAAACCCACCTAGGTTTCACCTAAACGGATCTTCAGGGAAAGCTGGCTAAAAAGGCAAATGAGAAACAGCATATTTTCAGCTGTTTCTCTTGCCTTTTTAGCCAGCTTTCCCTGACGATCCGCTTAGGTGAAACCTGGATAGGTTTGTCTGGCTCACTAGGTTTATATATATATATATATATATATATATATATATATATATATTCGATGTCGGAGTGAACGTTTAATCATCATATGTACCACTTTCAGAAACGGGCAAAAAATAGGAATTAGCAAAGAAAATGGCAAGAGAAAGAACTCTTATTCACAGAATCAGGAATAGATAGCTGGAATTCCGTGGACATAATGAGAAAAGATGGTTACGAAAACTTAACTCTCACAAGGCTTATTGACAGCAAAAGAAACTAGGAAAGGCAGCGACCGAGCTATATGAGCTATATTGTATGAATGGAATGCGGAAGAGGGGATAGGATCCTTAGCAAATGGAGGAAACTACACAAGATATGAATTTGTGGAGAGCCATCATCGCCCATGCCAGGAAGGGACGCGCCACAAAGAAGCAGAATAACAACAACTACAACTGCAGAAGAAACAGCAACAACTGTAGCAGACGACAGTTACTGTGACACAGAAATCCGGGGTTTTATAAGAAGGATGAAATTAAGCAAAGTAATAGGTGATAGGAAAATGCCATTAAAAAAAAAAAAAAACTAAGGAAAAGCAGGGTAAACCGCGAGTAAACTACTCAACGTGATAGAATGAAAGAGAAAAGGTGCCGGCCTATGATCGTTCGTATCATGAAAGTACATTGCGCAAGAGAGCAAAATGTTTCCTGATCCTTATTTCAAATTTTTATATTGAATATTGCTGCCACATCTAGTCTGCTTCTTTTGCTATATATCTTTAAGTTCTCGACAAAATCTAATAAGGGGTTTGTGATGTTATCGGTCCTAACCTGGCATCTCGACTTCAGTCACTTTCCCTCCGTCGTGCCGTAGCCTCCCTTTGTCTTTTCTATAAATACTGTCATTGCAGTTGCTCTAATGATCTTTACGTCTTGATACCTCGATCACATGAATTGAAGCGTACTAATAGATTGACTATTAGGTCTCATCTTTTTGCTGTTAAAAGAGCTAGATGTAACCGCATGTTCTATTCTAATAGTTCCCTTTCTTGCACTTCTCACCTGTGGAATTCCAGTCCGATTTCTTGCTTCTTGCTTCCCTACCAACAACAATTTTCATATAAATAAAAATAAATATGTCAATTAGTCTTTCTGAAACTTGTTTCTTTTATTATTCTTTCTGATAATTAAAGTCTTCACATACTCTTCCACTCCTTGTGTCTTAGTGGCATTATCGCCTGGCTTGGGGTGAAATGATTAAAAAAAAAAAATCTTTGTAAAAGAAGAAAAAAGCTCCGATCAAATTATTTATGGAAGATAAACACTTTTGAGTTAAGAAATCTTTGAAATTTCTTTGCTTAATATCAGTGTATTGATAGTAACAAATAAGATTAAATATTAACTCATCTTTTCCTAATTTGAGTTTTTCAGCGATTACATCCACTCGGCTGTAAATTCTGAGAAGTGGATGCAATCGCCGTCACACTTACAGTAGAAAGTGTTAATTGAATTTGTCTGATTACACACGCACACACACGAACACACAGACACACACATACACACACACACACACACATACATATATATATATATATATATATATATATATATATATATATATATATATATATATCCAGGTAAGATGAGATCGAATAGTGAACAATTCCAACGTTCGTCACATTTACTTTAAAAGAGGGCTCAATACAAAGTATAGTATTTTTTTTTATTTTAGGATATTACATAGAAACATGTCAAAATAGCTACACAGTTGCAGTCGTGTTTCGATGTGTAGCAATGCATCTCATCAGGTGATTGTAAATTACTGGTGAGTGAACGATTTATTTAAATTTGAAAGCAAAATACAACTTCTTTTTACGAAAAAAAATAGGTGGGGTTTATCAGGTTTATGGGTTTTACTCAGATTAGTCTAACAATCATGTCTTTAATCAGTTTGGTTGTTCTAAGTAAAGCCTCCAAATCCTTTCTTCCGTAAAAAAAAGTATGCGCTATGCTTTTAAATCTAAATAAATCGTTCATCCATTGGGAATTTACAGCCGCATGATATATATATATATATATATATATATATATATATATATATATATATATATATATATATATATATATATATATATATATATATAGAGAGAGAGAGAGAGAGAGAGATAGAGAGATAGAGAGAGAAAACGGTTTTGGTTGTAATGTGGATTTTTTTTAAAAAAAGCATATTATGCTTTATTTTCCATTATATATACATATTCATCCACAGACTGTTTCGCCGTTCGTCAGCGTGGCCAGGATCGAAACCCGACCGACTCGCAATCACTCGGAGACGCTACCCCTAGGCTATTGGTGAATTTAAAGGTATCGTTTTTTCGATAAAAATGTATAGGTAGATTTGTCTAAATAACTAACCACTCTGAATATGGCTCATGCGAGCCGAAAGCTTAAATCAAGGAACAGTATAATAAAACAAATATCCAAATGTTGGACAATGTTTGTCTTTATTTTCACCCGAAATTAAAGCAAGCATGCGAAGTTTAGAACGGTTCATAATCAAATAATAGACAATAATATTTGAATAATGTTTGGCTGCCCCAATACACTATACATATATGTGTGTGTGTGTGTAAGTGCGTGTGTGAAACCGTCAACGTTGCTGTGTAACTTTTGACTCTGCGCAGCAAGATACAATGGGCTTAATGTGATTTCTCAAGAAAACTGTAGATTTCCTCTAAGCCAGCAACTCTGGCAAGCGAGAACGAAAGCTCAATGGTTGGGCGGTGAGGTAGCGTCCGCTCTCAGCGGCGTATATCTTCCAACTGGTGTGAGCCTGTCAAGTCGACGACTCGCCGCCCGGCTTTGATGTCTTCATGGCGTGAGTGGCAGAAAATTTCTTTGTGGTTCCACTACTAATGGCCGCCAGTGCTCTCATCGTGAACCCAGCGAACGCAATGACTCTGCATTGGGCGCCTCCTCTTCGTTATAATTGCGCGGATTTTTTATGTCGGCTGCCCCATTAGACTTTAAAATGTACAGATGTCTTTTGTACAAAGATTTAACCCTTTCACGGTGATTTAATGTCCCTATAGGTAGGCGAATATTTAAGATAATGACGTTTCGATTGGCCAGTGCCGGAATTTTTAAGAAAATGTAGAACTCGCTGAGGAAGACAAGAAAAAAAAACGATCTCAAACCGAAAGCAGGAATTTCTTTTTGTAATTTTTAAGTATTATAAAAGGACATCCTTGTTTAACTGATAAGAATTTTAAATTATGTTAATACAATTATACATATTTATTAAGTTGGGATTGGCTGATACAAGCTATGTCTTTCTTTTCTTTCTATGTGCTGTATCCTTGCTGTATCCTTTTTTTTTTTGAGAGCTTTAAGGGATAGAGGTAAGTGGAGAGCCATCATGGTTCTCCACTTACCTCTATCCCTTAAAGCTCTCAAAAAGTTCCTTCCATTTGCCACCTCCCACAGACCACGTTCTGTCATCCACTTGCTTAAGGCCGCTAGGTATGTCATGCGTTGTTTTCCCTTCTCTCTCTTTCCCTCTATTCAACCCGTAAGTATCAGATTCTCCACACCTTTTTTCCTCATTATGTATCCAAGGAACTTGAGCTGCCTCTTCAAGATGTTGTATAAGCCTCCTCCTTGTTTGTATCCTCTCTAAGACCTTATCGTTGCTCACACGCTCCGTCCATGGAAAGAAGATCAGAGATTTTTACCATGATTAGTAGAATATATGCGTTAATCTATATTTTAAAAAAATACACAAGACTTGTAGTTTTGTTTATATAACTAACCACTCTGAAAATGGCTCATGCGAGCCGAAAGCTTAGATCAAGGAACAGTATAATAAAAAAATATCCAAATATTGGACAAATTTTGTTTTTATTTTCACCCGAAATTAAAGCAAGCATGCGAATTTTAGAACGGCCCATGATCAAATATAATAGACAATAATATTTGAATAATGTTCTACTGCCCCAATACACTATACACGCACACACACACACACACACACACACACATATATATATATATATATATATATATATATATATATATATATATATATATATATATATATATATATATATGAGTGTGTGTGTGAAACCGTGCACGTAGAATATATGCGTTAATCTATTTTTTTTTTTAAATACGTAAGACTTCCTCTTATTCCAAAATTTGGGAAAAAAATAAAAAATAAAAGCGTGGTCGGTTGAAATCCAGGATAGTACTGAACCATTAATATGCTGAATTTTTCCTAAGCATATATCTTTATAAAAATAATGTAGAATAATTTGGACAGTATACCGTAATAAAAGTGACAGACAGAAGATTCGTTCTTACTGTAGACTTTATTAGGCACAATAAGCAATTAACAATAGTAACTAAGAATATGTGTATTAGATGACATTTTGCACAAATAAAAGCATTATGAGAAAATCTGTTAAGAAACGGATTTTCGGTTTTGGGTATTGAAATGTATTTCGACATATTCTACCCAAAAAATATTTAAAGGAAATATGCAAAGAATCTGTATAAAAATACAATAAAAAAATTGGCTAATTGGGAATACCTGCGTCACAATTCTAGGAAAAATCTAAATATCTTGGCAAACAACTAATATTTTGGTTTTTCTATAGTTTTGTGAAGGGCTTTAACATTCAAATAATTCTTCAAACGAAATAACATTTTTTTTATAAGTCACATAAGGGAAAAACAAGAACAGGAAAAAATTATTCGCTGAAATTTATTAGTGGCTAACAAAGTATATTGTTTTTAATTTTATAATTATGAACAAAAATTTGTTTAATTTTTGGGGACAAAACTTGCTACGCTAACCCTAACTGTAAAACTAACCTTATCATGAAACTAAATTATATATATATATATATATATATATATATATATAAGAATTTTTGCCGTTAACAGTAAAATTTCTAAAAAAAACAAACCTGACGACATGAATTTAACGAATGTCAGAATTCGTTGAAAAATAAATCCCCACCCCTACCTAAACTCTTTTTCTTACATAACAAATAACTGATACAATAAATGTTAATAAAATTGAGAACACGCTACCCCCCCTTGTCTGGATGATTGGATTTCTCTGTATCCTTGGTAACCGTAAATTATGAATTTCCCTTACAGTTAAAACTCAGTAAATTTTAAAAAAATAAGTTACTCCAAAATTCGCTTGAGGATGAAATGGAACTAACGTTTTTAATTTCATTACAGAATTAAATTTAAAGATTTTAGCTTCCATTTTTGAAACATGGTTATTACTGTGTAGCGAAAAACATATTTTAAATCAGATAATTTATAATATATATATATATATATATATATAATATAATATATATATATATATATATATATATATATATATATATATATATATATATATATATATATAGTTTTCAATGGTCAAGTTTGCTTTCGTATGTTCTTTGATACGGTAGTAACTGCAGTAGCTGTCGCATAAATCAACTTTATTTGTTACCTCCTATTGGTATTTTTACTACATCATGAAATCAGTTTACGAACTAGTAACAAACTTTTAACAAACGATTTTGGTATAATTTTGAATATTTGCTATACAGGCGGGCCGTGGAAAACTTTTTTCCATGCGAAGATGGGCGATAAAATAAAATAAAACAAAACAAAATGAAGGCTAAATGGGAAGACTTGGTTACATTCTTAGATAAGATATATATATCCTCGCAAACAATAAATATTTTGGTATTTTTATATAGTTTTCAGAAATGGTCATTATCATTCAAATAGTTCTTCAAATGAAATAACTTTTTTTCGTATGTAAATCAGATAAGGGAAGATCAAGAAAAAAATATTCGCTGAATTTTTATTAGTTGCTTGTTGTCTATATTCGTTTTAATTTTATAATTATGAACAAAAAACGTTTAATTGTTTGTCAACGCTTGCAATGCTAAACCTAATCATAAAACTTAGCTTGACCATAAAACTAACCTTGGCCATAAAACTAAATTATATATATATATATATATATATATATATATATATATATAGTTTTCAATCGTCAAGTTTGCTTTCATTTGTTCTTTAATACACCATGAACCAGTAACAAACTTTTAACAAACAATTTTGGTATGCTTTTGAATATTTACTGTTCGGGTGGTCGGTGGAAAAATTTTCCCATGCAAAGATGGACGATGACGCAAAAACTGTTGGGAACCACTGGTCTACCCGTACAGTACCACGGTTGCCTGACCCTAACCCGTTTGGCATGTCCCCGAGAGCATGATGCATTATGCTTTTCTGGTAATAAGAAGGAGTGATTGGATAGCATCTTCGTCGAGTGTCTAGAGGTTTATCCTTTTCATTTTGAAGGATGAGATAGCCATAGTTAACTATTTGGAAACACACTTGACTGGAGACCGCGTGAGCATAATGGCTTAAAGTACATAAATGTATTTCTAATTGGGCCTCTCTTGCAGCTTTATCAAAACCTATCAATATATCGCGCACATTTGGCTGAAACATTTGCTGAGTGTTCTGATGGATAGATTTTGTATATTTGTAAGACAGCGTCAACTTTTTAGCGTGTTACTCTCACACACACTCAGGTTGTGCCTTCAAATTGTCATCATTTGATTGTGAGGCATGAGTCTGGTATATACTAAGTGGCATAATGGGTATATAGGATCTAGTATACTTGTACCCCAGGGTCACTTTGTTAGCGTGCTATTCACAAGCTCATTATTATTAATAATAATAATAATGATATATATATATATATATATATATATATATATATATATATATATATATATATTCTAATAAGATTTCTTAAATATTTAGGTAGGTAGACAAAAACATATAATTTAATGAATAAACAGATCGTCTACTAAAACACAAGTATCCACTAAATAATAACGTTTAAATATAGATATATATATATGCGTGTGGCGATTTTCCAAGCGTAGCTTGGATGTGGCACAAGGCCGAAAGTATGGGGCACCCAGTGAGGATTGAACTCACTATTCAG
>OZ010598.1:81011123-81033623 GCA_963932145.1 Acanthosepion lycidas | reverse complement strand
GTATAGGTGTAAAGATATTTTTGTAGGTACATATATATAATTAAGTAATTAATTGATCCTAGAACAAACCTCAACAGAATACAGAAAGCACTGGACGGCCGTTTCATCTCATACTTGGGACTCATCAGCAGTGCACATCCACTACGGAGAATTGAAACTTGACAGTTAGGTTATCAAGCAACTGTTGAGGTTTCTTTCAGACTCGATGAATTACTTAATTATAATTATCAGATCCTCCTAATAATTGCTATCAATATATATATATATATATATATATATATATATATATATATATATATATATATAATACTGTTAATATATGTGCTAAAAGCACCGACCTCTTATATATGGAGACTTGAGCCGCTAAACTAAATACCCAGAAATAAGAAAGAAGTAGAATAAATTGTAGAATTATTACATCTGTTTTAATAGATATTTTCTCAAAAGAAAACAATACCCCCAGTAAAGTAGTTTTTTCGTCTCTTGGCCTATGCATTCGAGAAATCTAAATAAAAGAATTGCGCAATTTGATTTTTCTGATGGATCATAATTCTTAAATTTATGATGTAATAAGATCCTAGCGAGTTCGATGACTATAAAATAGCTGTAGGTAAATAAGTGAGCTTTATAACTTTAACAAAATATTGCAATAACAATCGTAGATATGAATGCAAGACAATACTGAAAGAAGTAAGGGGGTACAAATTAAAAGACCAGAAATAGACAACATTTTCTATTTGACTGAAAAAGACTTTAAAAGCATGAAAGGCTTATTGCATCCATAAAATCTCTATTACTTTCTTGTTATTAATATGGAAAATTTATCAGCATGGCTTAGATGTTACACAAAGCCGAATGCATGGGGAACTTAGTGAAGATTGAACTCACCATTTAGTCGTAATTGATCGAGCAAGACAAGTTGAAGTGTCCTTTCTTAATATTAATATGGTGATTTTCGAAGCGTAAATGTATGGGGCACCCAGTGTCGATCCAACTCACTACTCAGTCATAATTAATCTAGCGGAACCACCTTTATAGGTGTTACACAACGTTGAGGCTACCCAGTCATTTACTAAGCGTAACTTAGTTGTGACACAAGGTCGAAAGTATAGGGTACCCAGTGAGGATCAGTAGTCAGTGACAAACTATTTACCCAATGCACCCCTTTTTTGATATGAGTAAGCATGCTTTCTTTTTCTCGAAGAAAAGGAAATAGCATTTTTGTACATTTTTTTTTCTTCAGTCTTTCCTCCCATTCAAAACGAAATGGTCAATAATTTACCAGGGGCAACATCCAACTCTTAGGTATGTACTAGTTCTTAAATAACGCGAGGGACAAACAAAATCATAAGATTTTGGTCTTCTTTGGGATTTTATTTTTGTTGTAGAAGAATTGGCAAAAATTTCTGAAATGAGGAGTTATCATTATTTACACTACTTATATTCGGACTATTGTCCTCATCTTTGCAGTTTTTGTCACAACATTACAGCCGTTGTGCTCTCCGGCCTTCCACATGTGTATATCGATCTGCGTAACCGACTGGGAATTCTTGTAAGAACTAGTCGATATCCCTAATCATGAGCCGTGGAATGAGAACATTCGAGCCCGTAGATTAATTAAAGGATTCAGTTCGAAATTCCCTATAGGTTACACAGGCTGACATACACATGAAGAAGACCAGAAGGCACAACAGCTGAAATGCCGTGTTAAAAACAACAAAAATGAGGACAATAGTCTGGATATGAACAGTGTAACTAATGATCCCAAAAATTCAGCCAAAAAAAAAAAAAATTAAAATTACTCTTTAACTGGCTCCACTAATCGATTTGATGTGCTTGCTTATTTCTATTCTTTAATTTTTCGCCTTTGGTCTGCGACACATTTAAATTCCACTTCTATTGATTCAATCGAATTTTTTTTTCATCGACTTTATTATAGTTTTATATCCTGTGTTGATTAAACTAAATACCACGAGTTATCTCCCCTGGCAATGAGGACAACCTGAGTCCAATCTAGCTCAATGTATTAAATAAAAATTCTCGGTTTAAAATTCCGACAAAGTTACCGATAAGAACTGATATTTGTAGAAGGCTGTAGAATAAAATAGCCGAAATATTTTGATCGTAACAACCAAGATAGGGACACCAGCTTCAATTAGATAATAATGAATAATATTCATTTACACTATTTACATTGTTCGGACTGTTGTCCTCACCTTTGTTGACATATTCACTACGTTTCGGCCATTTGTACACTCCGCCCTTCTTCATGTGATTGAAATTTCGAACTGAACTCTTTATTTCGTCCAGCGGGGTTGATTGTTCTAGTTCCACGTGCCATGCTTCTTCCGGATGTCTAAGTTATCTCCCTTTAACTTAACGCTGGAAGTTTTTGTCCACCACCCCAGTAGCCACGTATTGAACTCAAAACGCTTTGGGCCAAGTCACTGGATCCAACCAACATTTGCTCAGTGGATAAAAGCATTTTTGGGGTCCAGTGATTTAACCCAAAGAGTTTGATGCCTTTAAAAAATGGATTGAAATTGGAATTTTCTCTTCCCTTTTCTAATTCCTCATGTTATAAGAAGCGCTAATCTACAACCCGTCATGTATGTAGCACTATTTTTGTTTCAGGACTTAGACACGAAATCGCTGCTGCTAACGGAATGTGTGCCATGTCGACAGATTTTATTCCTATTTTATGGGAAACAATTTGTCCACTCTCCTGTATTTTGCTTTTATAAAAAAAAATAAATATTCGCTATTAATTACACAAATTCAAATAAAATACAGCATTAATTATCAAAATTAAAATAACAACTGGTAAAATTATGCTAGGGGGATGTTAACTTACGCTCTTATAAAGGACAATAACTCAAAATACAATTGAATTACTTCCCTTGTTCGCTAGTCGGCGCAGGCAGTTTTGAATCCAACATAGTGACAAGCTGACACGCCATTTATGGTTTACATCCAAACTAATCCTTGCTGTTCTCAGACAGTAAATGAATAAAAATTATTTTATTATGTCTTAAAATGCACTTGTCTTTTATTTCCATTCTTTATTATTCATCACAACAATCTGGGATATAGCAAATTATTTTTTTTAAAATTTGCCTTCAGCAGCTGAAGCATAATTCTTTGAGAGCAGACCCATGGTCTACCGAGACTGATGCATGCTACATAACATAATTTAGACTAAAAATGAAGCATATGCTTTTATGCCCACCAGCACGCCAGTCTAACATAATGATAACAACTCGGCGCGTTCAATATAAATACACAACAGCGCAAAGATAAGCCGGTCAATATCAGCAAAATTGGAACTAAATTAAAATGGCGCATTTGCTGATTATTTCGTTAGAAATACAAATTGCTTAATTCTTCCACACATCCAACCATATTTTGTTTATGTCAACCTCAATCTCAAGATAATCTGTGACTGGGTAACGAAGATTATGTTTATTTTGCAGTAATTAAATGTTAATTTAATTAACAAATTAACCTAATTAAATATTTACTTTTTTTTTAATTTCTTTGCATTAATTCCTGTATACTTTCACCGGTAATTTTTTTTTTAATCTTTTTTATCATTTCACCTCAAGCAAGGCAATAAAGCCACTAAGACGCAAATGGGGGATCTCAACTGAGTATGAAAGAATATGAGTAAAAAAAAAAGAGAAAATGTATCAAGGAGAGAGATCAATAAACAAATTAAAAAAAACAGGAATTAAGATGATAAGATAAAGTTTGATATATATATATATATATATTTGTACTGCGTATTACAGAATATGAGAAAAAACTATTATCGAGAGAGAACAATAAAAGAACAGGAATTAAGAAGACAAAAGATAACGATTGACATTGCATTTAAATTTTTGAAAATCAAAATTGACTAGGAAGCAAAAAGCAGAAGCCAGAAAGAAAGTTTTGCAGGCGAGAAGTGCGCGAGAAGAAACTGTTAGCATAGTGCTTACGGTTACATCTAGCCATTAAAAATGTAAAAAAAAAAAAAAAAAATGTGACCTATCCGCCAATCTTATTTAAAAAATTCACCCAAAACAAGGCAATGAAGTCATTAAATCGAAAGAGTTACCGAGTGTGAAAGAATATGAATAAAACAAAAATTTATTAAGGAAAGAGAACAAGAATTAAGAAAACAGGAAATGACAATTGACTTTGCATTTAAATATTTGATGATTGATTGGAAAGTAAAACGCCGGAAAAGAGTTCCACAAGCGAGAAGTGCGAGAGAAGAAACGTTTACCGTAACGGCTACAGTTAGCCATTTAGTATGTAAAAGGATGAGACCTATCCGCCAATCTAGTACTGTGCTTAAATTCATAAATTCTAATTATCCACTAGGAAAATCATCAAAAAAAAAAGGTACCATAAAAATATTTATAGAAAAGTCGCTGGGAAGCTACATGTCGGCCGTGAGGCAGTGAATGAAACCGAGATGCTAGGTCAGGACAGATAACATTGCAGATTCTTTTCTGAATTTTATCAAGAATCTCTGAATACATAGCAAAAGCAAATGACCAGATGCAACAGCAATATTAAATTCATGGTTGAATGATTTAGTAATAAATATGTAAGATACAATCTAATGAGAAAAATGACTGCACCAAAAGTAAATTTTCCTTCTTTTCAATTAAGCGAACCACTTTCATTTCCTTCTTATTCCATTGGCGAGATATAAGTTCAACTTGAGCAGATTCTTCCCACGAGCCGCTACACTACAATCTTAATCCATTCAAGTCTAGAGTCAACCGTTGTCTTCCTCATAAACTGTGCCTCTTTCCCTGTAGTTTTCTACCTCGAGTGGTTCTTGTGCCTTGTACAGATGAACATCACAGTAAAAAAAAGAAGAAAATGGCATATATGGTAACATTTTCACCTCTTCATCTGGTTAGCCTACAGCTGAATATATATTTTATACCAAAGTTCGTTTAAAGAAAAGGTTTATAATTGTTTTGATGAATAAAGCGTAGGATTCGAATGAGAGAAGATGTTGAGGAGGATACATATTGATTGGTCCTTGTCATGAAGAGGTCAAGATTGTAGTATTAAGGGAAGCACCCACCCGAGATATAACGGTTCTTAAAAAAATGCTGTGTCGGTTGAACTATCTTCTTAAATTTGGAATACGGGGGAAATGCGGCTGATTTGACTGCGTGGATGTAGTATTGTGTGTTCTGGTAATAGCGTTCTGTACCGGTGTATTTCTTAGGGTTTGAAAAATATTTCAAGGAGATATTATGCTACCTCTCCGCAAAAAAAAAAAAAAAAAAAAAAATCAAATATTTCATTAGATTTTTAAAAATACTGCTCCACAAAGTAAATGATGAAACACCGTAAAAAAAAAAAAAATAATAATAATATCTGAATGATTACGTTTATAACTATTTTTAATCATTTGACCCCAAGCAAGGCAAAAAAAAAAAAAATCACTAAGTTGCAAAGGAATAGTGAATGAAAGAGAATATGAGAAAAAAAAACTGAATTAAGTAGAGAAAAAAATAAACAAACAAGAATTAAGAAAACCATAGATAACAAATGATATTGCAGATCAAAATTGATATTTGAAGATCAAAGTTGTCTGGAAAACAAGAAACCGGAAAACCGGAAGAGGTGTATGTGTGTGTGTGTGTGTGTGCGCGAGCACGCGCGTGTGAGAGTCCTTGATCATGTGCCCGTCTGTGTGTACATGTCTTGTCTATATACGTAGATTACCGTTTTTATTTCTCCTTCGGGGCGTTTGTTTTTCAATTGGCACTTGCTCCTTATTGTTTTGTTGTTGTTTTGATTTTTTGGGGGGATTTTTTCTTAGTTAACATCAATCAGCTAAGTGACAAACTTTATATTCATATTAATTTTATTAACGTTCTATGTTTGATATCGAACAATTTATTGCAAAACCTGTCTTAAAGGCCTTTTTTCTCAGTATCCCACTATGTGATTTTGGTTCCATAGTATCTTTAATATATATATATATATATATATTAGGTTGGTGCAAAAATAATGACGTAATAATGTCGTTTTTTGACGTTACAAAATACGTCAAAAAACGACATTATTACGTCATTATTTTTGCACCAACCTAATATATATATATATATATATATATATATATATATATATATATATATATATATATATATATATATGTGTTATGCCTTTGGGGAACATAGGGCCGCAACATATCGTTGCGGTTTCTGCAACAAGCCAGTTTTTTTTTTTTTTTTAGTGAGTAGTTTGTCAGCGTACTGAACAACCCCCAACCTGGAGGATTAGGTTTTGAATTCAGAGTTGTCCATCTCCTAGACCAGTTGCCAATCTCTCCTGCTATTTACCCATATTTACCCATCGCCGATTATATATATATATATATATATATATATATATATATATATATATATATATGTATAGTATAGTTTACTAGAATATCCATATCGCAGAGAAGGATTCCAGACGTATCATACTACGAAAAGTATTAAATTTCCGAAAATAACAATTAATGTATTTACACTTTTTGTTATTCTTATAATCTAATTTCTCACTGATAAATCAGCTCCTCCACCAGCCCCTCGTTTAGTGAGTAGCGTAAATCCAACAACACGAAAAACAAGAGCTGTTACAGGGCCGTTGAACACCTCAGTTTCAAGGGTAACCCACCCCACCTATGTGTTAAATAGCTTCACCAACCCGTGATTGACTAAACGTTTTGAGTACGGCTACACCACTCACGACATGGTTAATGAGGGCGGGTCTCCTCCAACAGGAGAGACAATGCCCTGAATTTGGACTTTTTAAAAATCAATTAACCCCAAGTAAGGCGATAACCCCACTAAGACGCAAGGGGTTACTGTTGGTGAAAGAGAAGGCAAAGGCATTAAAAGGAACCGGAAACCCAATAATAATATTAATGTGAACTTATTGCCAATATGTTACTGCGGTTAAATTAAAAAAAAATATAGGTACCATTGCGAAAGGATCCAGAATGCCCAGCAAAACAAAGCCATGGAGTTTTACTTTGGAAAAAGTTCAGAGGTCATCCATGAACCATTATAACTGAACCGAGACATTCAAAGAACAAGGCAGAAAGATTCCACTTTTCCTTTGGAGAGGTTTACAATCAAGGAAGATAAGCAACGAATCCACAAATTCGCAGAGGACAGAGAAGACTGGCAAAATATTGTCAAATCAGTTTACAATGTCACTGAAAATGAGAGAACATGTTAATTCATAACCTCAAATCGAAACAGTTTTGATGATAATGATGATGAGCAGGAGGAAGAAAGTTTATCAGGACAATTACCATGAAAGTATTTATTGAAATGTAAAGGGAAACTATATTATGGCGATGGGAAAGTGACTGAAAGCGAGATGCCAGGTCAAGATCATTAACATTGCAGATTATTCTTTGGATTTTATCAAGAATTTCTAAATATATATTAAAAAAAACCACCAGACTATATGTTGCAGCAGAATTCAAAGCAAGGACAAATAGTCGATTTATAAATATGCAAGATAGATTCTGGAGAGAAATATTGTCTATCACGACTCAGGGAACCAGCTTTCCCAGAAGCCGACCTGTTATTTGATTCAATATCATTTTTCCGCTTCATTTCAACAGAAAACGTTTCTCCGAGAAGGTGTAATGAATCACTCTTCTGGAGGTTAGCATCAGCCATACTGATGGAACGTACGCAACGTAAGAAGACATGATAAATTGTTCAAGGTATTTCATACTTATTATTGTTGTTATAACAACAACAAACATGAGGATAATAGTTCTCATGGTAATAATTTGAATAAAAATGCAATTAATGTGTGACATCGAGAGAGATTTAATCGACGTTTTTCTGTTAATGATATTAGTGTGAAGCAAAGCACAGGAAGATTGTTACGATTTTCAGCAAAGACTTGAGAATTCTTTATTTCTGAATTTGCAGATTGCACATTGTTTTGAACGTAAAAAAAGTCAATAAGACTGAAGACCGTTCTTAAAATTGGCGCCAAAATATTCGTTTCAACGAATTATTTTGAGGCCGCGGCAAGATTGTGAAGAATTATTTTTATCTGGAACTGAGTATACCCATTTCAGGGCCGGATTAAGATGAAGAGGGGTCCTAGGCTATACCTCTGGTGAGGCTCTTCCAAAATACCCTATTCTCACGAGTAAAAGAAAACCGAATAAGCTTAAAATTATCAATTTGAGTAAAGCTTAGGATGATGATGGGGGTTTCAAATTATTAGAGTCTACTGTGCATTATACCAGCATGTGTAAGAAAAGAATATGACCGTCAAAAATATTATACACCTTGGCTGGAGGCCGTAGATGTTGAGGGCGTCTACCTATGGATAAATCCTGCAGTGATACCTTGTCATCTGGTGGATAAAATTTCCACAAATCTCTTTTCTGCAATTCAAACCCCGTATCATGTATTTTAAATTTTAATGTATTTTCTCCTTTCTTAAAACGTGACTATTTTAGATTTAGATTTAGATTTTAGATTAGTGGAGGATTATCCTTTGTTTCCGGTTGAGGAAAGTGTTCCCGGTTCCTCCTAAACTCTGAATTTTTATCTTTTTTTTCTTTCTTAATAGGATTAGATAGGTTCACCTATCGTGCGGTTCACAACACTCCCCTGGTCAGGAGTAGAGGTTTATCCCTTTTTTTCCTGTTCATGATTGGTTTTCTGGTTCTTTCTAAAGTCTACTTCAGTTTTTCTCACCTCCACCAAATGGAGTAGATAGGTTCACCTATGGCTGGTTCATAATCTTCCCTGATTTTTTGAATAGGAGTAGAGGTTTATCCCATGTCTCCTGTTTAGGATTAGGTTTCCGGTTCCTTCTAAAGTCTGCTTCATTTTGTCTCACCTCCACCAAATGGAGTAGATAGGTTCACCTATGACTGGTTCATAATCCTCCCTGTTTTTTTGAACAGGAGTAGAGGTTTATCCCTTGTTTCCTGTTTAGGATTAGGTTTCCGGTTCCTTCTAAAGTCTGCTTCATTCTTTCTCACCTCCACCAAATGGAGTAGATAGGTTCACCTATGACTGGTTCATAATCCTCCCCAGTCTTTTGAACAGGAGAAGAGGTTTATCACTTGTTTCCTGCTTAGGATTAGGTTTCTGGTTCCTTTTATAGACTTCTTCGACCCTATACTTCTAACATCTGATCTTAAAAAATTTAAATGCAATGCCAATCGTTATTTACTGTTTGCTTCATTCTTGTTTTTTTTTGTTTTTTTAATGTTATCGCTCCTTAATTATGTTTTTTGTTTCATATTCTCTAATACTCAGTAACATCTTGCGTCTCAGTGGCTTTATTGTCTTTCTTGGAGTTAAATAATTAAATCAAAATTGTCGTAGGTGGAGACATCGACAACCTATTAAGTCACTGCACTGCTTGTGATCTAGTACAGGGGTCGACAACTTTTTCATTACTATGTGTCGACTTTGGGTTTTAAAAATATTCAGTGTGCCAACAGTATACGTGTTTTTATACAAGCTCAACATAACTGTCCTACAATATATTTTATATAGAACTATTATATATATACTGTTATGAATAATCAAGAGTGGTCTCCCCTTGTTTTGTTACTCTCCTCTTTAAGAGAGCTATTTTTGTTTACTGGGACTATAAAAGGACACTATTCGAGAACCTTGTATTATGATTTGTAAATATGGTCTAGAACAGCGGCCGGCAATCTTTTGCTAACTATGTGCCGACTTAAGTTTTTAAAATCATTCAGTGTCCCAACAGCATACGTATTTTTATACAAGTCAAGGTCAATATACCTGTTCTACTATATATTTTATATAGTAATATATAGTATATATAGTTTAGTATATATTAAAATTGAAACAGCTAAATATCTTCTTTGCATTCTAGCAGTTATTGGTTTGGACTGTGATGCCATTTGCGGCTGTGTGACATTGGAAATTATTTGGCGTGCCACGTGTGGCGCGGGTGCCGCAGATTGCCGACCCTTGATCTAGTATGAATGCGTAGACAGAAACAGATCACTTACAAAAAAAAAGTTCCATTTTAATTTATTCACTTGCCAACAAGCTGCGTTCAGTCTGAATCTCTGGGATTTACAATGCAGGCTATTGCTCTCATCTTTGCCATCAAAATGTATCGGGTGTACTGTTCTCCAGCTTTCACCCAGGGTATATCCATCCGGTTAACCTACAGAAAAGTCCAAACTGAACCCTTTATTCAATTTACGGGGATAAACAATTCTAGTTCCACTACCAAAGGTCTCGGGTTATCTCACCTAGCTCTCATCTTTTGTATTTTTTAGTTATTACTCGTTCCGTTTCAACAGAGACAAAATAGACCAGGGGTTATTAACCTTTTGATGATTCTAGACCCCCAATGGATTTTCTAATATGGTCCCATACCCGCTTCACTTGACTGTCGGAATAATTATCACCAATCCTATTATTTGCCAGTATGTCTTCCAAATATTTCGATCGCTTGAATTTACTGTACTTTAGATATGGATTGCTAGGAATAGAACATGAACAAAAAACATAAGCATTGATAACTTTATTATGTTTTTACTGAAAGCAAAATAAAGTTATAAATGATTTTTATTACACAAG
Organism: Acanthosepion lycidas; assembly: GCA_963932145.1. Taxonomy (NCBI): domain Eukaryota; kingdom Metazoa; phylum Mollusca; class Cephalopoda; order Sepiida; family Sepiidae; genus Acanthosepion; species Acanthosepion lycidas. The sequence continues at coordinate 81,022,998 of OZ010598.1, read as the reverse complement.
AAAAAGGAAGAGAACATAAATGTGCAAGTTCTTTTTAGTATCTCGACTACAATAAAACAGACTTTTACTAATCTAGTGAGATATTTGCTGTTGTTTTTTGTGCAATCAAAAGCATAGAATCGTAGTACAGTTACTAATAAAGCTACTCGCATGTCATCTGACACATCAAGTCGATTTCTCCATTTTGATTTCAGATTTAATAATGCAGAGAATCCTGTTTCACAGAGATACGTAGTTGAGAAGGAAACCAAAACATGCATTGCCCGCATTGCCAAACTTGGGTAAGCAGAGATCTGTTCACACTAAAACTGTTTGATATCCGTCCCAGGTCTTTTGAAACACCCAACATTTGGTTCCCATACCCCCAAAGGGTATAGATACCCCCGGTTAAGAACCCCTGAAATAAACTGAGCGGTCCAGGCATTAAATTCATGATTGCTAGATTGCTCGGATTGGCATATATCTGATGAAGGCCGAGGGCACTACAGCCGAAACGTTGTGATAACAACAACAAATACGGAGACAATAGACCTCATGTAAATAGTGTAAATAATAACTCATCACCCCAGAAATTCAGACGTGAATTGAATTTTTGTCTGTAATTTGTTTTTACTCTACCAAATTTAACTTCTTTACGATAGAGTGTGACATACATGAAAGTACGCCACTACATTTTCGGCTAAATGTCCGTTCGGCGAAATGGCCCTCGGCCAAATGTTCGAGTACTATTGTTCAGGGAAATACACAGGCTTACGGCCATATTACGTTAAAACACTGGTTCTCGTACAATCACTAAAGTAAGAAACGTTGATGGGTAACCTTTTGGGAATACTCGGGTGAACGGGTGGATAGCGGTTTGGAATTGAAAATCGGTGAACCGTGTTTTAGTTCTAGTCGGATTAGTTAAATTCACCTGAGAAAGTTATGTATCTCCCGATTCTCCCCAGCTATGGGTTAATTAGTAAAACTTTTATCAGTAAAGAATTACGTTTTTTTTTCCGAATATTCATTGGCAGCCAGCCTTTGATATCGAAGACTGAAGCATTACGGAACAGCTGCTGGAGGTATTGGCGATATAGTCAGATTCAGTAGAGTGTCTGACTCGTGAGTATTAATCTTTAACGTTGTTTCATTGAACAGAATACGTACTGCGCTGTATTCTATATTCATAGACTAGGGTGAACATGGTCAACAATCTCAACAAGTTCCTTCCCTCTGCCCCTTCCCCCAGACACATTCTGTCATCCACTTGCTTAAAGCCGCTAGGCATGTCATGCGTTGTTTTCCCTTGTCTCTCTTTCCCTCTATTTGACCTGTGAGTATCAGATTCTCCAGGCCTTCCTTCCTCATTATGTGTCCCAGGAACTTCAGCTGCCTTTTCCAGATATTACCTATAAGCCTCTTTGCTTACATCCTCTCTAAGACCTCATCGTTGCTCACACGCTCGGTCCATGATATCCTTAGCATCCTTCTGTAGAACCACATCTCCGTCGCCTCGAATCTCTTCTTCATCTTTGAAGAAATCGTAAATTCATAAAGTGTAAGTACCATAGCGAGGAGATCATCTGAACAATTACCATGGATCTATTTACAGAAAAGGCAGAGGGTAGCTAAATTACGGCGGTGGGAAAGTGACTGAAGACGAGGTGACAGGTTAGGACTTGTAATATTGCTGATCCTTTTTTGGATTTTATTAAAGATCTCTAAATAAAGAGAAGAAGCAACGGGCCATATGTGGTAGCAATACTCAAGTCATGGACGAATGGTAGACTTATAAATATATAAGATAGATTCAGAAGAAAAAGATTGTCTACCACAACACAGTGAAGCAACTTTCTTAGCAGCAGACCTGGCAATAGATTCGATATAATCTTTCCATTTTTTATTTTATTTTTCTTGTAATCACCGAGAAGATCAAGATTTTTTTTCAGTCGTCCACAAATCGAGAAGATAAACGCAACGATTTTTTTTTTAAATAGGTGTATGTACTTGTTGGCCTTTTGCATAAATTACGTTATGTTGATAACACATGATTGGTGGGGATTTCTATGTGTCAGGGTGGAGAGTCCCCTTGCCAGTCCTTTCCTTGACATTCTCATTAAGGTCGTACCTAATATTTGTTTATTTATTTTTTCTATTTTCTGTTTTTGCCTTTTTTTCTCTCTCTTCTCTCTTCCCTTTTAGGACTGAGGAATAAATAACATGCATACGAGGAGATAAATCGTTAGCCTAGAAATTACTTTTTTTTGTTGGTATTGTTGTTAAAGAAGGAGGAGGAGGAGGGTCGGAGAAGCACGGGTGCCAGAGGAGCACGACGGTCAGATGAGCAGGTGGGGAGGATGACCGCATGTATAAGAGGGTCGGAGCTACATGAGGATCGGAGGAGCCCGGGGGTCGGAGCAGTAGCATGATCGTAGGAGCACGGGGGCCAGAGGAGCAGTAGGATGGTTGTAGGAACACGGAGGTCAGAGGGGACTGGGGTCAGAGGAGCAAGTGGATTCATGGAGCAGGATGAGGTGGTGCATCCAGCTACATCAGGGCAGTGGGAAACTGACTGAAGCTGCGATGCCAGGTCAGGACAAATAATATTGCTGATTCTTCATTAGATTTTATCAAGAATCTCTAAATAAACAGAAGGCGCGCCGGTCCATATTTGGTAGGAATGTTCTAAGCATGGACGAATGGTAGACTTTTAAATATATAAGATAGATTCAGAAGAGAAAGATTGTCAAGCACTTTTTAGCACCAGACCTGGCGATGGATTCGATATAATCTTTCCATTTATTATTTTATTTTTCTTGTAACGACCAAAACGATCAAGATTTCTTTTTTCAGTCGTCTACAAATCGAGCAGATAAACACAACGTTTTTTTTTTTTTTAGATAGGTGTATATACTTGTTGGCCTTTTGCATAAATTACGTTATGTTAATAAGACATGGTTGGTGGGGATTTCTGTGTGTCAGGAGGAGAGTCCCCTCGCCAGTCCTTACCCTGATATTTTCATTAATGTCATATCTAATATTAATTTATTTACTTTTTCTTTTTTCTGTTTTTGCCTTTTTATGCCCTTCCGAGTTTGAAGCGAGTCCAGTTTTTTAGTCTTCCTGAAGCATTCAAGAACGTCTTCCATATAATGAATATTGCGGTTTGGAATGCTTACGTCTGAAAATGAAACATTTTCCCTTAAATAATTGACGGGGAGGGGATTAAGGAGCAAGTTTTGAAGTGGCAGAAGTGCAAGAAAAAATCTGTTAGAATAGAACTTACAATTATATCTAGCCAATTGGATGTAAATGGATGAGACCTTTCCGCCAATCTAGTACTGCGCTTAAATTCATAAAGTCTATGGACAATAGTGAATATTTCATCTGAATAATTACTATGAAAGTATTTAGAGTAAACTCAGAGAAATCTATATTACGACGGTGGGAAGTGACTGAAGATGAGACGCCATGTCAGGGCCAATAATATTGCTGATTCTCTTTTGGATTTTATCAAGAATCTCTAAATATATAGCAGCTGCACAGGACCATATGTTGTAGGGATTATTGAAAGCATCGGTGAATGATTGACTTGTAAATATGTAAAATAGATTCTGGAGATAAAATAAAAACTTACCTTTTTATTCTAGTCAAACACTATTTCCTATACAATTTCTTTCAGATATTGTTAAAACCTCCATGTCAGCAGAAGCGACCGAAAGAAAAGAAATCATAATTTGGTTTATTTATATTTTGTTTTTCTTCATTATTTTTGTTTGTACCATTTTTTTTATTTATTTATTTCGTTAATAATGAGCTTAGTATTTTTTCCCGATAATTATTTGCCATATGCTTTTCCCGTATCTTCCTTGTAACTTCTAAATGTCTTTTCTCTAGTCACCTTTGCAACAATACATAAAGTGCGTCCTCATCAATGACTCATCTGAGTGACTAGAATGTTCATTTGCTAGCCATGAGACCCAAGTTCGATTCCGACTCTGGCCGATTTATCAGGAAGGTGATTTCTTGATATCTGTCTCGAGAGGGCACTTTTGGTTGACACAAGCCTTGTGAGTGAAATTAGGTAGACGGAACGGGAAACGTCGATGGCTGTGCTAGCACGAAGGCACAAGTCATCGTGGCCGGGGGTTTGAGCGTACTGGCCTTGTTCAAATTGCTGATCACGCTAGATACCACACTCTCTCCGAGAAACTGTAACTAAGGTCTGCTCAGCATAGTTGCAATATAAACCACAGGGTGTTGAACAAACACAATTTTGCCTGAGCTGGCGTCTGAAGTATTAGTATTTTTTTCGATAATTATGTGCCATATGCTTTTCCCGTATCTTCCTTGCAACTTCCAAATGTTTGCAATGCTTAAATCCTGTATAACAAATTTTAAAAAAATCCTCTGAAAATAAAAAGTTTTCCCTGAACTAATTGACGAGGAAGTGATTAAGGAGTAAGAACAATAGAAGAGTAATCAAGACAGTAGATAATGATTCATATTGCATTTAATTTTTTGAAGAATCGAGAAGTGCGAGCAAAACCTGTTAGAATAGAACTTACAATTATATCTAGCCATTCAAGTATGAATGGATGAGACCTTTCCGCCAATCTAGTACTGCGCTTAAATTCATAATGTCTCGGTACCATAGTGAATGGTTCATCTGAACAATTACTATGAAAGTATTTAGAGTAAAGTCACAGGGAAATTTATATTACGACGGTTGGAAGTGACTGAAGATGAGAAGCCATGTCAGGGCCAATAAAATTGCTGATTCTCCTTTGGATTCTTATCAAGTATATGTAAATATATAGCAGCTGCATTGAGCCATATGTAATAGGAAATATTGAAAGCATGGGTGAATGGTAAACTTGTAAATATCTAAGATAGATTCTGGAGAGAAAAAATAACTTTTGTTTTTATTCTTGTCAAACGCTATTTTCTATAAATACTTATAAATATAAGGATTTATAAATATATTTTCCATAAAGACGTCGAAAACAAAACGTTCAAAAACCAGCTCCAGACATGTTTATACGATTATCTTTATTATTTTTATGCCCTTCTGAGCTTGTAACGTGTCCAGTTTCTTTCTGAATCATTCAAGAAAGCCTTCTATATATAATGGATATGACGGTTTGGAATGCTTACATCTGAAAATGAAACGTTTTTTCCTTAAATAATTGTCGGGGAAGAGGTTAAGGAACTAGTTTTGAAGTAGCGAGAAGTGCGAGAAAAATCTATTAGCATAGAACTTACAATTATATCTAGCCAATTCAAGTGTGAATTGATGAGACCTTGTCGTCAATATAGTAATTCGCTTAAACTCATAAAGTATAGGTACCATAGTGAATGGTTCATCTGAACAATAACTATAGAAGTATTTATAGAAAAGACACAGAAGAAAAGACACAGAGAAGCAATGTTATAGCAGTGAGAAAGAGACTGAAGACGAGACGGCAAGTTAGGAGTAATATTGTATTTTTTTTTAAAGGTGCATTAATTATTTATAACTCATAAAACCAAAAGTTTGCAGCTTTATAAATCATTTATAAACCTAAGGGAAAAAAATGCTCGATAGTTGGTTTTATTTTGCTATTGACATTTTCCCCAATACTGTTTAATTCCTCAGGTTTTATTTTATCCGATTTAATATTAGTTTTATTCTGATCTTTCAAGCCTTCATTCATTAATATTCTTCTTATTCCTCATTCTTGATGTCTTCTACGTCCATGGCATTTACAGAAAAAAAAAAAGAAGCAAAACACGTTCGGTTAATTCGTTCACTCACTTTATTTATTTAATTTTTTTTTTTTTTTTTTTTTTGACGAATTCTTACTCGTCGGCCATCTTTATTCTCCGAATCCGACAATTTAAAAAAAATGTTTAATCAAATGTTTCAACATTCTAGAGAATTTGAGCCCACATTTTCACGAATACAGCCAGTTCAACACTAGCCTATACAGATTTATATATCGCAATAACCTTCTGTACAAACTAAATACAAAATATGTAAATAATTTAATATTAATTCGAATAATAATAATTTTTTTTTTTTTTTGATGGGAAATGTTTATAATATTCAGCTTCGGAAATTTACAAGTATATGAATGTACTGACCACAGCATTTAAAATTTTAAAAATTTATGTATATTTATATAAATGACTTCCTTTGTTTGAAGTCGATACAACCACACCGACATCCAAACAAATTGAAGATCTGGCGGTAAGACTTGTACAATAGACACTTAGAACAGAAAGATATTTGGGTTTGTTTTTTTTCACATTACTATAAATGAAAAAAAAAGAGTAAATAGGGGATCTAGTTTGCTATGTAAATTCATTATAAACTGATGCCTCTACGGAAACCAAAACAAATATACACATATCACGTGATTTCTTAATTTCTAAAAACAAAATGATTTTAAATTCGAAATCTGGAGATTTTTTTGCATATTACTATCGATTACGTACTCTTGATTTCGAATTACTTTAAACCTTATTTTTTAATGGATAACCGTATTTGAGTAGACGCCCCGTTCATTTTAATCAGTACTTTATTTCATCTACCGGCCTACAGACTCGAGAAAAAGTAAATACACCCTCCGATAGTATTCAAATCTGCGTCTCCCATTTGCAGTAACAAACGCCACTTAAGCCAACGTGCTTTGACCGCTTGGCCTTGAGGAGCTCCACAATCAAGCGCGGTTTTAGTAGAACGAAGTAAACTGCAATTTCTCCTACAAAGGGAAACGCAGGTTCGAATATTGCTGGAGGGCGCATTTTCTTAAATTATTATTTTTTTTTTTCGAGTGTGTAGTCCGGTAGACAAAATAAGATAATGTTTAAAATAAACAGATCATCTATTCAAATACGGACATCCACTAATAGATGCACACTGTATTAAAAATATTTCTGATTAAAAATATGTCGCTTAAAAAAATAAAATTCAATATGTGACGTGTATGTGTCTTTTTTTGTTTGTTTGTTTTGGTTTTTTTAAATATGCATTTAGAATTCAGACTCTAAAGTTATAATTGTTTTTATTTAATGTTGATTTGTTATGCTCTATGATTATTGCTTCAAGGATTATAAGTCTGTTTTTACTTTTTGATTTTACTAGTATTTTGGTATTGTTTATAAGTAGTTGTCTAATATGACAATGATATGTTCTCTCATTAAGGAAACACGTCGTATGATCACATTTGTTTTGTCTTGAGTAGAGGGGTCAGTTTACTCTGTATTTACATAGTAAACTGGACCCCTGTTTGGGAAGGGACAACTCAATACCGCCGGCTCAACACTGCCGATTCAACATCGCTGACTCAGCACCGGGGCAAATCAGGACTGAGACAACTCAGAAAGGAGATAATTCAGCACCAGAAAAACATGATTTTTTTTATAACGGAATAAAAGTAATTTATTAAGGTTTAAATCTTATTTCATGAATATATTTTTTATTATTTTTGATAAAGTAAATTGTAAAGATATTTATTTTTAATAAAATAAAAATATTTACTTATTAAGGTTTTAATCCATAATAAAGTTATCGATTATAAAAAAAAAAATTGTTATGTTTTCCTGGTGCTAAGTTGTCTCGGTTCTGAGATGTCCCGGCGCTCAAGTCAGTAGCGTTGAGTCGGCGGTGTTGAGTTGCTTGCACCCTCATATTAACTTTAAAAAAATAATTAAAAAAAATAGATATTCCTGGTTTAGAGTGCTTAATCTATAGGGATCTAAAAAGAAAAAACGAAAAAGGGTGCTACTTTCTGATCGTAGTGCCTATTGAATAATTTCACCGATGTCTAAGGAAGATGTTCCATTTTTATCACGAGATTCGTCCGGTTGAACTCATAGGATAGGATCAATTTCTCCTATAAATTACTAATATTTTACTTTGAGAAAAGTTGTTTTAAAAAATAAAGTCTTTTCTCTTATATGTCTTTCTAAAATTAAATCAATTTACAGATTATTTTTTTTAATATCATGTTTGTTAGTCAATTCAAACTTCCATGATGTCCGTCACTGATGTTGTGAGTTTATGATGTGGTCTTTGTTTTTTGCCGAAGCTTATTCTGACGATGACGGTGCTTATATTAAGCCGTAAATCGTTCATTTTTAATCTGGCTACTTCAGCCAAATACATCTTTGCACAACTTTGTCTTTCGAAGAATTCGTTCCCACAGCAAAGTGCTCGTGTTGAAGTTAAGATTCGTTTGGATCTGTGATATGAGAAAACTTATTCTGAAATTTTTTTGTTGAATTACAGAGAGCGATTTTATAATCACTTGTATTTGAAACGAAAAGATGTGGCAAGATTAAAAAGATGTAATATTGCACTTTCCAGATGAAAAATCTCCCGTGGAATGTGCTAAATTAAATAGCGATCATTCCATTTTTTGTCTTTTGTTTCCTTTCAGTTTTTTTTTTCTTTCTTTTACATTGTTTTTTGTGTTGGTGTTTCTTCTTGTTAACAATGTAGTAAATAGTCACTTATTTTTATATTTGTATAGAACCATAAGTATCTTAAAGTCAAGTTTAAAATGGTTTCGTCCATTTTATTTCATTTTTTTTTTAAAGAAGGCTTTGATTAAACCTTCTTTTATAATGATAGAAAGTCCATTCTAAAATAAAGAAAAAATTTTAGGAAATCTGAAAACGTATTTCCTCATGAAAAATATTAAAAAAAAACTTTTCCCGGAAATATTAAATTTCCAGAAATATTGGATGTTAGCTAAACATTAGATGTCTTATATATATATATATATATATATATATATATATATATATATATATATATATATATATATATATAATGTTTGCGTGTTATTTCTGTAGAGTTAGTTCTTTTTGGGGCATCTGGTCTGGGTTTTTATTTTCTGAAAATACAGTTCTATTGTCCAATAACTGTATCCCTATCATTGTTTGGATTATTGATTATTACTTTGTATTCTCGGGTGTTGTCCATTTTTTCGTCTTTGATAGAATCTCATTCGGCATTGCTGTCGATCATAGATCAGTTTGTATAACAAAGAATATAATCTTTTTCGCCGACAGCGATATTTCTCAAATAGTTTTTCGCTCTTTTCTTTATTTTTTTGTCTTTTCCCTTCGATCTTCCTCCCGTCGTCGTTGCTTTCAATATTTATAAAAAAAAAATATTGTCCAATCACATGGAACTCAACAGGTGTTTGTCCAAAAACAAAATGCCCACACACCTGCAAAAGAAGAAGATAAAAAAAACACTTAGACTTTTTGTTCACGTTGACATATATTTTTTAACAAACTTCATATAAAATTCAGTTTTCCTATTTAAATTTTTTTTAATTCTAAAGTTAATGACTGAATAAGCTCATGGCGAATTCTACGACAATAAAATATCAATAGAAATTACCCTATCGTATCGTTAACTCTTTAAACTTAACTTTAAGAAATATTGCAATAACAATCATAAGTATGAATCCTGGTTGTTATTTTAAGAAGTAAGGGGGTACAAATGAAAAGATTTGAAATTGACAACTCTTTTCCATTTCACTGAAACGGCCGTTAAACACTTCTACCTTCCCTTCTTTCTTTCTTTCTTTCTTTTTCTCGTTGAAACCAGGTAGCGTTTCTGTTATGTATTTTCCGTCTTTCCACGCGATCAATACGGAATGGGCCATTATTTATGAGGTACTGACAGGGCGTAACGGTCGTTCTGACTAAGGGAGATACGAGCAGAATTATAATATTAGGTCGTCCCAAAAGTTCGTAAACACTTGCAAAAAATTGAAATTTCACTCGCCAAGTAATAACAGAAACAACAAAAATTATTCCTCAAAATAAAGACCATCATTTTCCAAGAATTTCTGCCATCGATCTGCAAGCTTTCGGATCTGGTGAAAGTACCATTCAGCCGGCTTCGAATCAAAAAAATTCTTGACACGCTTCCTCGACTTCATCAAACGAGTCGAATCGGCGGCCCTTCAGAAAGTGTTGCATTGAGCGGAAAAGGCCGTAATCTGATGGAGCACAGTCAGGACTGTAGGCTGGATGTGGCAGAACCTCAACGCCGTCCAGCTCTTCAAACTTGTCTTTGGTCTTCCTGGCGGTGTGTGGCTTGGCATTGTCCTGCTGCATCAAAGCGCGCTTTCGCTTGATCAGAGCCGGGTACTTTTGCTTCAACTTTTCGTAGACCCGATCCAGTTGCTGACAGTAAAGTTCGGCACTGATGGCACGACCATTCGGAACCAACTCAAAATGCACGATTCCTTCAAAGTTCCACCAAACGCACAACATGACTTTCTTGCCGAATCGATCTTGTTTTGGAACCGACGGTGTCTCCTGCCCTTTCTGAACCCATCGCTTGTCTCGATTGTGCTGGATTGTGTTGCATAAAAATTCAATTTTTCGCAAGTGTTTACGAATTTTTGGTACAACCTAATAATATTGTTGTATGTACTAGCAGAGGACGCGTACAACAGGACGACGTATTTTATATGTGGATTGACACTTATGGCGAGGATCATGGACTATGGGCGCTCTGACTAAAATCAAAGAAGAAATAGTATTTACTCGCCCCCCCCCCCTTCCAACAATGGCGACAGGATAGGACACAAGGCCTGATTAAAGTCAGGTCCACAAATGTGTGTAGATGAACCAAGGCCAAAACTGACTAGTTCCCTTGCTGGTCTTGAGATTACACCGATAAACCCCCTCTTTGGTGTAATGTGGGGGGGGGTATTGCCGCTGCGTTGGAACCCCCGGAAGAGATCAAAGAGGTATTTTTGCAAGTTACCACTATCACATCTGTGTGCTTTGAAAAAGGACTTCATAAAAAAAGAAAATAACTCACTCAGAAGGAAAATTCTATAGAGTGCCGCCATAGAATATTACCCGAAAAATTAATCTACGCCCAGGTTTTTTCCCCACTTCACCTTTCTTAACAAAATTACTGCTCTCACAAATAAATGTACACAACAGATTCATAAAATCAAAAGAAAATGGTTGAATACATCAACACAGATATAATGACAATATTCTCCACACGTGACAAATACTGACATTATTTTCAGATAATTATGAAAATAGCGTTTCTCTACATTCCAGTTGCTAGGAACATTCTGGGTTTTTTTTGTTTTTTTGTTTTTATTAGTTACCTTGTTCAATTAAATTCATTTCGAATTTTGCTCTGATAAAGTCCACAATGGACGAAACGCGTCAGCAATTACTAGTTTTCCTATTGTCATTTTTATTCATATATATATATATATATATATATATATATATATATATATATATATATGAGGCTGTATAAATAGATGACAGAAGATAGACTTGGAGGAATAGGAAGCTGCGGAGGGCATGATCGCCCATTATCTGAAAGGACACGGCATATAATAAGAATAATCGGTATATAATATTAATGTTAAGTTTATAGTAGATACGCAGATAAATAGAAAAGGAAGGTAGGTATTAGATATTTTCCTGACTTTATTTACCTGTTGTAGTGATGTCCTCAGTCAGAAAAAGTATCTCAGATCACAGTAGTTCATGGCCGACATCCTTCAACCAATGATGCTCCTTCGCGTTTAACTTCTTCGGGTACCAAATACGGGTGGAACCTGTGTGAACCACCTATGAAATGTGACGAATTGTCTGAAGACGTGAGTCCCGAATAAGCGTTAGCAGCCGCAGCTGCGTTTCTCAGTTCGCGAAGGTTGTCGGGTAATTGTAACGGGTGGAGTCCAAGATTGGGAAAGACAATACCGGCTGCCGCAGCTGCTGCGGCCGTGGCGGGAAAACCATACATGCTGCCGTACCAGGCGTACAACCGTTGGTCGATATTCGAATAAGCGGCTGGCGTACTTCCGGCCGATAACGAGGGGCGCCATAAAGCCCAGTGGGG
>OZ010598.1:80996123-81006123 GCA_963932145.1 Acanthosepion lycidas | reverse complement strand
ATTATTTTTCAATGTAACCCCTTCTGGCAACGACGACCATCTCAAGGCGGGCGCGAAATGAGTCACACGCTTTGGCGACCATGTCCAGAGCAGCGTGTTGTGGGCGTGCTTGTTGGTCTTGGCCTCGATCACGCCCCAGAAGAAATAGGCAAGATGGTTGCCGTCAGGTGAGTAGAGCGACCACAAGTCCGGCAACCAGTGGTGAGGAACAATGTTGAGGTAGCCACGCCTGCGCAGCGAGAAGGACCTCATTCCTCCGTTCTTCTTTCAAAAAGGGCATGGGAGGCAGCGCTGAAATCTACCAGGAGGTGCTGAGGAGCGTGGTTAAGCCCTGGATGGACAAGATCGCTGCCGGACGCCCCTACCTCTTCTAGCAGTCTCCGCTCCTGCACACCAGACCAAGACGGCCCAGGCGTGGCTACCTCAACAATGTCCCTTACCACTGGTCGCCGGACTTGTAGCCGCCCTCCTCACCTGACTGCAACCCCCTCGATTATATCTTCAGGGGTATGATCGAGGCCAAGACCAACAAGCACGCCCGCAACACGGTCGACTCTCTGAAGGCCGCCATCATGGAGCGGTTCGCCGCTATGGACAAGGACATGGTCGCCAAATCATGTGATTCATTTCGCACCCGCTTTGAGATAGTCGTCACCACCGGCGTCGGTTACATTGAAAAATAATGTAGTATGTAACTCAAACTGTTGCTAAATAAACTGTCGGGTCTCTGCATATAAAAACTTTTGTTTTTATTGCCTATTTCGTTTTCTTTTTGTCAAGTGTCGGGTTTTGCTGCAACACCCTGTATATTAAAAATACTAAAATTTAAAAATGTTAGATTCCGTGCAAGCATGTTTAGAGTATTAATGCTATCAGAATATCGCAATGACAACTCTGTGTTGAATGTAAGCAAATTCTCATCGGAATACAGTGTAACCCGGATATAAAAGAAACCCGGATATAAGAGAGATTATCTCTGGTCCCAAATTAGAGCCTGTGTTAATGTATATATAATAGACCAAACCCGGATATAAGAGAAACCTGGATATAAAAGACTTATCCGGTCTCGACAACTCTCTTATATCCGGGTTACACTGTACTTCTTTTGTAGTAAGGTTCACCCTTACAAGGCTCGCCAGCCACTCGATGTTGAGGGTTATGGATAGGAGGGGAAGATAACGGGTAACTCTAGACTTGATTGTAGGGATCTGAGAAACATCCTCGCAGAAGGTGTTTCCACGCGTCAGTGCCTCGTGATTGTGTGGAACTTACTTCACGCTGATGGAATACGGAGGAAATGTGCGTGGTTTACTCTAATATAAGTGGCATGGCGGTTCTTAGCAGTGATGGTTAGACCTGAGGAACCAAAGAATGTAGTTTGTCCGAGCATTTTCCATGGCTCGATAGCGCAAAGAGAGGTTCGCCACATCCCGTCCGTGAGAGAGAGATTGCAGGATGGAATATAATTATTATCCAACAAGAACTCAGAGACACTTCTTTACTCTATCAAGACTGTGGAAAGAGATGAGTGGGCAGCTCCCGCTCAAATATGTCAACAGTCCTCCATTTTTCTTTTGGCCTGATATCGCTGTTCTAAAGGTAGAGGAGTGCATGAAGTGCATGAGTGTCAAGTATTTACTGGAGGGGGTAGAGGGAGCCGATCACTTTACCTGCATCTTTAGCGATGGATCGTAATTTTCTTTGTTCAATGATATTTTATGTATAGACGATTCTTTTAATATTATTACCGGAAATGGTTTAAATTATTTTTATATTTACATTTAAGAAAATACTATATAATGTTCGGTTAATTTAATATGCTTAAATCACAGTCACATTTAATAGATTGTAAGGAACAACAGGTATGAAATATAAAAATATATGAGAAACGTGTAACTGACATAATTTTGATATTGCATGAATGAAATTAAAACGCGATCATAAGATCTGGAAATAAATGTTAGCCAAAAAGAGAAAACCGAATATATCAAACAGTAATAGTGTGAAAACTATATATATATATATATATATATATATATATAATATATATATATATATATATATATATATATATATATATATATATATATATATGCCTATAATTGATAACAGAAGCCATTTGTTTATACTAACGGCTTCCCATACTTAATACTTCTCGTTTTCACTCTCGCGTGATCATCTATGACGTCACGAGTTGCGACGAGATTTTCGCTTCCGCATCTCGTATGCACGAGTTAGTCGTTGCTTTGAAATTTTTCATGCAACAAAAACAGACTATCATTACTGTTTCGTCCGTGTATTGGTTGATATATTGAAAAGTAATTGTCATGTTTGATAATGGCTTATGTAAGCCGAAAGCCTAGATTGGATTTAAACATGTCTCAGTAATTTCCTTCCATCTTTTAATGATAATTTTATCATTACTTTCCACGACCAAAATAAATTATTAAACAAAAGATCCGAGCTCATCTCAAAATGCAGACATGAAAATAAATTTTTATTACGTAACCTAAAAAATGAAAAACGGGAAAAATAAAATAAAAACAAATAAATATACTAATAAACAAAATAACAATAAAAAATTAGAAATAAAACATAAATAAATATTATGTTACTTAAAAATCGAAAACCGAAAAGAGAAAATATACAAGTAAAATAAATTAACCTAAATTCATCCAAGTAAGTAAATAAACAAACCAATCCCAAATAAAGATAATCAATTAAAAACTGTTCCCGCCAAAATAATACTTAGAATGAACTACAACAATCAACCCCAAAATTGAACAAATAGCTTTAATTAAATTCTCAAACCAAAACAAAACTGTTAAATAAGTGATATAAACAAATTTTTACTACGTTAATAAATAAATAAATAAATAAAATAAGAAACAAAAAAATAAAAAATAAAAACAAGCAATATAATTTGACCCAAATAAATAAACAAACGACTTCCGGTAGAATAACCGCCATAATAGAATACCCACAATGCACCACTAACCAGTATATATATAAATAGCCGAGAAAAATAGCAGCATATGTGGCCTGACGATTGCATATAGCATGAAACAGACTGTCGCCTCTAAGTGTTGACTTCTATGTTCACTTTTATATATATATATATATATATATATATATATGTTTGTGTGCGCGCACGCGCGTGTATGTGCAAGTACTAGTACACAGGCACATTCTTTACCCACCAAGTATGGGTTAATAATTAAGAAAAAAACTTTAAATAATCTGCGGTGGGTTGATAAACCGTAAAAAAACGAATCAATCAAATCAATCATTTTACTTAGCTTCTAATCAGACAAATGTAGGCGAGATATGCTAATTTACTTCAATTCGATTTCAGAACATCGTGAAAGCAATTACGTACCTTTCGAAATCAGACAGACGACTTGAGTCTCTGAAACCCTTTGCGAATGGATTGCTATCAATCTTCAACTTTGTGATCTGAAATGTAACAGAAAAGCCAAACGTTGTAGAAATTGGAAAATTTCGCAAAAATTTCGCGACTTGGAATAAAATGCACCAAAGCATAATTAAAGAAGAGACAGCGTCAAAATCGCTAAAACTTCTAGAGAATTCTTTGAAAAACGCCCACCACAAAATAATAATAATAATAATAATAATAATAATGATAATAATAATGATGATAATGATATTAATAAAGTAATGACAATAATAATGATAATAATGATGATAATAATAATAATGATAATGATAATAATAATGGTAATAATAATAATAATGATAATAATAATGATAATGATAATGATAATAAAAATGATAATAATAATAATGATAATGATATTAATAATAATGATAATGACAATAATAATGATAATGATAATAATAATAATGATAATGATAATAATAATAATGGTAATGATAATAATAATAATGATAATGATAATAATAATGGTAATAATAATAATGATAATGATAATAATGATAATGATA
This sequence comes from Acanthosepion lycidas, assembly GCA_963932145.1. Taxonomy (NCBI): domain Eukaryota; kingdom Metazoa; phylum Mollusca; class Cephalopoda; order Sepiida; family Sepiidae; genus Acanthosepion; species Acanthosepion lycidas. Next base: position 81,002,157 of record OZ010598.1, on the reverse strand, counting down.
ATAATAATGCTAACAATAATAATGCTAATAATAATAATAATGATGATAATAATAATAATAATAATGACAATGATAATGCTAATAATAATAATGATAATGATAATAATGCTAATAATAATGTTAATAATAATGTTAATAGTAATAATAATAATTATTATTATTGGATACATGCTGTATGTTGTAATTTAGTAATAAATAGCGCTTCGGACTGAAAAATCGGAGAGCCGACATCGAATTCTATTCATTACATCTGCTAACGTGCTAATATAGCTGAGAAAGGTATGAATCCAATTATTCTCCCAGCTATGGTAGGAGAGAATGGGTTCTATAGACTTGGGTGGCAACAGGTCTAGGCTGAAGAAACATTGAATTCAAAAAAAGGTTTTATTGTAGCCCTGTCGAAGCAGATTCTATACAGTTAAGGAAAGGGTCGTTCTCCATGATCGAGACTACGGTCGAAATAGTGTGAACAGTTTAATGTTAGCCAAAATGAAATTGATACGAACGTATAACATGCTTGTAAATAGCAGAACAGCCTGGTTTGCAACCAGTGAAGGAGAATGACACCTCTAACCCACACCGTATTCTGTGGTCTTCTGTGTGAGCTTGGAGAGGAGATGGACACTGCCAAACCATCTGTGAGCCTACGATCATGAAGAAGAAGAATCAGAGTCTATTTCTTCCACCCTGAGGTCAAGGAGAATGACACCTTTTACTAACACATTGTGCGATGTTCTGTGTGAGCGCGGAGAGGAGATGTACGCTGCCAAATCATCTGTGAGCCTACTGAAAGGATCACGAGGAAGAAGAATCAGAGTCTATTTCTTTCGCCCTGAGGTCAAGGGTTGAATGATGATGTTAGGCTTTTCAAGGATTCCCCGCATTTGACTATTTTCGCCAATTTCTTTTATTTATAAAAATACGAAGAGTCATTCTTCTCCTGCTTTGAGATTTGGGCTATTGTGGCTCTCTACAATTTCCTATCCTTTTTAGCTCTTAGTAAGGATTCTCTTTTTGCTGACCCTTTTAATCCCTGTTCAGCCAATCATTTACAAAAGCTCGTTAGACATTTTATACGTTATTTTCTTGTGTACCGCTTGACATTAGTATTTCCTGTGAGTATCAAATTCACCAAACCCTCTTTTCTTATTATGCGCCCTAGAAATTTCAAATGTTCCTTTCTGTTGGTGTTAAGTATAAGTGTCTCCATTTTCTCTAAAACTTCGTCGTTGCTCACATGTTCAGTTCGTGGTATCATTTGTTGAACCACATTTCTGTTGACTCAAGCCTCGTTTTCAATTATTTTTTTTTCATTCACTGTGATATTGGAGGACGGATATTTATGTTGACTGAAGTCTCTTCTTTTTGCTGAGCTAGAAATATACTGTCTTCTTTTCAGTTTGGAACATGTGTATATATATATTTAAAGAAAGCGTAACCTAAGTCTGTATTACCCAATGTTTTTCTTTTCATGCATGTGTAACTAGAAAGAAAAAAAAAAGATTGATTCAGAAATCTAGCCGTTAATAAGAATCGAAGTCCTCATACATTTAAACATAGATGTATTTTACGGCATGGGACACGCATTCAGCCGTCAATGAGTAATACGGTGTTATGCAAAGAGAGATGAACAAATAAAAGCCGTGTAATTTTTACTGTAAGTAAAACTAGAATAGAAAATAAGTTAAAAAAGAAGAAAAAAAAACATTATGAAAATGGGAAAATGCGACAAAGAAAGAGAAAATGTCTTCTTGTCAGAATGATAACGACAACAATAAAACCAGTTCGCAAAGAAAAATGTCTTCAAGACTGAAACAAAAAAAATTATCCCCTATTTTTTTTTTTTAATTTCTTTCTTTGTTTTTACCACAGGAATCGTCTATTAAAATGAGGGTAATTTTTTCCATTTTTGTTTTTAAAGAAATCCGCATACCTCCAAACTCGCAAAGGCAAAAAGAAATCCTTAGAAACACAAAATAAATAAAAGCACAAAAGTAAACCAATTCTTTATAGAACAAAGATATTTGTTTCTTGAGTTTAACGCTCTTTTGTGCCCTGAACGCCCATAAACAGTACACTTCTCCCAGTGTTGGCATATCTTTATTGAAACAGTTCCACGTACGCACTTGCTTGAATTTGGTTAAATATATTTGCATATATTGAGATACACGACTTATCAAGACGCAGAGCATGTAGATATACCCTACTCTAATATACATATATGTTTATCTAAGAGGAAAAACAAAACTTGAATATGACAATCAAGCAAAATAAATGCACACAGATGAAGTCAAAATAAGCCTTTCCTCTTTCCCTCCCAAAATAAAACATTTGCAGCCGATCTGTATGTTCGCGCATAAATCCAAATTTGTGTCGAACTGAGCTTCCAAAGACAAGCAGAGCTTAGCGTCCAGAAAGTTCGATTTGACGACAATATCTTGTTCCGTTTCTCTGCTTTATGTCGTCCGCCATTTTGTTGAAATGTCTTTCTGGTCGCTTAGTGCATTGTAAAGCCAGGTCCCCGCCCGGCAGTCTCTCCTTAAAATGTTGCACTACTTAAATTGACTGGTCCACTCTTAAAAGTAAGAAAATATTTGTTAGGGAATAAATTTTGCAGATTAGCATGTATCAGATCTTTCCCAACGAAACGTATAGTCGTGAGTATCTGTGCTTATGACGGATGATTGATTTTCTTCCAGAAGAAAGCTGATTGGTGGGATGATGATGAAGCATTGTGAGGGTGTTAGGAATTACGGCACTACTTAAAATAACTGGTCCGCTCGTAAAATAAAAGGAAAAAATTGCGAGGGGATAATTTTTATAGATTAACGTCCATTAAACTTTCCTCAAACCACGACATTTCTAAAAATCGAAAAATATTGATTTTTTTGTTATCAAATTAGAAGTGGGTTCCTGTTCTAAATATAAATAGTGTCAAATCGATCACTGCCTTTTTAACGAGTTACTTGTACTTAATTGTTTTTTTTTTCTGTTTTTTTTTTTGTTGTTTTTTTTTTACAAATGTCATGTCTTTATTTCCCCGCCTCATCTCCCTCATGATAGTCACAGTTCTCCTTAAAATATATTTTGGAATATGAGTCCTTAATACTTTCAAATTTAAATGAATTAATAAGTCTATATATCCTTTTTCTCGTTACTTATGCTAAATAATTATTATCCCGAAATATTCTTGCAAACGTGTCGGAAATTATTTTTTTTAAATCGACTTCGAAAATTAAAAAAAATAATTATTTAAAAATAACTTCAATCAGTCGATCATAGATATCAATGACGTAAACCCAGTTTCGTAGGACATTTGTAATTAAAAATTAATACATCTAATTTACTGAAAGTCATAGCTCGATCTGATACTGTATTTATATTAGGAACATCCCTCCATCACATCTGAATTGATAAAAATCTTCTTTTTTTTTTGTTCTAACTAAAATCGTGGCATAAGGAAGGTCTCATAAGAGATAATCTATAAAAATTATTCCCGTGCAAACATGTCCTTATTTTTTACGAGCGGACCATTCGATTTAAGTTGTCCCACAATTCCTGATACAATCACAATGCATCATCACCCCGCTAACCAGTTTCCTTTGGGAAGCAAAAAAAAAAAAAAAAAAAGAATCCCTTCAAATGCATACATACTCACTGCCATGAAAAGAAAACCGGAAAAGGTGATTCAAATTGGAGTAACGGAAATGCTTAACCACCTGCGCATGCGTATTAAACTAAACGATTCCCCACGGTCGAAAGTGAACCATAAAAGTGTCCACGAGGAGAAAAGGAGATAGAGAGGGCGTCATTTTACTAAGAAGTACGGTGGGGTAGAGAAATACTTACAAGTTGGTTCTGGTACGCAGTCACCGCAATAAAAACTGTTTCCGGAAAGACGAAAGTTCGGAATTCTTCAGCATCTAAGTTAGTAATGGAAGTGGCTTCGTTAATATTGTCTCGCTTCTTGACGATGTGGATTCGTGGCTGGTACTTGTGCATACTGTTTAAAATGATCTGTAAACAGACAGGCATAAAAATGGCGGTTAGAAAACGATGTCGAGAAAACAAAAACTACAACAACAAAAAAGGAGAAAGTTAAGGACAGAGGCGGTGGGTAATGAATGACAAAACGCGACGCCAAGCAAGGACGCTAATCTAGCTATTCGGCGGAAAACGCGATGACGACTGGCGGAAAATGCCGAAGGAATCCTGATTTTATGATGTATCACTAACGCGACCTGGGTGATTAGTATCCATTAAAGGACGACGAACAGAGGAAGTAATATGGACGAAGTAAAGATGGCGATCGAGAGAAGGTGAAAAAGAGCGGGAAAGTAGGCAGTAAAAGAAGACAGAAGAGTGTGGGGGAGATTAGAAACGGAAGTAGAAAATGACTCGTGGAAGAATGACAGAGTTCGGTGAGAGATTCGAAAGAAGCAAAGATCTGGAACTAGTCGTAAATGAGATGAGGAATGGCGCATAAGAAACGCAGTTTCGACAGTATAAGGATCCGCCGACAGAAAACGGAAGAATGAAAATAGAATGAAGAATGGAAAAGACAGAAATATTTTTTTTTACACTGAAAAATAGTTGTCAACATGATAGTTACCCATCTACCCACTAAATAATATGGTATAGGACATAAGGTCGGTTGGATATCGAGTGCCTACACACATATATATGGGTCAAGTGCAAACACAGCCAAGTCCCTACAACAACGACAACTCTGACGTCGGTATCCACCAACATTATCTCTCTCTTTCTTTAAATGAGGGAGGTATTGATGCAAACTTGGAATCCCCTGAAGCTTCCAAAACTTCCATAGTTTAGAGAATAATATACCCATTATATATATATATATATATATATATATATATATATATATATATATATATATATATATATATATATATATGTGTGTGTGTGTGGTACTTATTGGAAAATGTTCAATAGCAGTGATAGAGCTAGCATATTAAGTTTTATGGATATGATGATCAAAAAAGCATGAAACCCAGGTTACAAACTCATATCGATACAACTGAATATATATATATATATATATATATATATACATATATGTATATATATATATATATATATATATGTGTGTGTGTGTGTGTGTGTGTGTGTGTGTGTGTGTGTGTGATAAAATAAAGAACAAATAGGAAACGTTTATCGATGTAACATGTTTCACTCAAATTAAAGCTTCGTTAGAGAAAATAGTAATAAAGGATCTTAGACTAATAAATGTTTCCTGTTTGTTCTTAATCTGATCATCCTGTCCGATTCCGATCCATATTTGATCTACATTTGATTATTAATTTATAATATATATATATATATATATATATATATATATATATATATATATATATATATATATATATATATATATATATATATATATATATATATATATATATAAAAACTTCAAACGTTATTTTTAGTGGATACTGGTATTTGACTAGGCGCTCCGTTTATTAACTAAGCAGTATATTTATTTATTTTCGTCTACCGGGCCGAATATTCGAGAAATATCATTAAAAAAATTGCATTCTCCAACAGGATTCGAACCTGCGTACTTCAAAGTGTCATTAAAGACGACACCCTAGTTAATTTTTATTGTGTTCATATAAGTTATTTTCTTCTTTTCTGGACATAAAAGAAAACTGACCGAACGATCTATATGTCCGAATGTTTCGGCTATTTTTTACGCCATATCAAGGCTTTTTTTCCTTCTTTTTTTAACCCAATGAGTTTTTATGTATGGATCTATAGAGGGAATGTTTTTCCAAACACGGTCAGTGCATCGTGACCGTGTTCATAGTTGATGTTATTGAGTTTTGCCAGTTTAATTTTTATTATCAATGCTTCCAATATTTTTGTATCCTTTTTATATGTTGATGAGACTAAAACGTTGGAAGAAACAAATGATTATATATATATATATATATATATATATATATATATATATAATTATTTATTTAGAAATATGATTCCAACGCTTGTTTCAAAACAAGAGCCGAACCCT
>OZ010598.1:80966123-80991123 GCA_963932145.1 Acanthosepion lycidas | reverse complement strand
TAAATCGACAGTTTAAGCTAAGTTAACTACGATAGCCAATCAAGCGTTGATCTTTGGCTTCGCTTTGTGTGTGGAGTTTGTCGGGGCTTTCCAAACAGTAAGGCAAGAACATTAAAGAAAAAAAGACTTTGTAAGAATCAGACGATTTACATCCTGCAAAAACCATGTCTCCTTTTTTATCAAGATGAACAGTTGAAGATCAAGGCACGAGTCGGTAGGTCCCGTCGGGAAAAAAAATTGGGGGGGGGGGCATGAGGGATGAAAGCTGTTGGAGAGAAGAGAGACAAGAAGGGAAACAAATATACACCCCCCACATATATATATATATATATATATATATATATATATATATATATATATATATGTATGTATATATATATATATATATGTGTGTGTGTGTGTGCGCGTATGTATATATATATACGTGTGTGTGCATGTATATAGATATAGATATATGTGTGTGTAAGAGTTGTAACAAAAGGTGAGAAAAACACACACACACATATATATATATATATATATATATATATATATATATATATATATATATATATAAGTGAACATTGAAGTCAACACTCAAATGCGATAGGCTGTTTCTTGCTAGACGCAATCGGCGGCCTGAAATTTTTCAGATATATATCTGTGTGTGTGTGTAAAATTTTTAATATTAACTAACAATGTGGACTTTTTCAAGGCAAAAACAAACAAAAAAATGCTTGAAAAGTCCACATTGAACGAAATGCGTCGGCTAATATTACAGTTTTCCTATATATATATATATATATATATATATATATATATATAGTGATGATTGGACGAAATGGAACAACTTTTTAACGACGTCTGTACTATTTTGCTGATTGAGAACAATCGATAAGCAATTTCACTGTAAATCGAACCGGCTTTGAAGTGGAGGATCAGTGAGGTCATAGGGAAAGACGAAAGTCTTTGGATAATTATCTAACATCACCGAAATTTTTTTTTTTTATGCCTGTTTTTTCTTTCTTTTTTTCATTTTGTTAACAGAAACTTACATGTCCGTTTTTATCCAAAAGGTTATTGGTCAGTTTTAATTTCTCAAATGACACTGTCTGCTTTTGTAGGTTGAGTCCGGAATGTGGTCCATCTGGGTGCATATATAAGCGGGTGGGAAGGGGTGGGTCAGCCTTTCCTGCAACCAACCACGATGACTTGTGATAAGCGTACCGGTACCGCTTGCTGTCCACGGGAACGATGTCCATCAAGACAAAGTAACGAGTGTCGGGGTCAGTGTTCCGGAATGACACACGTAGAGTTGGAAACATGCGCCTGGAAAATAAAAAAAAAATAGCAAAGGTAATAGCGTGATAACTATTTCTTTTAATAACCATTTCACCCCAAACAAGGCAATAAAGCCGCAAAGATTCAAGGAAAACATTATTTAGAGGAGAGAACAATAAAAGAACAGGAATTAAGAAGACAGTAGATAACGGTTGTCATTGGCTTTAAATTTTGGAAGATTAAACCTGAGTGTAACGTAAGAAGCTGGGAGAGAGTTGCATGAACGATAAGTGCGACAGAAGGAACGCTTATAATAGAACTTACGGTTACATCGAGACGAAATGTATCGATTTAACAGCAAGTTCTATGTTAAGAGTTTCTTCTCAAGCAAAACTGTAAAAAAGATCAAAACGGAACATATAATAGAGGAAGATGGAGTCTGGCGTATTCGAAACAGCGGATATTTTAAACTTATAACTATATAGGAATTTAATGGGGTTTTTTTCAGCTGTTCGAGTTACAAGCGATCAACAGCAAAAATAAACAACTTATAAACAATTTATGCTCTCTGCGATGAAATATAGTTTTAAGATATGCTCTCTCCCTCTCACTATCTATCTATCAATATATATATATATATATATATATATATATATATATATATATATATATATATATATATATGTGTGTGTGTGTGTGTGTGTGTGTGTATGTGTATGCATGTTTGTGTTAATTCAATTTAAATAGAAAACAGATAACCTTAAGGTTGTCTGTTTTCTATTTAAATTGTCACAGGAACATCAACGTACAAGTTGCTCAGAAGATCGCCCTACGAGGAACATCCCATATACTAAGAAAAGTGCTATCAGTTAAATGACAAATCACCTACAGGGCCTAAGGACAATATTTTGTCCTCGGCTTCACTGGGTGCAAAGCAGGAAAAATAACATACACAAGTAATAATATATATATATATATATATATATATATATATATATATATATATATATATATATATATATATACATACATATATATATATATATACATACATACATACATATATATATATATATACATACATACATATATATATATATATATATATATATGTATATACATATATATATATATATATATATATATATATATATATATATATATATATGTATGTATGTATGTATTTTTGTGCAGAACCAACCACACTTTTTGAAGGGCCGAATACAGAGACTTGGAACACTACGTGCCACAAGGTCCCCAAATTACCCTCTGAGTTGTCCTTCTCGTAGACCAAGGCTATAGAACCCAGTCTGTCCTGCTATCTACCCATAGCTAGAGAAGAGGATTCATACCTTTCCCAAGGGTATTAGCACGTAAATGAATGTAATGGATTTGACTGAAATTCGAATTCGGCTCTCCGATTCCTCAACCCAAGCCGCTATCCATTACCCAACCGTTCCTCCAATATATATATATATATATATATATATATATATATATATATATATATATATATATATATATTAGTTTGCTGGACGAAATGCGTTAAAAATATTTTCTCTTGTCATTCATTTAAACGCGCTCACGCACACCCATACACAAACATATATATATATATATATATATATATATATATATGTATGTATGTATGTATGTATGTATGTGTGTGTGTGTGTGTGTGAGTGAGTGTATGTGTTATAATGGCATAATGGCATTTTACAAAAATTGGTTGAAGCAACGTTTAGGCGAGTGAAGATTTGGACAGACTTCATTTCTTCCCTTTTCTTACATTAATGCACCACACAGTAACCGTCTACCTTGAGTGGCTCTTGGACCTCGTAATGTCCCTTTAAGTGTGTTACCCTCGCAGCAAGCTACTTTTACTTTTAACCCCGACAGGAAGTCGAATACAGAGTATTGATCTCTTCATATATATTTCTCCCTGTACCTCCTTTGTCAAATTCCATTTTCTCATCCCAGTTAGCTCTTAACAATTTCCCCTCCGTTTTCTTTCATTGTTATACTAAAGTCAGTCTTTAGATAACCCCGATTCTCGTGGTGTTCTCCCTTTCAAAAGTTATCTCGCTCATTCTCCGGCACGCACTCTCACGTCACTTCCCGTCCTACGCACTCTTTCTCTCCTCGCATTTGCAAAACCTTGTTCGGCTCTTCACATACTTTGCGCTGCCTCATCACCGATGATTCGATATCTCTCCGCCTATCTAATCTTATTCGGGCGGCAGTGTTTATGACTTTTCAGATTATATAGCAAGCACCTCGCCATTTCATCTGTTCATCTGCCGTTGAACGTTTTTATATCCAACACTCATGGCGTCAGTTCAGAAATAAAGGTACACATTTAGTGGTTAGCGAAAGAGAAGGAAAAAAGCGGATTGGCTGATTTGAGTTGGATAAAAAGTAGGAACAAGTGCAAAAAAATATAAATGAAAAACGAAAATGATTATAATAAGGAAATTATTAAACGTTTCCTTGTATTTGTGACTTCGTAGACAGAAGTATTTTTATTCAAATTTAGATATTTTTTTTAGCTTTAATTAATACAGTTACGTGCTGTATTTACCTAATGTTGATCTGTCTCGATTCTGTGTGTGTGCATGGCCTGGTAATTTTAAAATATGCCATACTCAATTGTGCCTGTTCAAACTACATAACGACACTTTAAACGCACTGGTTGTTCTGCTTCTGACCACAATTGCGACTTAATGCCAGTCTATTCGGCAGAGAAAAGGATTTACTACAAAGAAAATGCATTGACTGTGTTAATCTCGTAATTCTTGAAAACAAGCCTAAGACCTGGGCCATACATAATAACACCGATCATCGCAAAAGCATACGTTATACAAGCTGATAGAGAAATAAAAATAAAACGAGATCTACACGAGTGGCCTGATTGAAAATTCAACAGACACACACACACACACATATATATATATATATATATATATATATATATATATATATATATATATACATATGCACATTTTATTGAGTACGACAGAGAAGGTGTTTTTTATTTTGTTTTTTTATACAATTTCTCATGCGATCTAATAATTTTTTTCTTTTCGGATGACAAATTATTATTATTATTATTATTATTAAAAAACAGCAGTTAATAATATTAACTTTGAACAGGGCCACATTTTATAAAATATAGATAGATAGATAGATATGAACAGACTGATATATATATATATATATATATATATATATATATAGAGAGAGAGAGAGAGAGAGAGTGAGAGAGAGAGAAAGAGATAGATATGAACAGAATAATATAGATAGATATGAATAAACTGAGATAGATAGATAAATATGAACAGACTGATATATATATATATATATATATATATATATATATATATATAAAGAGAGAGAAAGAGATAGATATGAACAGAATAATATAGATAGATATGAATAAACTGAGACAGATAGATAGATAGATAGATAGATAGATATATAGATAGATAGATATGAACATAGAGATATGTTAAGAGATCGGCATAGATAGATATGAAGCGATTAAGAAAGAAAGAAAAAAAATCAAATATCTTCCGTGTCTTTTTTTCTTTTTCATTTTTTAATCACTCTCTGTCGGTCATCCCGCTAGTTTTCCCGCCTTTTATTCCATTTCTACAACCCTAAAAATACTCAATTAAATTATTGCACACAAATACACAATCATTCCGTAAGCGGCAAATTATCCGCCATCCTTGTAGCAACAAATCTCCAAGTGGAAAAGTGTAGACGTAGATTTATAAAAAAAAAACAAAAAAACAAAAAAAAACAACATATATAAAATAAAATGGCACTGATTTCAAAAGGAAAGAACCAAAATAAAAAGAAAAGAACAACAATATTTCGGTTTAAAATGGAAAAGTGCTGGCAAAAGAGAAAAATAAAGTTAAATGACTAAACGAACGAATTCGATAAGACGCGTCTTTTATGGTCAGTCGAGATTATAATGCTGCGTCTCTAAAGACAGTTATGATAGACGCTTGTGAGAAATAGCATATTACTGGAAAGTCTTTAAGAACAAAAAAAAAGCCAACGAACGATGTTCTAGGGTATCGATGTAATGAGAAAGAAGGAAGAGGGGAGAGAACCTTTCCTATGATTTTTTTTTCTTTCTTTTCTAATGTTATTTTTGTCTTCAGATAAAATTAAATAAAAAAAAAATAGTCTAATTATATCCCACTCGTGTCGGTTGAAGTGGAAATCGCTAAAAGTTGCCCAGTCCCGGGTTCATTTTTCACCTCTGTATAATCCGAGTCTGTTATCGATTTAAACATAAACGTAAAAACCGTAGAGTCGAACTGGCTGTGTAAGTATGAAGATGCTAGTTTGGCAGGAAGGTCGTGCTCTCGAAATAAAACTAATTGCAAGTCAAAGATGAAGATTCAAAATTCCTGTAATAGAAAGCCGGACGGAAATACAGCTGTAAGCGTTTATAGCGTCCTACACACATTAGATCATGAAAGGCCGTCCGGTGGTGTTTGTCAGTTTAGACAGACGAGAACAGAACACATAACGTTGTCGCTCTATTTATCGACAAGCTAAGTTCATTGTCACATTACAATCAAATTGATTTTTTCAATTGAAGCGTGAAGAAAATCATTGCTATAATTTATTCATGTAGTCTTTGATTAAACTTAATTAACCCTATCCCAGGCGGTGACGTGGATGGAGAGTTTTCGCCTGCGTACAACTTTCAATTTGGAGTCATTTGAAAGTACGGTTACGCTGGCGAGTTAATCTAAAGATATTTTTTTTTCCATCGACGTCGGCATTATCTCGAATCCAAGAATTTAATTTCTTTTTTTTACTGATCGCTTCCTTTATGATGATAGCGTTGATGACTAAATTCAAAAAAACTTATAACAAAAAAAAAAGAAAAAAAATCGTGGATCTGACACGATTTTTTTTCATTTTTTTCTTTTTTTTTTCTTTTTTTTTTCTTATATATATATATATATATAAAACTTCAATATAATTATTTGAATTAAATTGAATTAAAGTAAGCTCTGTTCCAACTTCAAGCGAAATTTTTTGGGAATAACTTATTTCTGAAATTTACGTGTTTTAATAGCATATCCATTATTGAAATAAAAATTTCCATGGTAACGGCCAGCGCGATTGTTCATATAGAAAGGGACGCCGGGTGTTAAAAATTTGTATCAGTATAGATTTACATTCATAGATATCAAGTCAGGGTAAGGTTGGGGTGTCTAAATTTAAAACACGTAAATTTCAGAAATAAGTTATTCCAAAAAAATTTCGCTTGAAGATGGAACAAACCTTACTTTAATTCAATTTAATTCAAATTATTATATTGAAGTTTTCGGCTCCTGTTTTGAAACATGAGAACTCTTATGTAGCGTGTTGGAATCATATTTTTAAATAAATAATTATATTTATGCTCTACTTTTGTATCGAGCACTATTTTTTAAAAATAATAACAAAAATACTAAAGAACTTTGGATTATTTACCTAACCAGTTCTTTCCTATTTTCTATATATTTTCACACACACACACACACACACACACACACACACACACATATATATATATATATATATATATATATATATATATATATATATGACCGCACGCTCCAAAAAAAATTCTTACAATTAACAATAACAAATTTCTAAAAACATATTTCGGATTACATCTATTTTTTCGTTGTCCTGTTATTAGCGGGATGTAAAAAACAAATCTATTTCCATACCTGATGATGTCTGTATGCATAGATGAAACCTTGTAAAAAAATATCTCGAAGGGTGCGTATTATTCTTTAATGAGATTTCACGAATATTATAGCCTGTAGACAAAAATAAATACACTCTATAAAATAAACGGGGCGTCTAACAGTACCCACTAAAAATAACGTGTGAAGGGATAAAAAATCATTACTTTGTTTACATTTGGATACGAAACAGAGCAGATATGAATTTTGAAGAATCTGGAACGATAAGGATTTCACTTAAAGAGACTAGACAAGTTTACTTGATAGAGGACGCCCTTCGTGACTTAGTCGGCCTAAAGCATGTCAGATTTAAGGATACTTTTTCTCCAAAATGGGAGTGGGGCTAAGTCCATATCCTTCCAGTGTGCGCTTTTTTAAAAAAATAAGATTACTCGAATATTATACTGAGGCTGGTACACGAAAATAAACGGAGTGTCTATTCAAAGAAAACAAAGTTGATGTTATATATATATATATATATATATATATATATATATATATATATATATATATATATATATATATATATATATATATTGTGATGTTAGGATTTTCAGAAATTCATGAGTTTATGTGATTTGGAGGTAGAAAACTACACACTCAAAGCAAGGTATTTTAGCGTCGTGTTAAACATATGTAAATTAACGAAGTGAGGAAGTGAGTGGGGAGAGAGAAGACATGAGTGAGTTAGCAGACATTGACTCATTTAAACGGTTAACTTAACGGAAGTTATATATTGATATCGAAGGGGTATATATATATATATATATATATATATATATATATATATATATATATATATATATATATATATATATATATATATGATAAACTGGAAAGGTTTTGTGTGATGCGTTTTATCCGTTAGGATTTCATACGACTGGGCTTTGTTGACCTTGCCACGTCTACACATGCGCACGAAAAGAGAGATGCAGGTAGTTTCAAAATCTTTGAAGGATATATTTTTTTTTTCAATCGAGCCAAATTCATCTGTATTCTTTTTTGTTTTTATACCTCTCTCCTCCATCCATGTCCCCGAAATATCCAATGTTAACTAAAATATCTTTCTTCATATGAGATCGTATCTTGAAATGTATATAAAAAATATGTTTGATACATGGTATTACATTTGACCGTCGCAGATGACTTCACTTTTAATGTAGTTAAAGCGAAGATGAGACACCTGACACCTCTCAAAATTCAACCCTACTCAGAACGCCACCACTTGCCTAAAAAAGCACAATAATAAAAATCGTTCCTAATTGTATAGGTCTACAGCGGTTTAAAAAGTGGCGGGCCCAATCGAGCAAGTCACGTACGAACAGTATAAACTACTGTTTATTTGGAGGGAGCTTCTTTTTCTTTTTTCCTTTTTTTTTTTTTAATTTAGTGTTTTTATGAACCGAAGAAACAGACTCCGAAGTGTCTTCAGTATATATTGGACCGATTTTGTGGCCGCTCTTATAAATTCGTCGACTTGAGCCCATGATTGTCTTGAACCGCCTATCATAAGATCAATAAACCTATTTCAGATAGTTGAGCCGGAAGCCATAATCAACTGGGCATGATGCAGTAATACTTTTTCAAATAGCCATTAAAAACGGCCTTTTGTTTTCTTTTACTTGTGAGTGGAAAGTTCCAGAGAACGGTTGATAAAACGTTGAAAGAAGTAGTTGAATACTTCGAAAATTAAGTACCAGTTTAGTGACGCTAGTTATCAAGATGTTAGCTTTATAAAATAATTTCGTTCTGTATATATGTGTTAAACATATAGATACTAGCTATTAAACATAGCTAGTAAACATATAGATACTAGCGTTTGTGTGAATGGTATGTATGTTCATAATGGTAATGGTAATATTAGCTATTACCTTATAAGGAAAAATATTGCCAGTGGTAATCACTGTTGAAATTTATAAAATCTTTTGAGTAAAACCATTTTACAGGAAAACATGTCCCTCAAGTCCACTGAGTTTTATCATTCTTTCCGTTATTGATGGCGGCCTCCTTCCAAAGCTTTTTGTTGAAATATTAGGTTGGTGCAAAAATAATGACGTAATAATGTCGTTTTTTGACGTTAAAAAATACGTCAAAAAACGACATTAATACGTCATTATTTTTGCACCAACCTAATAGTTTGGTACTTCGACATCTTGATTAAACAATTATTTTCTCTTCGACTTACAAGTGCTGTCAATTTTAGCTGTCGTTAAAATTCCTCAAGTAATATTGATAGGTGTTACTCAAAATGGCGGCGATTAGAACCTGAAACATTTTCGTTTACACACTGATAAGTTGTTCGGTATTCTTCTAACTATAGAGCAGCAACATTCATCTTGCCTTCGTTGTACAAATACTCAAAGATAGATAGATAGATAGATAGATAGATAGATAGATAGATAGATAGATAGATAGATAGATAGATATGAAATGAGTGAGATAGATAGATATGAAATGAGTGAGATAGATAGATATGAAATGAGTGAGATAGATAGATATGAAATGAGTCAGATAGATAGATAGATAGATAGATAGATATGAAATGAGTGAGATAGATAGATAGATATGAAATGAGTGAGATAGATAGATAGATAGATAGATATGAAATGAGTGAGATAGATAGATAGATAGATAGATAGATATGAAATGAGTGAGATAGATAGATAGATAGATAGATAGATAGATAGATAGATATGAAATGAGTGAGTGAGATAGATAGATAGATAGATAGATAGATAGATAGATAGATAGATAGGTATGAATAGAGTGAGATAGATAGATAGATAGGTACGAATAGAGTGAGATAGATAGATAGATAGATAGAAAGATAGGTATGAATAGAGTGAGATAGATAGATAGATAGATAGATAGATAGATAGATAGATAGATAGATATGAATAGAGTGAAATAGATAGATAGATGAAAACACAAATATAATAACTTCATCCACTTGTAAAAAAAGATTAAAAATAATGGAAGCTTTAATAATAAAAAAGAAAAAGCCAACTCTTAACAAAATTAACTACGAACAAAGCCACAATGTGCTAACCGTATTCGGAAATTAAAAACATCCCTGCCACACACTAAGACATACACAGAACGCACACACTCAATTAAGCTGAAAAATCGAATCATCCTTGATAATGGCTAAAGGTATAGCCGAAAGCGGTCGGAAATATAAAACATTCGGAGTGTTCTTACACAGCCTTTGTCCAGAAAAGAAAGCTCTTGTTAGAACACAAGTAAAATTAAATAAAAAGCTTAACCGCAGTACCTTGTCTGTCGTTTTTAATGAAAAAAATCAATGATTGCTACCTAAATATACAACTATATATATATATATATATATATATATATATAATATATATATATATATATATATATAGGTGTGTGTGTGTGTGAATTTTGGACAAGAGTATTGCGTCTAAGCATGAAAAAACTGTCCAAACTTCATAGCAGGATATGACAATACAACTATGAAATTCATTCAAACAAATTTAAATTCAAGGATCAAAGTTATCTTTAGTGGCCGGATAAATTTCTGCCCAGCAAATGAAGTCATATACAGAGTGATAAATGTTAATAAAATACAGGAATGGCCACATAAAAGTTTTTTTTTAAATATAATCAGGAAAATATGAGGAGAAGTAAAGAAAAATGGAAAATTCCAATGTCTTTCTTCTATTACCGTATCCCTTTAAGACATGGCCGCTCATTGCGGTTCTTAGTAAGTTTTATTTTTTTTTCACTAGACATACCAACGTTTGTTCTGCCATCCATTTACACAAGGTCATTAGGTAGGTTAGTTGATATTTTCCTCTTATTTTCACTATGTCTTCTAAGGGTCAAATTCTCCAAGCCCTCTTTCTCCCTTAAGTGTAATAGAAATTTCAATTTTCTCTTTAAAATAAAACACTTAGATATAAGTATTTAAAAATCAAACCAAAGAAAACAAACTGTTGAATCTGACTTGAAATCACGGCTCACACGCTAAAAAAAAAAAAGTTGATGACAGCTGTTGTGATTCGTAAATATTTACATCCCGTCAAGGGCCCAAATAAAAAAAACAAAAAACAAAACAAAAAAAAAAACATTTCGTTTGTTTTAGGGTTCAATTAAACAATGTTTGTTTGTTTGTTTAATACGTGGGTGGGACTTGTAAAATCGTTTTTTTTTTTTAGTTTTTTTTTTTTTTTTTTTTACTACGGGTATCTTTGTAAAAGGGCTTGTTACATGTTTGATGTAAACTCCCTCGGGTCTCATAACCAATTTAAGACGGAACTCAATGGGACTATTTTTTTTTTTTTTTTTTTTTGCTGAAGCGCTGAAAAGATGTTCGTAAAAGAAAAAAGAAATAAAGAGATTGAGGGAAAGGGTAAAGAATGAACGAGAAATATTGGTAGAAGAAGATGAATTAAATTGATTCACCTTGAAAGAAAAACAGCGGGAAAGACTAAGAAAGAAAAAAAAAATGGCGAACGGCCGCTTTTATGGAGATAAGAAAATTAAAATAAAGGTAACATCAAGCAATTAAAAATAAAAAAAAAGCTGGAGAAAAAATGTCTTCAAAAAAGGTATAAAATAGGAATGTAACAGACAAAAAGAAAAGGAAAGTATATTTTTCCACTCTCTCTTTCTTTCAGGCTACCTTTTTTTTTGTTTCACTTTTTGCTCCTCTCTCCATTTTCCTTTCAACTTTCCCCCACTCTCTTTCCCTCTCCTCTCTATCTCTCTCCTTCCGCCCCCCGCTCTTTCTCTCTGGAATTCCGACTAAATAAAGGGTCGGTTCGAAATTCCAACGAATACTAACTGAAGAAGGCCAGAGCGTACAACGTCAGAAACTTCGTGAATATGGCAATAGTTATATAACAAATGGCGAATATCCGTTTTATTCTCAAACACAATCTTCAGGCAATGTTTTATTTTGTACGGAGTTTCTATGTTTACAGGGTTTAGATTTACGTAAGCTGATATGAAGCACTTTCACCTGTTAATATATCATATCTTACAACACACACACACACACACACAAATATATATATATATATATATATATATATATATATATATATATATATATATACATATATATATATATATATATATATATATATATAAATTCAATCGTCAGGCCATCGGTGGCTTGACGATTGCATCTAGCATGAAACAGACTGTCGCCTCTCAGTGTTGACTTCTATGTTCACTTTTATATTTACACACGCTCTATCGCTGACATTGAGCACTTTATCACATAAATATAGCACATCTTAAAACTATATTTCTTTATATATATATATATAATGTATTCATGACGAGACAGAAAAGTGTCCAGGATTTGGTGTAAGGTGATGTAATGAAGATGTATCGAAATAAGCAAATGATCCCTTAAAAAAAGAAAAATAATAATGATATATATATATATATATATATATATATATATATATATATATATATAAAGAGAGAGAGAGAGAGAGAGAGAGAGAGAGGGAGAGACACAGAGAGAAAGACAGAGACAGAGAGATAGACAGACAGAGTTGTACACGCACTAAAAGAGAGTTGCACACGCACTCACACGCATACATACATACATATATATATATATATATATATATATATATATATATATATATATATATATATATATATATATATAGTACTGTTGCCATATTCGGACGGGAGCTTAAAAGAATTCAAAAGCGTCTCCGAGTCCTTGTTAAAGAAGAATTATAGAATATCCACCCCAACCCTCTCTCTCTCTCTCACGCACACACACACACACACACACACATACAGGCGGGATGTGGCGAGCCTCTGACTGCTCTCTCGCTACTTCCATGCAAAGTGCTCGGACGCACTACATTCTTTGGTTCCGCCAGTTCTAATCTTTTCCACCATCCTACTTATATTTATCAAACCACCCACATTCCCTGCGTATGACATCGTCGAGAAATAAGTTCCACTCAAACAGCTTCTTTCCGCGAAACACTGCCCTACGGAACAGACTCCTAAGAGGATGTTTCTTCGATCACTAAATTCTTAACCTGTTCAGGTCTAGAGTTAATCGTTTCCTATCCGTGCCTTGAGAAGATATTTGGGTCTCAAATTCACACTCGACCTCAGTTGGAATTCCTATATACGATCCATCGTTAAAGATTCAGTTAAAACGATAGGCTCCCTGACTTCTAGTGCTATCCTCTACATTTATATGCCATATCAGGCCAAAAATGGTGTATTGTTGCCAGATTTGGACAGGAGATGCCTTGATCTTGCTTTCTAGTCTTGATAGACTTCAAAAGCGTCTCCGAATCTTTGTTGGAGTAGAATTATTTTCCACACTCCAAGCATTCGCTCGTGGGCAGGGTGTGATGAGCCACTCACTGCTCTCTCGCTACTACTATACTAAAGTGCTCTATAAGATCTGACCTTCACGGCTAGGACCTGCCATGCCACTTAGAAAGTAACAACCCACCCTCATTTCCTCTCTATTTCATCGGAATAGCTTCTTCCCGTGAACCACTGCCCTACGGAGCAGACTCCCAAGAGGATATTTCCTTGATCCCTACAATCTTAACCTGTTCATGTCTAGAGTTATAAACTATCTATTAACGCAAACCTCTAACACGAGTGGTCACGCCTTGTACAGGGTAAACATTATTCTCTCTCTCTCTACACACACATATATATATATATATATATATATATATATATAGAGAGAGAGAGATAGATAGATAGATAGATAGATAGATAGATAGATAGATAGATAGATAGATCAAGTAAAGTAAAGTAAACACGCTTCTTTTTTTACGATAATGCATCTATGACGAGATAGCAAAGTGTACAGGATCTGGTGTAAGGTGAAGTAAAGCAGATGTATCGAAATGGAAATAAGTAAATGATCCCTTAATAAAAGAAAATAATGATAAAACATAAATATATATATATATACACAGAAAACAAAATGTTGAGCCCTGCAAATGTCAGTGTTTGTGAAATGATGGTGGCTGGCTGTGCGTGTGCAAGGAGGCGTCATTCGCAATGGAAGGATTAAGGACAGATAAGAACCAATGGTGGTAAGTGTATTGTTCTCTGCCCGCCAGAGAATTGTTGTTGTCCGGTTGTCTTTGGATTTGATAAATGTTTGAGCGTGAAACAGTAATTCAGCAAATATGGCCGACACGATATAATTTCCTCTCCCATGAGCGCCTTTCCATAACGCTGAAATTAGTTTGCTATGACTGCATGAAAACTACTTGACTTTCAATATATATTTTAAATTCATTTCGTCTGAATTCAAATTACTGCTGCTACCGACATATATATATATATATATATATATATATATATATATATATATATATATATGTGTGTGTGTGTGTGTGTGTGTGTGTATGTATGTATGTATCTAAATAACGTCGTTGCTAATTTAATTTTAATATCTATATTACCCCATAAAATGTCGCCAAAGCCGACACTTAAGTTTTTGCATCATAAGTTCAATTGTTATCATAACACCCATATATATATATATATATATATATATATATATATATGGACGCACAGACACATTTAAATATAGAAAGAATAGACAGAAATAAACTGCACTACATGAGGACTCACTTTCACGTTCCAAGCAATATTAATGATGGTCTGTAAATCGCGTGTTAACGTCAAACTCATAGTCAATGAACAGTGTTGATTCTATGTCTTGTCTGTCTATTTATCTATAAAAAGGGTTGTCATAAAAACAATAGTATGAAGATAGCAACAAGTGTCAAACAGTCATCAAACATTCCTATGTTCATGAAGTATATATATATATATATATATATATATATATATATATATATATATATATATATATATAATGTGAGTAAAATTTGTCGCTTAACAGATTGATGTTATCATCAGCATCCTGACCCCAGAGATTCGTAGACGGACATGTTCGCCTAATTTTTGGAGGTATCAGCAATTATATATATATATATATATATGGGATGGGTAAATATAGGTAGGTATGGGTAAATATAGATTAATAGCGAAAGATCGTATACAAATACATACATTATAAATAATCTATAGTGTAAGAAAAACAATGCTTAATGTTAAGTAACAGAGCTAATATATATACATGTGTATGTGCGCGTGTGTCTGTGCGTATATATATATATGTGTGTGTGTGTGTGTACGTACATATATATATATATATATATATATATATATATATATATATATATTAATAATAATAAACATACATTTTTCTCACCAGTAACACAATGCAATTGTGAGGTGCTTATTTACAATTTTATTTATAGCTCTGTAATGTCATATATATATATATATATATATATATATATATATATATATATATATATATATATATATATATTAATAATAAACATACATTTTTCTCACCAGTAACACAATGCAATTGTGAGTTGCTTATTTACAATTTTATTTATAGCTCTGTAATGTCATATATATATATATATATATATATATATATATATATATATATATATATATATAAACAATGTGAACATAGATATCAACGCTCAATTAGCGCTATGGGCTAAACAGCGCTTAAAATGTGAAGTTGACGTTCACTATGCAGTGTTTATCCCTACGTCCACATCTACATTTGTCTATATTGACGACTGTTAACATTTAAAAAAAAAAAAAAAGTCTGCATTCTTACCTTCCAGATTTAGTAATTATCATTTCCGTCCCGAGGTCGTGAAATTTGTTCCACAGTTCTTTCGTTTCCAACGTGCACGTGATGTTAGCCATTTCTACGCTGCCGTTGCTGCTAGGTAAGTTGGTCGCGAGCGGTGATTTCGGTTCAACCACTATAGGACTGGAGTTCCGACTTGTTCCGTTGGACAGTCCACAGATATCAAGTGGGCCGAGTTTGCTTTCAGATGTGTCCATCGCTGATGGTGATTTCTCGGCGACATTTTCTAGTGATAAAGAAATAAAAAAGGAAAACAGTTTTTAAGTATATCATTACTTCGTTAAGGAGCGAAATTATTTTGTGCGTGCGAGAAGGGAAACCTCATAGACACTTGATTAATTTTTAATAAACTATGTATAACGTGTTGACGATGAAATTCTTTGCAGTAAGCATTTAGTAAACGGTTTTCTGTAAAGACTTTTTCAACCATGCAATTCTTTGCAGTAGGGATTTATTAAATGATACAATTCTTTGCAGTAGGGATTTATTAAACGATGCAATTTTTTGCTGTAGGAATTTATTTAACAATGCGAATCTTTGCTATAAAGATTTTTTCATCGGTGCAATTCTTTGCAGTAAGGATTTATTAAACGAATGCTTTAAAAATGTTTACTACAATAATTCGTTAGAATTCCATATTTAAAAAAGTCTTTAATTTCAATTCAATATAATCATTGCATAGTAACAGCGAATAGTAAAATAAATTATAGATATTCATTTGGAAATTATTTTACTATAGAATTGCAATAGAAATTATTTTACTATATAACTGGATTACGGTTATTTAGTATTTTAAATACGTCATAACTTTCATTGACTCAGATCATTATATATATTAAATTCGACATAGCTTTCATTGACTCAGATCATTATACATATATATATATATATATATATGTATATATATATGTATATATATGTATATATATATATATATATATGTATATATATATGTATATATATATATTTATATATATATATATGTATGTATATATATATATATATATATAAATATATATGTATATATATATGTATGTATATATATATATATACATATATATATATATATACATACATATATATATACATACATACATATATACATACATACATATATACATATATATATATATATATATATATATA
This sequence comes from Acanthosepion lycidas, assembly GCA_963932145.1. Taxonomy (NCBI): domain Eukaryota; kingdom Metazoa; phylum Mollusca; class Cephalopoda; order Sepiida; family Sepiidae; genus Acanthosepion; species Acanthosepion lycidas. Next base: position 80,974,218 of record OZ010598.1, on the reverse strand, counting down.
TATGTATATATATATATATATATATGTGTGTGTGTGTGGTGTGTGAAAATATTGTAGAAAATAGGAAGGAAACTGGTTTGGTAAATAATCCAAAGTTCCTTAGTATTTTTGTTATTATTTTTAAAAATAGTGCTCGATACGAAAGTAGAGCATAAATATAATTATTTATTTAAAAATATGATTCCAATATATATATATATATATATATATATATATATACATATATATATATATATATATATATATGTAGAGAGAGAAAGCAAATATTGAAAGCATTCAAAGAAATTAACTGGAAATTAGGTTGTTATAGAAATCTATTACAATTATGCATTTTCAAGGCCCAAAAGCTTTCATTCACTTTAATATTTACATATATAAGGACAAATTAAATATCAAAAGCATTTACAGAAATACATGAGAAACTATTTTGCTACAGAAATTCATTAGCATCATTTACTTAAAAAAACTACAGTAAACAGACCCGGTCACAGATATTGGACCTGTGACAATTTTATGGGACTTTGCAATACAGACAGACAGAACAAACAAAACTAATCGTCCAGCCTTTGTGATCAAAGACCACAAGAACAAAATATGGTTTCTTATTGACTTGTCACTCCCTACAGATTGTAATGTATCTTTGAATATCTATAAAATCTATCAAAATACAGGGATCTTGGAGAGGAAATCTAAAATAAAAAGTAGCACACGAGGACATCAATAATTCCAGTTGTATTTGGAACACTCGGATTGATTTCCGATAGACTAATTGAATAGATTCCTTGTAGCCTTAAATAAATCCAACAAATTGTACTCACAATTATAGTTCCCACATTACGAAGAGCTATATCTCTGTAAATTGTGTACGATCTTTGGGTTTTCTTTTCTTTTCTTTTTTTTATCAGTGGGAAAACTCATGAAGTTATTTCTGACCTTAGGACTCTGTTTGGGACCCGGAAGTAAACGTGTGTAGAAATCAAAGGAATAATAATAATAATAATAATAATAATAATAATAATAATAATAATAATAATAATAATAATAATAATTTTTTCAATATTATAAAAATAAAAAAGTAAAAGAAGATAGTTTATAGTCACTTATATTTTGAACAGCTTATCCTTTTTCTGAATAATCCAAGTATTTGTATTAAAGAATAATTATCAAGTTATCGTAATACGACAGCAATATTAGTCAAAGCTCTTCCTCGACCCAGAACTGATTAAATATTCAATTATGATTTATTATTGTGTATCGTTACGAAACTACAAACAGGTTCAAAGTTTATTTTAGTAAATTACATCCAAATGATCTATATTCTATTGTCTAACACTTCAGCCTAATCGCTCAAAGCTTCTGTTACATATTACTCCCACTGAAGGAATTCTTGTATTTTTATTTAGTTATTTGTTTGTTTGTTTGTTTTTTTTTTGTTTTTTTTATTATTTAAAATTTATTTGTATTCAAGATTCATATTCAAACATCATTATTTTTATTTTATTTTTGATGTATTCAGTTTTGGTCGATTTCACAACCTGCGCAGTTCAAGCTCCTACCCCAACTCTGAATTTTCTAACTGCCCTTACAGTTCTCTTTTCGGTTGGGAAGAACGAAATTGAAGAAGAATTTTTTTTTAAAAAATGGTCTAGCTATCATTTCTCTGCTGAGATACATTTTCAAGCTTCATTACGCTAGACATTTCACCATAACTAAGCCAGTTATCCGAACACCACCCCCAAGGCAGCTCTTCTGATAAACAAACTAAGTTAAAAGAACTAAGTAAAAGAAACAATATCAGAATCGTAAAATAAAATAATACAAGAAAAACTAAAATCGGTATTTATTGTGTCCGAGATGGGGAAAAAAAGTGAAAACTACCATTGGACAAACAGAAAATTAAAATATACAAAGAAAAATTCTCAGAATCATTTTATTTATTGCCTGTCATGACACTGAATTACTACAGCAAAATATAAGAAAAAAGAGAACTTGTAGGGGTTTTTTTCTGAGACACTTCCTGAAGCACTTCAAAGTATTTTCTCTGTAGATTTTTTTTTTCCACCCAAAGTTAGCTATTTTTCTTATCGGCTAGTGTTTCACGATACTGCGTTCTCTGGTGTTGTTAATATGGAAATCGTTTTAACAGCGCTAAGAAGACGTAAACAAACAAACAAACAAACACAATTAAAGGGGGACATAAATCTCCCCAGCAAACAAACAAATAATGCCCACTCTTTCCCCACAAACTACTTCTCAAGAAAACAAAACAAAAAAGAAACAAATAGAATAAAAAAAAATATTGAAACACTAACGGAAAAATGAAATAACGAAAGAAATGCAGAAAAATCCTGGCAATAATAATAATAATAATAATAAATAATAATAATAATAATAATAATAATAATAATAATAATAATAATAATAATAATAATAATAATAATGATAAAAAACAAAGAGAGTAAACAGCTGTACGCTAGTATAAGTAAGTGTATATATCTTGCATATAGGAAGTTAGTGACGTGGTCTCTGCAAAGATGGCCCCCGCCATACAACTTCTGTTCTCCTCCAGCCTAGAGCCTCCGCGCATTTTCCTCTCCAAAGATGTTTCGTTTCAAATTCACGGAACATGTACATATTTCAAATCGGAAGCGTTAGCTCTTGTCAAATCTCAATAAATATACGAGTCAATTCACAATATCTACGCGGCCCGACCAACCCAGATTTCCTCCCCCACCGACAGCCATGCAGAGTCTTTTAGCTTTTTTTCCCGCCTTTTTCCTTTCTCTTCGTTTACGTCCGCCATTATGGAGTGTTTTCCCCTCTTTGAGTTCTCGTCTCCATTTTTCGCGCCCCCGCTCTCTCGTTTTTTTTTTTGTTTTTTTTTTCTCATTTGCTTCTTTTCCTACCCTCTCTGTCTAGCTCTAACATTTTCCTCATTTCTCTCTCTCTCTCTCGCTATCTCTTTCTCTCTCTGTTTATCAATCTCTCTTTCACATTCATTATCTTTTTCATTCTTAGTCGTTTTAGAGATTCAAATATAAATGACCAATATTTGCCTATTACCGAATCAAGTAAATGCCTATAGACTCAAATATAAACAACCAATATTTTACCTATCCATGATACAAGTAAATGCATCTCCAAAAATGAAAGGTCAATGAGGACATTACCATTTAAAATTATTCTTACCGAGAAAATAAGTAAAAGCAGTACTTTAGTTTTAATGAGTACTTAAAGTCAACTGAATAGGAAAAGAAATTTGCTATTTGAAAGATATCAAACGAAATATTTTGATAAAGACGATGATACGTTTCTAAAAATAATACCCTCATCTGCCTGAAATCACTTCATCCACAAGAAAACATTTAAAAAAAGGAAAGATTAATGAAAGAGAAACATTAAAAAAAAAAAAAAGGAGAGATTAATGAAAGATAAAGATAAAGAAAACGTAACAATGTGAAGAAACAACGAAAGACAACGACATGAAGAAATGTCGGATGTCACGTGTCTACTTCGGGCCAATGAAAGAAAAGCAGCCGAATCATTTGGAAGATATCCTGGACAGCTTCCAAATTTAAAAAAAAATATATATTGAGGGAGGATAAAAGAAAAGAAAATGCTCGCAAACAATTCTTATGAATGCATCTTCGCCATAAATAAGATAGTCGAGACTTTTTGCAGTCGCAAATCTTTGTAAATTTTCTTTATCATAAACCTTTCATTTTCCGCGAGATCAGATGACATATTTATAATAGTCACAAGTTGATAGCATAAAGATAATTACGCGATAGAATCAGAGCCTTGGAAAACAATACTGAAGCCAATATTCATTTTCAGTGCATTTTTTAAATCAATTCGCCCCAAACAAGACAAATAACACGCCATTAAAACGGGTAGTGGAATTGAAAGAAAGGGAAAAGACTTTAGAAGGAAAACCTAATAATATTATGAATTAGAGAGATTAAACAGTGACGTTAGAAGTATAGAGTTGAAATAAAATTTAGAAGGAACCGGAAACTCGGTTATAAACAGGGAACAAGGAATAAACCTCTACTCATGTTCAAAAGATCGGGATGGAGTATAAACCGAACGATAGGTAAACTTATCTAGTACTATTGAGGATTAAGCAGCTCCAGCCCAGATATGACAGCAACACTCCATTTTGAATCTAATCAGACTATTGTAAAGATGAAGTGTAATAGAAGGACTTTATCTAAGTTGGAAAGTGAGGATTGAGTCGCTCCAGCTCAGACATGGCAGCAATACTCCATTTTGAATCTAATCAGACTATTGTAAAGATGAAGTGTGGCAGAAGGACTTTATCTAGGTTGGAAAGTGAGGATTGAGTCGCTCCAGCTCAGACATGGCAACTATACTCCATTTTGTGTCTAATCTGTAAAAATAAATGATGACAGGAAGAGCCAGGTACTTTCTGGAGCGGTACCAGGAACGACTATTTTCCAGGCTCTTTAGCTAAGGATCGTATATATGAGTTCCACGTGAGCTCTTGGAGTGTACATGAGTCCCAAGAAGCATTCAAAGCAACGAGGCGCTTTGAGGGTGCAACCGTTTCTCATGGCAGGAGAAAATTCAATGTTCGTACGGTAATGGATTAATGGTAGACTTATAATTACGCAAGATAGATTCTGGTGGGAAAAAAATTTTCGATGGTGAACCAAATTTTCTAGCAGCAGACCCTAGCGATCGGTTCCATATTATCCTTACCACTTCATGTCCATTTTCTTAATTTTAATCGTACGCAGTTAATCCATGCCTAAGTTTGTAACACCCGACCCAGAGATTGAATTCAAAATAAATATATCACGGACCAACCTTTTTACTTGTCCGGTTTATTGTCTCCTGTGTTTGGAGTTAGAAGCTTTACGGGCATATCGCGTTGAAAAAAAAAAAAAAAAAAAAACGGTTATCGCATGATCACTGAAGTTAAGCAACGTCGAGCTTGATCAGTAACTAGATGGGCGACCGCTTGGGAATACCACGTGCTTGGAAGTGTGGCTGATGTAAATGACTCGGGAATTGAAGTTAGAGAGTGAAGTACAAATTGCAGATGAGTTAGTTGTATTCACTTACGAGCAAATATACGTAAGAAAATATAAATCAGCCTTTTCTTCCATTACCTGTGGGTTAATTAGTAAAACTTATATCACTAATTATCATTATTATCTCGGTAAAAAAAATCTTACAATCCAAAAAATATTTTCTGGTTTTAAATAACTCGCGAAATGTTAATAAGTCGTAGAAAAACTGAAGCTAGAGACTTAAACCTAATGTTCTATTAGGTTGGTGCAAAAATAATGACGTAATAATGTCGTTTTTTCACGTTAACAAATACGTCAAAAACGATATTATTACGTCATTATTTTTGCACCAACCTAATAATTGGCTTTTTGTTCTACTACTGTTAAATTTGGTTGATACTTTTTTCTTTCTGCTACTGGTGAAACCTTGCTGTCCAACTTGGCACCCTTCGCTGCCGACAGTTTGAAGATAGTCAGAAGGTACAGCGTAGTGACAACAGCAACCAAGATGTGGATATTGGTCCGGCTGTAAATAGTGTCAATAAATAAGTTATTTGTTTAGATGTTCGCTTCTGACTATTGAAGAGACTATTTCGTGCGTCTGTGGCTTTGATGTCCTCATTAAAGGCAATTTTCATTATCACTAATAATGTTCCGCAGATAAATAAATATAAAATAAAAAAAAAAAAGAACGATATTTTTTTAGAATCGCCACGCGTTCAATGGATAAATTTCATCACGTGACTCAAGTAAATGTCGGGGGAAAAACAAACATTCTCACCCCGTCTGACGAAATGATCAACAAAGAAAAAAGGCAAACGTAAAAATAATGGAGGCTCGTTGTCGCGTCTGGTTGTTCAAGAGCGAAACAGATCTCTCAGGTTATGATGTTTGTTTGTTTTTTCGTTCTCTCCCTACGTCTCCCTTGCCCGTTGTATTCGTTAATGGACCATATTGATGGTCTTACGTTTATAACTACTGCTAACCTCTGACCCACCAGGTATACGGCGGTGACGTTCAGTAAAGATTATAAACCGTTTTGAAAGGCCTGATCAGATATTGATGGTAGTCGGACTCGTTTCGATGATGAAAGATTTAACGACATTACGAGTACAGTTTCCCAGCAAATATATAGCCCCAAATACAAACAACAAAATCAACAAGAATAAAGAACTATAAACAATAAAATATACCAAAAAAGAAAATCAAAACAATCCTTAAGTGTGTATAGATAGATGAGAAGAAGAAATATTGGGTAAGACATAGGGAGGGAGAGAGAGAGAGAGAGAGAGAAAGAGAGGAAGAGGGTAGAGGAGGATGGTTAATATGGCAGACGAAGAGAAAGATGAAATAGAACGAATGAGAATTTAAGACAGAAATACAGAACGATAAATAAAAGCAGACCTCGCACTTGAAAAATAAAGCGATCTAAAGAAAAATATGTGATGTGATGAAAAAAAAAAAAAGATGACAAGTGATTTCTGAGCAGTTTGATGTGGAATATGAAAAACTGAAATCTGTTGTTTCATCGAGGAAAGCGTTTGGATATACACGCCAACTCGAATTCCAGCAATGTTCATTACGCCAGGTTCGGAATAAACGCGATTACAATACAATCGACATCACACAACTACATCTTAAAAGACAATCATGAAAAGAAATTGATAACAACTAACCTTGAAAATGGCTAATGAAGTATCTGAAAGCGCTTCAGGCAATGGACACTAGAGACAATTTTGACATATCCTTAAAACCCACCAAGCGGGAAAAATTAAGAATGCCAGAAAAATTCAGTAATAAGATCATAAAATTTCCTTGTCTTTCATATAAAATTTGTAATAATATAAGAAAGGGTTGCTGGCGAAAAAAAAAAAAAAAAAAAAAAAAAAAAAAATATATATATATATATATATATATATATATATATATATATATACATATATATATATATACATATGGAAAAACTGAATAAAATCTATCTATCTATCTATATATATATATATATATATATGGTTCTGTCATATGTGAGCACCTCTTAAATAACAGAGGACGTGCTGACTGATTCACTGTTCTATATATATATATATATATATATATATATATATATATATATATATATATATATATATATATATATATATATATATATATATATATGACGGTACAAAATCTAATCACAGAAAGGAAACTGTGTAGCTTAGTATTACATGGCATTTTAAAAAGCGAAGCAACCGGTTTCGCTCCCGCTCTTCAGGCCTCTACGGGAGATTTAACTTAAATTAAAACAACAGAACAATGCTTAATGGGGAGAAGGGGAAAAAATAAGCACAAAGAGCTAGAGACAAATAACAGCAAGCCCCAACAAACATTCACGCTGTTTACACAGGGAAGGTTTGCGGGACCCGATATAAAATGACTCCAGCAATTTAAGATGAAATAACGAATGCGACCGGGACATAACAGCGAACCAGTCAGCACTAAAATTAGCAGCACGTCCTCTGTTATTTAAGACGTGCTCACATTGTTAGACATTTTCATGACGGTCGTCTTCGAGTATAGAATCCAGAGGTTGGCAGTGAATATTTCGGAGACAGTAGGAAAGCGTAGTTCAGGTTCGCAGTGGATGTCTTAGCAGAGCGTAGTTCTTCCTTCTATCCTCTTCGGCTGTCAGGTTAGCACTGGATACTTCCGGTAGGTTAAACAAAGATGGCCGCCTTTATACACGACGAATACAATGTTCTGCGGCTTCTGATTGGTTAAGCTTCTATTGGTAGACTGTAAAGGAAGTTGAGTCATCTGGATTGGCTCACTAGTCATATATATATATATATATATATATATCCAAAAAACCGTAACACACATATGACGGAACCATATATATATATATATATATATATATATAGATAGAGAGAGAGAGAGATTTTATTCAGTTTTTTCCAGAGTCGTTACAGATTTTCTCGTTTGAACTTATTGTTTCTCTTAATCCGACAGAATACTTAGGACGTTAAATGGACAGTGGTTTTTTATGTTAACACTGGGTAAATCTATAAACGTTC
>OZ010598.1:80953623-80961123 GCA_963932145.1 Acanthosepion lycidas | reverse complement strand
CTTCATATAGTGGCATTAGTTTCGGGTGAAGATAATTATGAGGGGTGGTTAGTTGCTTTCAACCTTTTAAAACCTTTATTCTACAATCTACATTCAACATCATCACTTGATAAGACACCAGAGGTGTTGAAACAAAATGGCTACTTTTGTAGTGATTTTATAACATATTTATGTTATAATTTTCAAATATATATATATATATATATATATATATATATATATATATATATATATATAAAGAGAGAGAGAAAAGAGAGGGAGAGACTTACACATATCATACACATACTCCCAAAGAATTAAAGGATAACACATACTTAACACCCACATCCTCCTCCCAGAAACCAATAAAACTGTCAAAATGACCAAGAAGGAAATGCTGCGACTGATGAATCTCCCCAGCCTCTTTCTTATAAAGAACTTAAAAGTGGCCATTTGAACAACACAAGGCCTGAACAAAATTAACGATCAAAAAACAAATGAAACTACAGATAAAGTTCATTTTCTTCATAAACACTCATTCGCTCCTGTAGTTCACTGCTACTAACAAACAGAAATCTTTTTCTCCTGACGATGGCCACAATACCCGAAACTAGTCGAGGAACCTAACTGAAATAATAAAACAAAAAATATTAATATACAACCCAGTGTGTCTGAAAATTTTTATTTTTTATTGTCCAAAACATATATATATATATATATATATATATATATATATATATATATATATATATATATATATATATGTTTTGGACAATAAAAAATAAAAATTATGTATGTATGTATGTATATATAAATAACCGAGAAAATAACAGCACTCATGGCCTGACGATTGCGTCTAGCATGAAACTGTCGCCTCTAAGCTTTGACTTCAATGTTCACTTTTATTTTTATCTATCTATCTCTCTATGTATATATATATATATATATATATGCGTGTGTGTGTGTGCGTGTATGTGTGCATTAGTTTACTTCTATTTCACTAAATGTTGTAGGTATGGGTGTTTATGAGACAAATGCAAGTCTACAATAAATAGAAGCGTGTCTGTGTCGTAGGCAAAACTCGAACGAACTAGAATACATTAGCCATCCATTTTTTTAAGCTGTCATTGTCACTTTCAATTCTATCTCGGCCTGCAATATGTGCAACGAGTTATGATTTACTCCACATTTATGCAGAATAAATATTTTAAGGGCTTTTAATATTGAAATTAGTGCAATTCTCCATTTATCAAATGACATAACGTTCTTCTCATTTCCATCTCTTGAATGGCGAAAAGAAGTATGCCTCTAACGCATTTCGCGCAAATGAATTGTTGCTAGATTCAAGAGTAAAACAGGACACAATAATTTAAAATAAACAAAAGTTTATGGACATCAACTCATAAATTTTACTTACAATTATAATGATGCATTCTCAAACTCTCCTGAAATACGTCTGTATATTTAGACCCAATTCGGGAGCCTTTTTGTTAGCAAGTTTGGCGAGTACCTTAATGTTAGGAATCTTACCCTCCAGAAAGGTCTCACTAATTTATCCCTCTGTCAGATTAGCTTCCATTGAGCAGAAATTGATATGAACAAAGAATTATATTTTAAACATAATACTTGTGCTCTTTATGCGCTAATTCGTTTAAAAAATTAAGGAACCCTATATCTATGCAACAGAATATCCAGAAAATATTTTTGACACGATTGTGGCTAGACGATCACTATCCCAAACTATTTAACTAGAATTAATTTAATTAAAAAATAAATAAATAAACAGCAAATACAAAAAATGCCTGCAGTAAGATAGATGCAGCAAAACTCCATCCTGTCTGGACCTCTCTGTTCCAAAGATAAACATATGATAAAAAAAATGGCTATTTGTAGAGTAAAAAACAAAATTCCATTTTTTATGCCTCAACTTGTTCTTACTTTGTGAAAGTCATCAACTTGATTTTTTTTCTTTTCTTGATTTGAATTCTTTACGTTAAAATAAGCTTCGGGGAGATATGAGAGTTCAAGAGGAATCAAGGGAAATTAGTAGTTTAAAAAAAAGTAATTTAACCGAGCTAACCAGGCGCTTCCACTGTAACTAAATGGTATGGCACGTCAGGCTATATGACGGTTCCGTATAGAATAAAAGTTTGATTCCTGTTAGAGGACACATAGTTTCTATGAGATTTCTTGGACTTTCAGGCCGGGAAATTAGTTTGTACTGTTTATTATAAACAGAGCATTTACTTAAATATGTGTATCTACAAAAATTACGTATAAATAGAAAATAGATTAAAATAATTGTTGGACTTAGCCCATTTCATAACACACACACACACACACACACACACACACATATATATATATATATATATATATATATATATATATATATATATATATATATATATATATATATATAATTGTGGGTGTGGTGTCAGAGATGAGTGCATCATGTACAGTGATATACGCATACCCGGCCATGAAATGACTACGTGTCTCCCCAGCTCTTATTTTACTGGAACATTTATACACGTCTTTAAATACCTATTTTCTGTCTTTCATAGTCGTGAATACACGCCATGCTAAGTACAAGGCAGTAAATCTTACATAGTCGGCGGGCAGGATTTTACAAAATAAATCGAAAATTCCTGAAACTAAACCCACAGAGCAGAAACATATATTTTCCTTTCGGAAACCTATATAGATACGAGAATATCGTTAATATATATATATATATATATATATATATATATATATATATATATATATGCATGTGTGTGTATTACGCTTGAGTGTTCTCGTGCACGCCCGAACGAAAGAGCTGGCAAAAAAAAAGATCTTATGTAAGTAGCATCTTCTCTGCCTTTTGTTGTCTCTTATGAAGATGCTTGCAATAAATATATCACCCAAGAAAAATACTTACTTCCTGCGAAGTGGCATATACTAGCAGACAAGGAGATGGTGGCAGAGAGGCGGCTTGATTCGGGATAGGATCCTTGAGTAGAAATGTGCTAGTCTGCGCTAACTTCTAAGGTTAAAACGAGAAGGTTAGATATCTCGACACGGACTGTACAAATGTGAAACGCGTTTAGTCGGAGGTAAGCAGAATAATGTCTCCGTGCGAAAATTCCATGGTTGAATATATCTCGAATCTAGTTACCATTCTTTTTTCTCTGTAGCATGTCCCTTCGGAACGTTGACGAACATTGATATCCACAATTTCCTGACTTTTGCAACACTATATAAACATCGCGTGGTATCATGGTTAGCAATCTTGTCTCGCTAAATCAATTATGAATGATTAGTGAGTTCGATCATCAGTGGGCGCCCCATACTTTCGGCCTTGTGCCACATCTAAGCTACGCTTAAAAAACATCTTTACCATCCCTCATGGTCCACGTTCTACCATCTATTCACACTGTATATATTAGAATGGCCTGAAGTTTGCTTTCAAGCAAGAAACAAACCCAGAAAACTCGAGTGTCTGCTTTGAAAATCAGCATTCAAATCCCTATATATTTTTTTTTTCTTGCGGGAGGCTGCATGAACTCGATCACCGATTCCCTAACACGATTGGGAAAGGATCTATGGTCTTACGCAGGCAACAGTTCAATTATATAGAGAACACAATGACAGTGCCATTTGTAATTAACACAACGAAGTAAATTTTTGTGCCTATATGGCCGCATAAAAATTATGACGTGAAAAATGTAATTAAATGAAATTAATTAAATCAATCATCTCTCTTTTTCGTAATGAGATTAAGACGTAAGTAATAAAAGAAGCGTATTTGCTGATGAGCTTGTTAGTCAATTAATTGCGGCACTCAGCGACAGAGGGAGGATGAACGGTAAATGGAATTAGTCAGGCAGTTCTAGTTAGCATCCAACACCTACGTTTATAAGCTGATTGCATGAACTAAAATTGCGAAAACAGAATTGAACTAAAGGCTATAGTTTGAAAAGTCGGAATATAAATGAGAAAGAATGAAAACGGTAAATATACGGCTAGGTTTTACGGGGGATTCTATAGGTTTGCGTAATTTCAATATGTGTTTATATACGTGTATATAAAGTTATATGCGAATACCGTTTCAAAATAACCCAATACGCCTCAATAAATAAGTTATTAATTAATAATTAATTAATTATTAATTATTAATATCGTTATTCTGGTATTGATTGCGCCATTCTCATATGTTTAGTCTCTCTCTCTCTCTCTCTCTCTCTCTCTCTCACACACACACACACATTCACACACACAAGCACACACACACACACACATACTTTCTTCTCTTTCTTTCTCGCTCACACACAAACACACGCGCAATCACACTCTCTCCTTCTCGACATCTTTCTATCTCTCTCACACGCATACACACACACACTTCTTCTCTCCCTCTTGCTATTTCTCTCTCACAAACACAAGCACACACACACACACACTCTCCTTCTCTCCCACTCTCTCAGACAAGAAAACACACACACTCTTTCTCACATTCTCTCTCATTCTCTCTCTCACGCACACATGCACACAAACACACGCACACATTCCCTCTACATCTCTCTCTCTTTCTTTCGCTCTCTCTCTCTTACACACACGCACACACACACTCTCTTTCTCTCTTACACACACACTCAGACACACACGCACGCACACACTTTCTTTCTGTCTCTCACACACACACACACACACACTCACACACACTCACACACTCACACAGACGCTCTCTTTCTGTTTCTCTACATCTCTCTCACTCTTTTTCTCTCCCTCTATCTCTGGTTTTTCAACAGGAGTAGATGTTTATCCCTTGTTTCCTGTTTAGGACTGGATTTCCGGTTCCATCTAAAGTTTTCTCATTCTCTTTCACTCCCAGTATCCCCTGTTGCATCTTAGTGGCATTACCGCCTTACTTGGGGTGAACTGATAAAAAAAATATGTATATTTGAAAATTAAACATTCATTTTAACTGTCCCTCTTCTTCAAATCCATCTGTTTTGCATATTTTCATCCATATAAGTTCTCACATCACAGTAAAACCCGGATATAAGAGACCCTGATATAAGAGACCCTGATATAAGAGAAACCTGGATATAAGAGAGATTTTATCTGGTCCCAAATTAGAGCCATACTTACCTAAACAAAATAGACCAAACCCGGATATAAGAGAAACCCGGATATAAGATACTTCTTCTCCGGTCCCGACAACTCTTATATCCGGGTTTCACTGTATTAACTATTAATATTTAAAGAGTGCATATATTATTTTGGGACACCCTGTATGTATGTGTGTATGTATATATATATATATATATATATATATATATATATATATATATATATATATATATATATATATATATATATATACCCACGCACACATAATATCCACACATTGCTCGATGTAATATAACGGAGCTAGTAAGTGTATATTAATAAATATACATATTATTCCTCACCGGTATCAAGACATGCACAATGCAATATTCATGTGCTGAGTAGACATTGACCATTACATAATTCTTTTTTTGTAATTTAGTGTCGTGATTAGTAAACTAATCTTGAAGACGTGAAAACGACTTGATTGAATTTATCATCTCTTTTCACTAGGCACCGTACACTTGTAACTTTGTTCATAGCTTACTGCTCATGGTTTAATCACGTTGAAACTTCTGGTTCTCTTTCGATCACCGAGTTTAATCCTCGCCGAGACCGGCCGTTACATTAACGAGTGACCTCCTGGAAACACAGAGGGCTATAAGAAACCTGCTACCACCCCAAAAAATATTTCGGCTTTACGTAACGCACATAGGTTTGATAAACCTTAAAAAACAAACAAGTCAATCACTACTACGTAAAGACTTATGTCTATACTATAGCTTTCTACGTGTATACAAATATAAGTTTAAACAGTAGACAATATTACATATTGTATCCTTGTAAATGCATTTTTATTGATCAATGTTAATTCATAGGAAGAGATATATGCGAAATGTTAATATTTATAAAAAGGTACGCCGTATTTTCCCTTCATATTATCAATATAACCCATATTTTTTTTCTTTAAAGCGTCAAAGAATTAATCCGTGCTGAATGGATCGCAATCAGAAAATGGAAATTTTCGCATCAATAACGATTTTGTATCGCAGAAAATTCAGAACTAAGCGACTGTATAATAATAATAATAATAATAATAATAATAATAATAATAAAAACAACAACAACAACAACAAAAACAATACCCGGATACATTGTAGGTCGGAATTTGTGACGTAGAAATCCCAAAATATGAAAGTATTGGTTTATTGAACTTTTTTATTCTACATCAAAACATCTCTCACTCTCTCTCTCTCTCTCTCTCTCTCTCTCTTATCATATATATATATATATATATATATATATATATATATATAGAGAGAGAGAGAGAGACATATATATATATATATATATATATATATATATATATGTATATATATATATTTTTTTTTTTATGTGTGTGTGTGAGTGTGAAGAGTGTCTGTATATAAATATAAATATATAATTATTTATATATTATATGCGCGGTACTTATTAGAAAGATACATATGTCAAATCCCATACTGTCCACATATGTTTATGTCTGTATGAGCCCCGGCGGACGAGCCAATGTGTTATGTCTGTCTGCGTACCTCAATGGTTTGTACGGACATGCATCTATGTTTGAGTTAGTTTGAGTGACATCACGACGACGATTCCCTCTCCCCCATCCCCTCCCCCACTCCCATAATAACACCAATACACGCAATCTACATAAACACAAATTTTTTTAAAAATTAATCAGTTGTCTGACGATCGCAAAAGCGTGAAACCCAGGGTCACAAACTAACATCAATCCAACCAAATATATATCTACATATACATATGTTGTTTGTTGACTTGTGTAAACGTCAAATATTTTGCTTGTTCGAGGACATCTCTGGTTGGATCATTCGAATTTCTACTTTGCTACTTTCAAACTTATTTTTGAAATCACAAAGACGGTTATCAGTGACAAAAATATTAATTTGCCTTCGTAAAGATTAAATCTTTACAAGGAAAAATAACGTTTTGTATTTACATTAGTCAAAACATGTCAGGTTGTTATTTTCAATAATATTAATTGTATTTGATAAGAATTTAAGGCTTTTTTTTTCTTATTGCGTAAATTTATTTACAGTTTGGGGTAAGAAGGAAATTATATTTTATTTAGAAATAAAACCGCGTGGAAGTATGTCGATGTTTAAAAAAATGAACCTTTTTTTTTTTGTTACTTGTATTCTTGTTCGATCAAAAATAAAGAAACAAGAAGCTGTTTGCATGATTAACTATCTGCAAACCCGACGACTCTCGGATGCCTTAAAAGAAACATTATTTGGAAAAGTCGGATAAAAGATCCTCTTAATGTCATGAGCATTCAAGGCAAAAATTACAAAATCTCGTCGTTGTAAATATTTATCAAAACTCGTCCTGTTTTATATTAAAATGGTTAGGGGGCAAACG
>OZ010598.1:80938623-80951123 GCA_963932145.1 Acanthosepion lycidas | reverse complement strand
TGTCCGAAAATTCCAATTTCTAGCGTCTTTTCTCATCATGCTTCCATCTGGTCAAAAGCACAACTAGTATACAACAAATATTATTAGTTTTATTGTCAATTATTATCATTATTTTGTTCTTTTCGTTAATCTTGAATTTTTTCACCGGCCTATTATATCTACATATATAAAAATACGTTGCATTTGAAATATACGCTTTATTGCTTTTTTTTTTTTTTACTCGACCTATACACGAGCATAAAAACTTATCTTTGCGAATCAATAAAAATCGACCTTCAGATTATTCGCTTAAAAACGTTATGGGCTTATAATAATCAAACTCTACTCTCATTCGTTCAATTATCCAACAAGAAGAGAAAACGCCATTTAAGGACATTTATGGCGACGCAGAAAATATTCTGCTTACTCTCATTGATGTGGCTTCAATATGTTCGATAAGCAAAAAAAAATATATTAGGTGCGTTCACAAGTTCGCGGATTTCTGATCTGACAACTAGAGAGTGACTTACACCCTTGAAAACTATGTTACGCTGGAAACTTCCGCACAGACCTTATAAATAATGTTGATTCTAATTTCTTCCTGCAGCTATAAATATTCATTTAATAATATATATATATTATTTGTGGCACAAGGCCGAATAAAGCGGCATGGAAAAAGCCTGGTCAGCACTAACTATCCTACTCCTAGCTAATCTAATTCACGACCCATTCACGATAAGAACTAACACAATCACCACAAGAACTCATCCGATTCCATTGAATCCGAACATTTACCAAAATACTGCATTTTCACATGGGATTTAATAATACTTCCTTAACGGTAAAACATTCTGGATATACGTTGTAGTAATGGATAGCAGAACGGATTGAGGAATCGGAGAGCCGAGTTCGAATTCCAGTCGAATCCATTACATTCACATACATAGCCTTGCGAAAAGTATAAATCCTATTCTTCTCACCTCAGCTATGGACAAATAGCAGGACAGACCGGGTTCTGTAGCCTTGGATGGCAGTTGGTCTACCGCAATAAGAAATGGCAACCGACTGCGGGAAAAAAATGTGCCTCGTCAGTCATGTATCGAAAGATACATGATCGCCTAAGAGTGTATCACGTATGGCACATAACTGACTGCTGACTGACTTTCCAATCGAATCCATTACATTCACGTATGTGCTTTGGGAAAAGTATGAATCCTTTTCTTCTCCCCACAGCTATGGGTAAATAGCAGGACAGACAGGGGGGTTCTATAGCCTTAGATGGCAATTGGTCTACCGCAGAAAGAAATTTCAACCTATTGCGGGAAAAAATCTGCCTAATAAATGTATCAAAAGATACATGATCGCTTAAGCGTGTATCACGCATGGAACATAACTAGCTGACTGAAGTACAAAAAATTATAAAATTTAGGAAATTGTGAAGTAATATTTACAATGGTATTCAAGAGGAGAGACTGAATCCATTTAATCAAATAGAAAGATAAGTTAAACATTTTATTTAAAAGAAATTAAATCTGTATCTTCCAACGTAGAAAAATAACAATGGCCGCTGTATCCTGCCAATAGACATAATCAAGAAGTTTACTCATCCGTCACGGGAGACACAGGCTTAGATAAACAGTTCAATTGACAGTAAGTTTTTTCAGTACGTTTCAGTAAAGATATCGGATGAATTTTTCTTTTTTTTTAAATTTGTTCCTCATTCAAATGATTAAAGAGGGTTTTCGGTAGTATTCCAAGCGAACCAGTGATGATGAGTAGCTGTGTCCCGTCTAATAATCCACAGCGGTAGTATTAAATTTGGAGCATTTGAAAAAAAGTAGTAACACTTTCCTCAGTATGACAACACTCAGTATTTTGTAATGCTAGTGTTCAGTTCGGTTCAGTTCGGACCGGTTTGGTTCGGTTCGTTTCTTTGCTCAATGTTTACTTCACCCAATTTTTTACCGCAAACTACTTGACGGTTCCAAGCCTCACAGTAAGGGTCATAGGTATTATTGCCAAAAACTACATCCGACAATGCAGGCATGACTAAAGTCTATAATTAAAATACACCAAACCATTTTTACATACAGGTGAACTTTGACTAAGATCACGCACTTGTTTGTTGCCACACCCGGGATACGATTTTTTTTTATTTTTTTCTTTTCTTCCACCCAACAAATACATAGGGAGTGTGATTTTTTTGTGAGTGCATGTGTTCGACTATGAAGGAGTTCTTTCGTCGCAGTGCGTAAGGAGTGTGCCATCAAAAAAAGATTTGTAACTGACGGCAGGTGCACAAGTCTATATCTGATCATTATCAATTGGGGAGTCGTAAAGAGAGAGAATGATCTTGTAAAATCCGAAAACCCTAATGATCAACGGCTACAGAAACCAATGACGATGTCGGCCATGCAGAGATGTAGTTTACGAAATGTATATGTGCACCTAATTTTCGTTCAGATTTTCAAAGCATTTGTCTGGGTAGGTTTTACGTAATAGAAACATGTTAATAACATATAAACAACAGAAAGGATTATATATATATATATATATATATATATATATATATATATATATATATATATAAAATACCAATTGGCAATTGTTAGGGATATTCATGTGATAAATTATAGCCAAACCGAATTTTTAAGAAATGTCTTTATTTATTATATATATATATATATATATATATATATATATATATATATATATATTATATAAATAATTATATATATGTATATGTACGAATGTATGCATATATATATATATATATATATATATATATGTATGTATATATATGTATATATACGTATGCATGCATGTGTGTGTATGCTCCCTCTGTAGATAGATAGATAGATAGATAGATAGATAGATAGATAGATAGATAGATATCGCATTGCTACAATAATCTGATGGTTTATTTTTCTATCCTCTCAACTCTTTCGCTATTTCTATGGCAAATGTTTAATTGATGTACACTCTTTATTTCTGGCAGTTTAGATCTTTATTTGCAAAACTCGTGTTGCCTCGTCGATGCAGTCGAATTATCCGACTTACGTATTTTATTTGTAAGCAGGACGTGTCGCGCAGACACCCTTTCCCAAGAACTGCTATTTCGAGAGATAGACGACCGCCTGGACGCTGTCATGAACACCATAATTTAACCTCTATATATCCTCCTTATTCTCCTCATCATCTATTCTTTGTACCGCCTCTCACATTAATATCACACTGCATATTCAATAACCGATCATCTTGACAGTCTTCCTAGCCTTTATTGGGTGCACTTTCGTAAACGAAAAAAAACGTTCATTGTAGACATAAACAGCAAGAAAACTACCTAATGATTTTATATAAATAAATAAATAATATAGACGCAAAAACATTATTTCAACAAAAGACAGGAAGTTGTAGAGAGCCGTGATTGCTCATGTTCGGAAGGCACGTGGTATTATAAATGAAAAAGGTTTTCATGACTATATTGAACGCTCTGTGTTAGGCATCTCGGGGCAGTGTAATGGTTAGCCAGCTTGTTTTGCTAGAACAATTACGACCGAGTATTGAGTTCGATCCTTGCAGGCTTACCCCATCCTTTCGGCCTTGTGCCACATCTAAGCTACGCTTGGAAAATTACTATATTTAACGTTCTGGTAAATGACAAATCGTGGGAAGGTTTGTAAATTGTTTCAAAATATTCAGAAAGTGTTGTTTTTTTATTTTTTTATTATTATTATTATTTCATTGGTTAGCTACGGTAATTGTCGTTCTTACTACGCCACTAATCTCCGCTCAGGTAGTGATTCGAGGAAGAAAATGATTTGACAGACGGAGGTTCGGGCAGAGGGTGGCAGTAAAGATCGTGGCAAAGAGAGAACGACGAATCATAGCGTGTGTAGCAGTGTGGGTTGATCAAGACAAAGATCAGTCATGATGGAGGAGGAATGAAAAGTCTATGCGAAGGTCTCGTTGGTGTAATAGTAGTAGAATTAGTAGCGCTTGTGTTTACGAACATCAAGTTGCGAAAGCTTTTATTGTATAGTGATCTTGTTGCGGGCACTTCGATGTGGCCTAATGGTTAGCGAACTGGTCTCGCTAGATCAATTACGACTGAGTAGTGAGTTCGATCCTCACTGAGTGGTCTATACATTCGGCCTTGTGACGCAACTATGCTACACTTAGTAAATCTCTAAGGAACATCGAAAATCAAGTCACAGAGGCTTTTATCGAATAGCACTCGAATTGTGGGCACTTCGATGTGGCCTAATGGTTAGCGAACTGGTCTCGCTAAATCAATTACGACTGAGTAGTGAGTTCGATCCTCACTGGGTAGTCCGTTCTTTCGAACTTGTAATTTATAAATTCATGGGTTTTTTTTTCTCTTAAAACGATATTTTAGGAAAATAAGTTTATCATTTTTCCAGTATTAATGGGGGTTTCCTACCAAACGTTTTATTTGAAATAATGTGGAATATCAAAATATCGATTATTTTGATTATTTACTCTTCTATTTACGTGTGATATCCATTTTAGTTTTAGTTCTTTTCCTTGTGATTATGTAGCGCCAATCAACAAGGTCCAAGGAAGGGTGGTCTTTGCCAGTATCCGCACGCTTCGCTCGCTCAAAACTATTTTAACCGTTGATCTGAGAAAGCGGTTCTATACAGCTGACATCTCAAATTTGATATCTTGCGTCTTTAATTCATGCCGCAGATGTCCGGTTTAAATCAAGCGATCAAGATAACCATATCATTATTATTATTCTCAAAGAATTCTGAGAATTTCGAAGTGTTTCGTGTCGTTGTCTTGTAGGAAGTTGAATCACTTCCCAAGTCTAAAATGGATAGCATACGGTTAAATAACTGGATAGAAAGGTATTTTAATGATTCTATTTACAAGTGTCAGATTCGAGTAAAAGCGGCCTATTGCTGCCAGATCTGGGGTAGAGCTGGCTATTATTCACTGTTCAGAGACGTCTGAGTTCAAAAAAGCGCTTGCTATTCCTTGTAGTCGATGAATTATTTTCCACCCTACAAACCCTTTCCAACAGACAAAACAGACAGTGTTCAGACAAACTACACCCTTAGTTTCAGAAATCTTATCCTTCACAACTATGACCCCCATCCTCCATGCCACGCACAGTGTAGAGATTCTATAGCCGGAGCAAGTGTGTAGCAAACTTAATTCCCTTCGTATTCCACTGGTGAGATATAAGTTCTATTCGGCCACCTTCTTCCCACAAACCGCTGCATTGTGGAACCAACTCCCAAGTGGATGCTTTCCTGATCATTTCAATCTTAACCTGTTTATGTCTAGGGTTAACCCTTATCTTCCACACATATCCGCATTAGTTATGCCTCTAATGCTGTAAGCCTCTATCTCGAGTGGTCCTCGGGGCTTGTACAGAGTAAATATTAGGTTGGTGCAAAAATAATGACGTAATAATGTCGTTTTTTGACGTTAAAAAATACGTCAAAAACGACATTATTACGTCATTATTTTTGCACCAACCTAATATCAATGTAAAATAAAAAAAAAAAAAAAAAAAAAAAAAAAAAACATGATTAACTTGAAGGAAGAAATATCTAACAATATTCATTGGGATCTTTTCTGTTAGTTCAACCCAAAATAAGAAGAATTTATATTTACTAAAGTTCTCACCAAATTTTCCCAGAGTGAGGCCCTTCCATTGCACTCCGGTTGGGTTGGCCTTTGCGATCGCCCTGAATGTGGTTGACTCGGGCGTGCTATTTCTAAGTCCGGGGTCAGAATTCGCGCATAGACCGATAAACATTTAATTTTTTTTTTAAATAGTAAATATTACCTCGAATATCACCCCCACTTACTAATTTAATAACTCCTTGATTTTTGGTAATTTTTCATTCTGCAGGTTGAAGTCGTTGCGACGCAAGCTAAACAAATTTTGATTGCAGATTAATAATTTCAAAAGAGTGCCAAAATTTAAATAAAAAAGAAAACTTTGATTTGAAATTTATAATTTCTTGGAATGATTCAATATTTGCGAATAGTAAATTTACATTATTTGGGATGAATTAACAGTAAAGAGTTATTCATCGTATTTCTATAGTAAAATAGTTTGCAATGCCATTTCAAATATTTACTTGAAAAATCCTGTCTGTGAAAAACAGCTAGTGTGTAATTAGATTGTTTTAGGAATGCATTTCTCAAGTAATTATATCCAGGAGAGGAATCGGCTGGGTTGCGTCGTTTCTTTTGAAGGTGGAAAAAGCAAATCAAATATTAAAAACAAAAAAAAAAAAAAATCACTCAATCGTGCGGTTAGAAAAAAGAAAAAGTTAAAAATGTTTCTTTTTCTTTTCTTTTTAACCAAAATTCTCGAAAAGCCCGAATGTGACTTGATGCGTGACTGTTTTAAATTAGGTGACGTTTTATTGAAAAGTTGTCGCCCAGAAATCATTTTCTGCTTGATTGCCTTTTAGCGGATCGATATTTTAACAGTCACTACAATGTATTTTTTTTTAATCATTATTATTATTATTATTATTATTATTATTATTATTATTATTATTATCATAGTAGTATTACTAGTAATAGCTCATTTCGAAAATCCACCTTCCTGCTTCTATTACAGCTAATGTTACTTAAACGCGTGTTCTGTGTAAGAAATTTGTTACAATTAATTTTTACATGAGTTTTAACTGATTACAAAATAAACCTTTATCGGTGTGTGTGGGGGGAAGTGAGAGAGAGAGAGAGGTGAGTAAGATTGATAGAACGAGTGAGTAGGGCCATGCTAGTGTATCTACGTGAGTAAGTCAGAACGCTACAAATAAAAGCAGCGAGATGAGCAAAGACAGAGAAGAAGAGATAGAGTGAGTGTGCGCGCGCGCGTGTGTGTGTGTGTGTGTGAGAGAGAGAGAGAGAGAGGAGAATGAAGAGACGTGTGTGAGAAAGAGAGAGAGAGTAAACGAAGAGGAGTGTGTGAGGAAAAGAGAGAGTGAATGAGTGCAGTGACGTGTGTGGGGAAAAAGAGAGAAAGCATGAAGAGCCGTGCGTGGGAAAGAGAGAGAGACTGAGTGAAGTGATGAGTTTGAGAAAGAGGGTGAGCGAAAAGACGTGTGTGAGAAAGAGAAAAGAAAAATTAAGTGAGTAGGTGATAGTTTTTTTTGTTTGTTTTTTTAAGTTGTGTCACTGAGAGAAAGAGAGAGTGATTGATAGTGAGTAAAGCATTACTAATGTGAGTGAGTATAAGTCCGGTTTAGTGAGTAAGCAATAGAGAAAGTAATTCAGAGAATGAGTGGGGATGACGGAGAGATATTCTTTTGTGAAACACACACTCACACACAGAGCGAGAAAGAGAGAGATAGACTCAAAAGTAGGAGTATGTATACATGTGAGAGAGAGAGAGGGGGGGAGGAAACAAAATATGAGAAAAAAAACTATAGTAAAACATGAATGCGCGTGAAACAGAGAGAGAAAGAGGAAGATTAATAAGAAAATTAAAAGAGAAAATAGATGTGTTAATATCGCAAAGGTTTAAGTGTACAAGCGAGATAGAGAGAGAGTGTTGATAACTAACTAGAAAGGAGACTTTACCAGTTAAGACCTTCACAACTAAGACGCACTATACCACGTCGACAGAGTCGAATCATCCCTATTACCTTCGTATTTCATTCTTAAGAAAGAAGTCCCATTTGGTGAGTTTATTCCAATGAACACTTACTTCGTAAAACAAACTACCGAAATTACCCATCCCAGATCACTACAATTTTAACCTCTTAAGATCAAGGGTCAACCCTTGTCTATCCTACATATCTTCATAATATGCACGTCTTTATCTTCCACCCTTTCAACAAGCTTATTCAGTAATCATTTTAGGCCATGCATTAGGTGAACAATAACGTCCAAAAAAAAGTCTCCCGTGAGGTTGCTTCCCAATCACTACGATCTTAACCCTTTCAAGTCTAGGGTCAACCATTATCTAATCTCCACATCAATAATAATATGCATTTCTTACTTCCTCCTCTTCTGTCCTTGCAACAACCTTTGAATCCTCTTAGGCCATGTATTAGGTTAACAATAGCATATAAAACAGACTCCTGAGAGGATGCTTCCCTGATGACTACACACTTAACCTCTTCAATTCTAGGGCTAACCGTTATCTATCTTACATATCCTCATAATATGCACTTCTTACTTCCTTATCTTCAACCCTTTCAACAACCTTATTCAGGAAATCCGCTTAGGCCTTCTATTAGGTGAACAATAGCTTAGAAACAGTCACCCGAGAGGATGCTTTCTCGATCACTATGATCTTAACCTCTTCAAGTCAAGGGTCAACTTATTATCTATCCTACATATCCTCATAATATGCACTTTTTACTTCCTCCTCCTACGGACTTATTCAGTAATTTTAGGCCATGTATTGGGTTAACAATAACGTACAAAAACTGTCTCCCGGAATGATGCCTCGCTGATCACTACATTCTTGACATCTTCAACCTAGGGGTCAACCGTTATCTATCCTACATATCCTCATGATACACACTGCTTACTTCATCCTCTTGAACTCTTTCAACAATCTTATTCAGTAATCCTGTTATGCCTTGTACTATTTGGTCATAGCTGGGATTTTACCGGGTGCTCCCCGCCCCCGGATCAGAGTGGACGAGGGAACAACAGCAATTAACAAGTGGTTCCATTCCTCAAAACGTCCAAAATCCCGATCAGAAGCTTTGCTGCCAGATGTAGTTCATCGTCATACCCAGGACTATCTTGTCTTAGAGGAACAATAACGTACAAAAACAGACTCCCGATCACTACGACCTTAACCTCTTCAAAATATTTCTACAGAACATCCGCTTAGGCCTTGTATTCCGAAAACAGACTCCCTGCTTCCACAATCACTACGATCTTAATCTATTCAAGTCTAGGGTCAACCGTTATCTATCCTCCATATCCTCATAATATGCATTTCTTACTTTCTTGTCTCACATCCATGCAAAAAAAAATTAGTATATCTTTACCAATAAGACATAGGAATTCACAGAAAAGTAATGTGTGGAGAGCCATGACTGCCTACGTTCAAAAGAGATTTTTTTTTTTAAAGATATTGAATAAATGTAAATTAGTCTGGCACAAGATAACAATAGGTGAGCGCCGGTCGAATTGGCAAGATAAGCTTGTTCGGCATTACTATATAATAGACGCGAAATATATATAGACATTTTTTAATCAATTCACTACAAACAAGGCGATAATGCCACTAAGACGCAAGAATCTACTATGAGTGAAAGAGCATGAAAAGATTTTAGAAAAAACCAGAAACCCAATCCTAAACAGAGAAAAAAAAAAGCAATAAACCTCTACACCTGTTCAAAAGTGCGGAGAGAAGTGTGAACCGGGCGATAGGCGAAGTTTATCTACTCCATGCATTTACTAATAATTGATTTTGGTTAGTCTGACACATGGCCACAAATGATGGGCACTCAGTAAAGATCGAATCCGCTACACAGTTATAATTGTTATTTATAAGCACAAGTTCGGCACAAGGCCATGTAAAGCAAGCAGTGGACTCGATCTCATTTCGTAATATTGATGTCCAGCTTTAAGTTTTAAAGGAAATGGAAACAAAAATTACAGTTAGAATCAGAAAGACACAACTGGAACAGATAATGAAAATAGGGGGTTCGGAGAATGTGATACTCACGAGACCTTTTAAAGGTTAGCAGATCACAGGGAAACATCAAATAAAGTGTCTAACGAGCTTGTTCAAACAGATTGCAGAACATGTTTCGGGAGGGATAACTGAGAGAAAAAAGATTGCTTATAAGTGAAAGAAAGTAGTGGAGAGTCATAATCAACCACGCCTCGAATAGATACTGCACGTAGAAGAAGAAGGAGGAGGAGTATCAGCTCGATAAAATCATTAGGAATTACGCCATTTCGTTAACTGTTAAATGTTGCAGTTTGGCACAAGGCCAACACCCGTGGAGCACTTAATAAGAATCAAATCGAATCGACAACACGGTGGTGATATTTACTGAGCTTAGCTTAATCTAGCACAAGGTTAAATTTGCTTACTAGATCAGCTCGTTAACCATTACTCCAATGCGAAACGCTCTGACGATAATAGATTGACATTGATTTTAAACGGATTCCTTTTAAGTCAAAAATTTTTATTTTCGATTTTAAATTTCTTTACGTTTTCCATTAACACAGTCTGAATTTCGCTTCATAACGATATATATATATATATATATATATATATATATATATATACCAAGCAATATATTTTACTTTAGACATATATTGCCTTTGTTTTTGTTTTGTTTTTTATATTTTAATTTAAGAAAAAAAAAAAAAAAAAAAACAATTCCAAGCGCCAATCGAGAAACAAGCACAGTTCTATAAACAAATATATTGCGAAGAGGTCCTGAAAATAAGCATCACTCAAGAAAGGGGCCGGGGTGGGGGATGAAGAGGAAGAAGAGAAGGAAAAAATAGATTAGTTAGTGTCTTTATAGCCTTGTTTATCAGAACATTTTAGCCATCTTCTTCGTCATTTTCTTGATATTATTATTATTATTATTATTATTATTACTTTCGATTGCATTTTCGCAATCTGTCAATTTATTTATAGTGTACTTGAGAGAAAACTGAAAGTGAAAATTCGATCCAAAGATAAAACACAAACACACACACAGAGAGAGAGAGAGAGAGAGAGAGAAACAAAACAAAAGATTTGTTCCAAAATAGACGGGGACAAAGCAACGCATTAAATGTGTAAAAATTTTTAGAAATCATCACTTTTTCTTCTTTTAGCACCGAGGGATGCCAACCATTTTCTCAAGCCTCTCATTTTCGCGTATTTTTAAAGAGATTAGAATGCGATATTTCAAGACTGTCAAGACACTCGCAGAAACATTTCTTTATTATTCCATCGAAGCAGGATAAATATATCCACACACACACACGCACACACACACACACACACGCACACACACACACACGCTCTCTCTATCTCTCTCACACACACAGAGACACGCACACACACACGCTCTCTCTCTCTTACACACACACACACATGTATGTATGGGCGGTGGGAAAGCTCTCGCAAATTTGTAGAACATTAAATTTATTTAGAAAGAACAATAACTTTCTTTACAGCCAGCCATATTCATGGAAAATGTTGAAAAGTTCTCAAACCGACCAAGTCACAAAATCAATATTCTTACGTGTATTCATTGAAATACTATTTTTAAGAACTAGGTTTAAGAACCTTTCAACGCCAAACATGTTTGAATATATATATATATATATATATATATATATATATATATATATATATATGAAAGTGAACAGAGAAGTCAACATATATATATATGTAAATATAAAAGTGAACAAAGAAATGAACACTTAGAGGCGACATTCTGTTTCATGCTAGATGCAATCGTCAGGCGTGACGATTGCATCTAGCATGAAACAGACTGTCGCCTCTAAGTGTTGACTTCTATGTTCACTTTTATATTTACACACGCTCTATCTCTGATGTTGAGCACTTTATTCCCTAAATATAGCACATCTTAAGACTGTATTTCTTCATATATATATATATATATATATATATATATATATATATATATATATATATATATATACATAAGTGAACATCATTCCAACACTCAGAGGCGACAGGCTGTTTCATGCTAGACGCAATAGCAATATAGCACACCTTAAAACTATATTTCTTCTTAAACACACGCACACACACATACATGTATATAATAAATCTGAATGTCAGAGTATCACATTTGTCAACTTTACTCCCAGAGGCCGTAGCCCAACATATCATGCCACTTTGGATTCAACCCGACTCTGTGAGCAAATTAAAAATATTCTGGGGCAGGATCCAGACCCGCAATCCTGAAAATTTGCATTCCCAAATTTTCATTACTGCGACTGTTTCAAGTGATTTTTTTTTTTACGCGATTTTTGCGATTAATTTTTGTAAGATAATAATTTTTAGAACTTGGAAGTAAATTTAGGAAAAATCAAAATTAATTGTGAAATCCAGCGAAAATCACCAAAGAAATAAAAATAATTCGGAAAGTAAGGAATTACGTACATAAAATTGTCTTTAAATTCAATGGCGGCAGAAGAATTTATCGCTGAACTTTTAAAAGTTCGGCTTAAAAATTCAGCGATTGAAGTTCAACGATAATTGTCAAAAAATGTTTGCTGTATTTAATAAAACAATCAATTTTGAGTTCTTCTCTAGTTTATTATTGCCTATCGCATCTACTCTTCCCTAACTGTTGTGATGAAGGCCTAACGAAGAACCCTCCGCTGTAGATAGTTTAAATGCTGCCAGATACGATCGCTTTTAAGGTATGTCTGTTTACCCTTGCTTTTAGACACAAACACACACACATGTGTCTATATATATCGATGACCTGACCATTGCGTTTAAGTATGAAACTGACTGCCGATGGGTGTTGGTATCAATGCATACTTCCTGTTCAAAAACCGGGGAGGTG
>OZ010598.1:80913623-80931123 GCA_963932145.1 Acanthosepion lycidas | reverse complement strand
CTCTATTTGTTTGTATCGGAAGGTGATTTCTCGCTTAAAATCTCTTATCTAGCCCCTCTCTCTCTCTCTCTCTCTCATACACAACCATTCACTCTCCCTCTTTCACTCTTATAAAGCTCTACATACTCCCTCAGACGCTTTCCTTCACTCATTATTTAATTTACTATCTCATTCAGTCAAGCTCTTCTAAACACCTTACTCTCTCATTTACGCTTTTTCTCAACTCAGATTTTCTCAACTCTCCTTTTCTCAATTACTATTCCTTTCACTCACACATAAACAGTTCTATTAGGTTCGTGCAAAAATAATGACGTAATAATGTCGTTTTTGACGTATTTTTTAACGTCAAAAAACGACATTATTACGTCAATATTTTTGCACCAACCTAATACTTTCTCAATCACCCCCTTTTCTCAAACCCTCTTACTTTCATTCCTCAGCCTGCTAACACGCTCTTTCATTTTTTTTGCTCGCCATTTTCCTTGGACTGTGTTCTTTTAGTGTGTGTACATTCACCTGACGGCGATACTCTATCTCTCTCTCTTTTGCGTGTAGGGGGAGGGGATTTCTAGCTTAAAATCTCTTATCCAGTCTCTCTCTCTCACAACCATTTACTCTCCCTCCTTCACTCTACATAATTCACTGTACATACTTCCTCAGATGCGTTCCTTCACTCTCATTATTTAGTTACCATCTCCTTCAGTCATACGTTACCTCTTACTCACATAAACTCCTTCACTCCTACTCACTCTCACACTCACTTAATCTCCCACAAGCTCTTTCACTCACACTCATACTCAATTTGCGCTTACAAGGTCACGCCAACTTACAGCTGAGCTGGCTAGATGCAAACATACGTTTTGCGTTCTCGCCTGTGGAATTCTCTTCCGGTTCCATGTTTTCCAGCCAACTTTGATCTTCAGAAATTAAAATGTCTATCGTCATCTACTGTCTTCTTGATTCCTCATCTTTTACTGTTCCCGCTCCTTAAAAAAAATGTCTATGTATCTGTCTATATTTCTGAGATTAGGTATTACGTACATTATTTACATTATTCGGACTATTATCCTCATCTTTGTCGCCATATTTATTACAACGTTTCGGCCTTTCAGTATCTGTCTATATTTCTGTGATGAGTTATTAAGTACACTATTTACATTATTCGGACTACGTTGTAATAAATACGGCGACAAAAATGAGGACAATAGGCCGGTTAATGTAAGTAATGTAAAAAATGTCACTTTTTATTCTTACTCTTTCGCACTCAGTAACAGCCTGTGTCTTAGTGGCTTCCCTGCCTTCTTTGGGGGTTAAATGATTAAAACAAACTCACTTATTCTTGTTCTCACACTCTTTCCCTGTTACACTTTTGTAAACTCCTTACTCTCTCATTCACACTTACTATCCTTTTCTCAATTACTGTTCCTCCCACTCACATATAAAGAGTTCTACTCCCTCAATCAACCCCACCTTTTCCCAAACCCTCTTACTTTTATTTCTCAATTTCCTAGCATGCTCTCTCATTTTTTGCTCGCCATTTTCCTATTTTTAATGGTATTTTTCGATTGTTTTGTCTTTCTTATTTTTAAAAAAAAAACGTCCTTATTATCTTTTAAATATCGAAAGTGTTATGTTTTCTTGGGATATCATTTTTTTCTTTACTTTGTATAAAGCAAATAACATTTTTCCAGTGTTTTCCACCTCATCGCCTCAAGGCTTGGGTCCTTCAAGATCAGCTTTCAAATTATTTGATTTTACCTATTTTCGAACCTCTACCTGTCATCTCAGTCAGGCAAGCATAGTTATATCACTCAGAATTGAGCCTACTCATGACGTGTATTCATATTTATTAAACTTTAGTCTGGTATAAGGCCAAGAGGATCCCCATTGAAGACTGCACTCACTATTGTTGAAATGGTAGTTTCAAAAACATCCCCAAGATTAGCCCGAACATAATTCGAAATGCCACTGATGCTGAAGAAATAGGATGCTGACATTGAGATGAATGACACAGGATGAGAAACATTGTATTACTCCAATATCCTAAGCATTTTATGTCTACCTGGAAAACAAGCAGCCGAAATTGTAGTTTTTATTGGGTTTGAACCTTTGGCAACGTTGCGAAGTATGTAAAAATTTCAGATCCGCCAACAAGTCAACTATTTCTCTCTATATGTCTTTGATTGCGAGGAAGGCAAAAAAAAAAAAAGACATATCAGTGACGCTAGTTGGCGTCAGTGAAATAAAGAACGAAAGAAATAATAAGAATAAAAGAAAGAAGAGAGAAGAAAAAATTCTGGTATTTAAATTTGAATGAGAAAAATAAATAAAGAAAGAAAGAATAGGAATGAAAGCAAGAAGGAAAGAAAGAACGCTTCATCAGAAAATGATTTAGGGGAGAGAAAAAAAAATCTGGTATTTAAATTTATAAATGTTTCCTATTTGTCCTTTATCCTATCATTCTGTCGGATTCCAATCCATATTTGCCCTAAATTTGATCCCATTTCATATAGATATAAATTTTAATTCTTTTCGAAAACCAACTTTTCTGCTTCTGGTTTTATAGCGTCAGGCAGTAAAAATAATTTTACTGCCTGGCGGTACCAAATCTATAAAGACCGCGGAAACAGGAAAGTTGGTTTTGGAAGCGTTATATTTTAAATTGTTCTACATTTTATTTTATTTTTTAATTGCATTAATCGCTTTTATGTTAACTTAAGCGGTTTTTAATTAGAGAGGGTGGTCCGAAAGTCTTGTCAACCTAACGGGCACTTTCAAAACTGTAGGAGTTTCATGTGTCAGCCAGCTGAAAATTATTAGGTTGGTGCAAAAATAATTTCGTTTTCTAACATATGTTACTATGTGAAAAAACGAAATTATTTTTGCACCAACCTAATATATTATGCAAGGGTGACAAGACTTTAGGAACACTCTGTGGATGTGTGTGCGTGTGTATATATATATATATATATATATATATATATATATATATATATATACATACATACACACACACACATACATACACACATAGATAGATAGATAGATAGATAGACAGACAGACAGACAGATAGATGAGTGGTTTAGCAATATGATCCACTTCTGACTAAATGACCAAGCAACAGAAGTCAATTTTAGTTGACGGGGAAAAACTTCTTGATTTGGACAAGAAATTTTCACAACACCCTCATCTGTATGAACGGGTGTGAGACAGAGAAGATACAAAAAATAATAAGGAAGTCGAAAACCCTTGTTTCTTAGGATCGAGTCCTAAAGGGTGGCCCGAATGTTTTGTCACCCTAACCCACACTTCCAAACTGTAGGAGCCCGTGTCAGCCATCTGAAATAGAAAATAATGTTATCTAGGGGTGACAAGACTTTTCGGACTACCCTGTACATGCCCTCCAACACCAACACCACCAGACAAATAGGCAAAATTAATCGTCCTATTTTTTATTAGGTTGGTGCAAAAATAATGACGTAATAATGTCATTTTTTGACGTTAAAAAATACGTCAAAAAACGACATTATTACGTCATTATTTTTGCACCAACTTAATACCAAAACGATTGTTTGTATTAATTGCTCACCAAAGTCGCGTTGTTCATGCAGCCGGGCCACACGTGTTTGGCCTCCCATAGAAGGCACAAACTTATGCGCAGAGAAGCACAAACTTATGCGCAGAGAGGCACACATTTCGACAGATTTACATGAACTTTTCTGTCTTCTTTTACGAGATAGAAAATGTAATTTGCTCCCATTTCATATTTAGCGTGGGATTTCCAGCCGGTGATCTCCATTAAGCAAACTTGTTTCTATATTTTTAAAAGTGATATATGCCCATGCAATCTGTCAACATTTTAAAAGTGTTCCGAATTTCGGTGGATATTCTGCACAATTACTATGATCAATCTGCTTCGACATTTTTTTTTTAAAACACTTATTTTCATTGTTTTTTTGTTTCTTTTCACATCAGCAACCACACCATTTTGGCTTGGTTTGGTTTGTTTTATGGCATATCAACCTCAATTAGGTATTTAATTCCGACAATTTTTATCGCTGGTAATATTTATTCTTCGAAAATGTATCGTTGGTATTTTTTTTTTCCAAAAATGTATTTACAAAGTATTTATGATATAAAAAAAACCTATTTTTACACTTTCATAGTGTTTTGACCTTGTTTGGGGTTGACTCTATGGCCAAAACTGGGACCCTAACACATGCTACCACCCCGGATCAGATTAGACCTGGGAATACCAGCAATTAAGAGGTGGTTCCACGCTTCTCAAAACCTCCTGATCAGGGGCCTTGCTGTTGGACGTAGTTTTTTGTCGTACCCAGGACGGACACCATTTTGGAAGCACTTGATATGTTTAAAGTCTATACGTAATACCTATATAAGTTATAAAGCGTGTATAATGGCTGACAAGCATAACGCTTGACCCAAGATTTGTGTGTGAAATTGGCTCTCTTTCCTTCTCTTTTTGTCAGCTTCTCTCTCTATTCTTTTATTTCTATCTCTTACTACTACTCTTTAGCCAACTGTCAGTCCTCCCACTGTCTTTACTCTTTCTCTTCTATTTCTTCTTGCACACTCTTCTTCTCTCTATCCTAGTTTCCCCTTCGCTCTTTCTCTCCCTCCTATTCTCTCTTTCTCTCCCTCCGTTTTTCTCCCACTGCTCTTTCTCTCATTTTCCCCTCTCGCACTCTCTTTCCTTCCCCTTTTCCAAGTTCTATATCCCAGTATTTCTTTCCCCTCTTCTTACTTCTCCTTCCACCTGTCAACCCTTCTGTTATTGCTCTTCTTCTGTCTTTTCACTCCTTCTTCCTTTCCTTCTCTCTGTCCTAGCTCCTTTATTTCTCTATTTTATTCTCTGCCTTCTAATTTTCCTCTTACTCTCCCTCTCTCCTCTCATTGTCTTTGCTCTTTCTCTCCCTTTCCATCTCACACCCTCTTTTCTACTCTCTGTCCTTTTTACTCTCTCTCTCTATTCTTTCTCCTCTTACTACTTTTTCTCCTCCCTCCGATTCTACTGTTATGAGTCATTCTTTCCTTTTCTATTCACTTTTCTACTCTTTCTCCATTTTCTCTCTCTATTCGTCTATTGTTTTCTCCTTTTCATTTTTTCTCTCTTATTTTGCCTTTGTCTATCCTCCCTTCGATTCTACTGTTATGAGACTTTCTTTCCTTTTCCACTCACTTTTCTACTCTCTCACCATTTTCTCTCTATATCCGTTATTGCTTTCTCCTTTTCTTTTTTTCTCTCTCTTTTTTGCCGTTGTCTCTGATAAGTTCCATCAATTAATCTCCTCTTTCTGCTTCAGTCATGATTCCCCACTACTTTCTTAACAATAACGTTTTGTCGACATCTTTTTTTTTTTCTTTTTCGTTCACTTTTTATTTTCGTTCTTTATTGTGCCGCCTCGTAATTAATCTTTAATATTAATTATACTGGTCAGATATTGTTATCAACTACGGACATTGGACGTCGGTCCAGCTCTCTGCTCTCAAACATTCGCTCATTTCAGATTCCCTGCCAAAAAAGCCAAAAAAAAAAAAAAAATGGCGGACGACAACGACGATGTAGAAAACAAAAAAAAAAAAAGACATAAATTCAAGCAGCCACCAGGCGTATTGACCGCTCGCTCACGCTTATCGTTTGAAATGTATATTTATAGTTTTAGTTTTGCCTATCTAAAAAGTTCCGTACAATTAGAATCAACCACTGAAGAAAGCCTCTGGAAACAGCTTTATTCTTTTCGACAAGTAAATTCACAATTAATCAAAAGAGAAAAAAAAAAAAAAAAGGAAAAGCGGGAGGAATGTTTGTGGAAAGTTCCAAATTGCGTAAAGGTTCTGTATATGGTAGCATCATCGTATTTTTATCAGAAGCTCAAGGAGTCTACTGTTCCAAAAGACACTGGAAAATATTTAATATCGAGAGGGAAATGTTCTTTTGCGCCATCAGACACAAACCTTCACTAACTTACACAGCTACGTGCCATTTTACACCACCTTGCGCTGCTTTACACCACCTTTCGTCGCCTTACGCAAGCTCACGTTGCCTTACACAATATATATATATATATATATATATATATATATATATATATATATATATATATATTATTCTATATTCTCAGTACTTAGTGGAAAGTGCCCAATACCAGTGATAGAGCTAACATATTCAGTTATCTGGATATGAGTTTGTAACCCTGGGTTTCACGCTTTTGCGACCATCAGGATCACAAACTCATATCGAGACAACTGAATATATATATATATATATATATATATATATATATATATATATATATATATATATATATGAAGAAATATAGTTTCAAGGTGTGCTATATTTATGGGGTAAAGTGCTCAATATCAGAGATAGAGCGTATGTAAATATAAATATGAAAGTGTAAATTGAAGTCAGCACTTAGAGGCGACATGCTGTTTCCTGCTAGACGCAATTGTCAGGCCACCTGACGATTGCGTCGAGCATGAAATAGCCTGTCGCCTCTGATTGTTGACTTCAATGTTCACTTTCATATATATATATATATATATATATATATATATATATATATATATATATATATATATATATATATATAAGTAGTTGCATGAAAAACGTAGTACAATAGACAAAGTGCTCGATGTATAATACAGAAATTTATAAATATATTTAAAATAGAAATATAAAAATAATAATAATAATTACTCTTTTGATTGGCGTCCTAGTTTTGGTAGTAAAAAAATTAGTTCTGATGGAATCATATAAGGCTTACGGCCATAACACTTTGAAGCATCAGTTTTCGCAAGTTCACCGAAGTTAGGTGATGTCGAACCTGGTTATTACCTAAAAGGCTGGCCGCTTCAAAATACCAGATGCTGTAAGCGTGGATGTGCAGCTGGTGTAATAGATAAGGGTTCGGAATTGAAAATCTGAGAGCCGATGTCTAATTACTGTCGGCTTGGAAAAAGAATGAATCTACTCTCCGCACCGCAATAACGGGTTAATTAGTAGATCTCATCAGTAAATGATCATTATCTCCTAAAACAAACTCTTGCAATCAAATCAAAAAAAAATCTGCCTTTAAATATCTTTAAATTAACTGTTTAAATTTGACAAAAGTTATTTAAAAGATTTTCGAACTATTGAGGTTTATGTAATTTGTATAATAACTTCGGACGGACTATCTATCTCTCTCTCTCTCTCTCTCTCTCTCTCTCTATATATATATATATATATATATATATATATATATATATATATATATATGTGTGTGTAAAAGGACAAATAAGATTTCAGCGTTCAAAACATTAATTTAAAATAGAGCTCAATACAAAATTAGAGCTGTAAATATTTATTTATTATGCAATGTTACATTAGAACATGCAGGTGCCTTCAACTTCCGTCATTAGGTTATTTCCCATAAAAGGTATACAAGAATTTACATGTGGATAAATAAAGGACTCTCTCGCTGTTACTAATCACTTAGATTCCTTTCTTTCTCCACACGTACATTCTTGTATACCTTTTATGACGGAAGTGGAAGCCATGCTTCGATAAATGAATCTTGAAATAAAATATTTCAGTCGCATCGTGATTCCACACCTGATGAAACGTTAAAATGTTTTCGTTTTTTTAACGTTGAAACAAGATGTACAATATTGTAGTGGGTATGTGCATGTTCTAATGTAACACTGCATAATATATATATATATATATATATATATATATATATATATATATATATATATTATAATAAAAACATGTTGAAATCGTTTCACACGAGCTTTCATGTTTCAATACTTTGATTGTACTTCTTCAGACGATGATAAATAACTGGAGATTAAATGATTTTTAAGGAAATTTAAAAATAATTGTTTTTTGTATTGAGCACTTTTTTAAAAGTAAATGCTACGAACAGTAGAATTTGACTCCACCTGTTCTTTCTTTCATCTGTTTTTATTTAAATTATTTGCTCTGGATTTACATTGAACTCTCTGGATTTTATCTTCCTTAGATTTACCCATACGGATTACCTAGTTTTTCATAAACTATATATATATATATATATATATATATATATATATATATATATATGTATATATAAATAAAAAGAAAGAGCAGTAAGATATATAATCCGGTGTTCTTATAGATATTTTTATTTTTACAAAATAGTGCTCAATGTAAATTTACAGAGCATTAAAAACATATTTTAAATCAATTAATATATATATATATATATATATATATATATATATATATATATATATATATATATATATTAATGTCTGATACCACAAAAATTGTAAATAGTATGAAATTTTTAATGATCCTCATTAACATTCTACTAGCTGCCAATCATTTTCTCTGGTGTTGGCCAAAAAATCTACGAAAAAACATGCGATTTTGTCTGTTTAAAAAATATATATGTGTGTGTATGTGTTTGTGTCTTATCATTTAAGTGAATGTGAATAAAAGGTTTGAGATTTTTAGTAAATAATTTCAACGCATTGCTATTTTAAAATAAAGGCCAACACATTTCTATTAAAACAGTTTAATATCTACAAAAATAATTTCGAAATCATTTCTACAGAAAAATAATTTAATAATTAGAGTGAATGAAAGTTTAGACGTATTTGTCTAATAAATAATTATAATGCGTTTCTATATTCAAATAGTTCCCAATGAGTTTCTATAAATGATTTTTAGTATTTACTGTTCGACTATATAATTCATGATCAGAGTGAATGGAAATTTTGATGTATTTGATTCATGAATGCTAGCCGTGATAAACTGTGGGTAATATGTAAAGAAAGGCTAAAAATATAAAGTAATGGCGAGAAAAGGCGAGGATGGAAATATCATTAAAGCTCTCAGTTGCGTGCAAAAGATCTTTTATTCGGTTTAACGTTTCTTTTGGTGAACGTCTATCATTTGACTGTTCCGCCAAATCATATATGACAGATTTCAAGATCGCAGTCACCGTCTGTGGTTGAAATTTATCTTCGAAATTTGTTCAATTTTTCTTTATTCGTCAGCTTCGAAGGATTTCGCTTTGCGCCGTAAGTGATTTATTGCAGCGTTGTCCAATGTAGATGATCTTGAAATTTGAAGGCACTGTTTTTTTTTTCTTCCCCTGGCAATCGAAATAACTACTTTCTTTTTCTATACTTCTCTTTTTTGAAATAATTGATTTCTCTTCCGTTATTCCCTATTTTCTTTCTTTCGTTTAAAGGAACATGCAGAAAGTTTTATTTCAAGCATTTGATTTGTGGTAAATGCAATAAGGTGAGGGAAAGTGTCGAGTTAATGGATGTCTTTTATACGTATATTTTCTTTTTTTTTTCCTTCCGTTTATTTTATTTATTTATTTATTTTTTTGGGGGGGGGGCGGGGGGAGACATCCTTCATTCTTCACTGATATTTTCTGTTTCTCATTCCTTTTCTTCATAGCTACCCTTCTTAGCTCAATAAACCAAAAGGCCAAAACTGCTCTGTCGTCAAAGTTTCGATTGCATACCCAAGAGAAGGGTAAGACAACTACCCAGAATTAACCAACTTCAAGGGCGTGAGTCGGGCTTACAACTACCTTTGGGACTGAAGTGGAAACCAAATCATTTTTTTTTTACTCGAAAGTAAACCGACGTCTGTCTAACTTTTTTGCGCCAAGTGTAAAACGAAGTGTTAAATATAGTCAACTTCTAAAATAACGAAACTCGTATGCTAACAGCGTTTTCACTGTTTTATTACCTTTCCACGACCACACAGAGAAATATATATATATAGACACGCATATATATATATATATATATATATATATATATACACATATATATACATATATATATATGTATATAAATATATATATATATAAATATATTGATAAATATACATATAAATATATGTATATGAGTATATATTTATATATATATCAATATATTTATAAATATATATATAAATATATATTTATAAATATATATGTAAATATATATGTAAATATATATATATATGTATAAATATGTATATATATAAATATACATATATATAGATATATTTATAAATATATATATAAATATATATATATATATATAGATATTTATAAATATATATATATATAAATATATATATAGATATATTTATAAATATATATAGATATATTTATAAATATATATATATATATAAATATATATATAGAGATATATTTATAAATATATATATATATATATAGATATATTTATAAATATATATATTTATATATATATAAATATATATATATAGATATATTTATAAATATATATATATATATAGATAGATAGATATATTTATAAATATATATATATATATAAATATATTTATATAGATATATTTATAAATATATATATATATATATATAAATATATATATATAGATATATTTATAAATATATATATATATATATATATATATATATAGAGAGAGAGAGAGAGAGAGAGAGAGAGTGTGTGTAAAGGTAACAAATCCGTTGATATATAATCCAAGTGGAACCTAGTAATATAAAATATTAAAACTGAGCCACAAAAGGAGCAATATCCCAAACCCCCTCATATGGGGAATAGCCTATTTCGGCAGACAAAGATATCGGTCGTCTGTCTATATATATATATATATATATATATATATATATATATATATATATATATATATATATATATATATATATATATATATCAGTTGTTTTATATCAATCCCATTTGCTTATATATAACTCTTTTTCGTGTCTATCTTGATCTGTTTATATCTATTTATCTAGCTAATTCTTCACATATCAATTTATCTTAATCTGTTCATTTCCGTCTATCTATCTAACTTTGTTCATTATGAATCGATCTCAAGCAATCTATTCAGTCTGCTATCTATCTATCTATCTATCTATCTATCTATCTATCTATATATATATATCTATCTATCTATGTATGTATCACAGTCTTTTCATATCTTGATCTGTTTTATCTATATATCTATTAGCCTGTTTATATCTATCTATCTATGCAAATGTATCAATTTCATTACTCGAAATTGCCAGTGGTTATTGTTTGAGTTCATGCAGTATATAAGTTTCCGTATGCTGATAGACAAACCTGATATTTTAGTTGGGAGATTGGCGTAACATAATCTTCCTACCTGCCAGTTATCTGTATTGCGCAAAGTAGCTTTCACCTTAATATATATATCTGTTTTTTAAAATCGCTTTAAATGCCAATTTTCCTCATCTGATAATTAATCTTCTGTATTTTTTTTCGAAAGGATAGTTTTTGTGTATCATAATTTTTCTTTTGTTTACTTCAACGTTACAAATCAAGTGAAAATCACATAATTGCACTAACGCATGAAATAAACAAAATCCCGGCCTCGCTTTTCATTTCAAGGCACAATTAGAAAATATACAACAGCTGTAGTTTTCGTATCCTGCGTGCACGAACAGCCCACAAAAAAAGTCCCCTCCCTTTCTCAATTGGTAATCATTTAATTAGACCTAACCACATCACGCGAAAGAACTGTCTTTCGGCCTCTCTAGAAGATAAAGTTATAGTCATAACTCCCAACCCCCACTCCATACACACACAAAAAAATAAATAAATCTGCGTGTTTACGGCGATCGATACGGTAATTTGAAGACGATGGAAACAGAGAGAGAGAGAGAAAGAAAGAGAAAGAAGAGTAACAAGACATTATTTGGGTTGTGTGCGCTCGGCTCAAATGAGCGCATGCGCGCGTTTCCTCACATACAGGAAGTGATTTGTGATCACGTTTTAATTCTTGCAACGATGCTGGGGTGAAGATTAAAACTTCATAGTGACATCAGCCGTAGATTGGTTGATTTTGTTTGCCGACATATCAACACTGCTATGGGTTATTCAATGCCGAAATCTTAATATTTTGAACGCAATTTTATGCCTTCAACTACAGCTATTTTATACATAATTTTATACTTTCGGTGTAAAAGTATGTTTTATTTTTTATTTTATTTTACTTTATTTTTTTAGATATATAGTTTGCAGATGATAAAATGTATTGTTGATAAAATAAAAAAATGTTTTGTTGGTAATTTCACTACAAAAATGTATTAGTAATTTTTTATAAAAATATATTGTTAGTAATTTTAATATAAAGATATATTTTTATACTTTTTTCGTGTTGTAT
The DNA here is from genome assembly GCA_963932145.1 of Acanthosepion lycidas. Classification (NCBI taxonomy): domain Eukaryota; kingdom Metazoa; phylum Mollusca; class Cephalopoda; order Sepiida; family Sepiidae; genus Acanthosepion; species Acanthosepion lycidas. Next base: position 80,918,929 of record OZ010598.1, on the reverse strand, counting down.
TGAGTGTAATTTTGCTATAAAAATGTATAGTTGGTCATTTGTCTATAAAAAGTATTGTTCTTCATTTTGCTATAAAATTTATATTTGGTAATTTTATTATAAAAATGGATTGTTGGTCAAAATGCTATAAAAATGTTTTGTCGATCACTTTGGTCCAAAAATGTATTGCTGGCATCTTCGCCATATAAATCTATTTTTATACTTTCATAGTGCTTTGCTTCTTGCGGGGCTCAATATTTCCCCATAGCTGGGACCCTAACAGGTGCTACCCACTCCTCTGCGTCAGGATGGATCTGGAAACAACAGCAGTTAAAAGGTGGTTTCACGCTCTTCAAAACCTATAATCTCCCGGTCAGAGGCCTTGCTGCCGGATGTAGTTGATCGTCATACAATGGAACGAATGAGCCGTAGGGAATCCACCATTAATCAATATGACTTCCTAACAGCCTAAATTTGTTTGGAATCTAACAGCTACCACGATAACTGTAGACAGAATATATGTATATATATTTTTTACTACAGTTCACCCAGTGCAAGAATCTAGAACTGCTCATGGTAGAGGTTTACTGAATTATTGTTGTGGACTTGTTAGTGCCAGAAATAAAGACACAAAGAGAGGAATTGAGTTAAGCAAATATATTAACAGAAACATTAATAAAAACATATACAAACGAGAGTGTTACAGCAAGAATGTTCGGTTCGACTGTCAGAGATGACTGCTGGAAAATTCCCTCTCCAAAAAAGGCAGTACCTGCTCCTATATATTGCTGGGAGAGTCCATGCGTGTGTGGGTTAATTAACATAACAATGATGTTGTATGACCATTAGAAGAGTTGCTAAGAAACACAATTTATGAGGATATGCAGGATAGATAATTTTTAACTCGAGACTTGAAGATGTTTACTTTGGAAAGCATCCACTCGGGAGTCTGCTACACAAAGTAGAAACTACAGTTTATCAATACTTTGGAGGTTATTTAAAGCCATAAAATATGTTTAGATTGTAAGGTTTTTTTTTTTTTTTTTTTAGATAATAATGGTTTATTGGTACAAGTCTTGTTAATTAATCCATACCTGGAGAGGGAATTGGTACATTCATATCTTTCCCTATGTAAGTGAATATAAAAAAACAACAGGAATTGAAACTCAGCTCTCCGATTAACAATTCCGAGCCATTATCCATTACACCACCCGCACATCCAAGTTTGCAGCACCTGGTATCACCAAGTTAAGCATTATGGAGCCTGGTCAGTACCTAGAGGGTGATGACTGCTTGGGAATGTCAGGTGCTGTAAGCTTACATGTGTGGATGGTTTAATGGATAACAGCTTGGAAGGAGAAGCCGGAGAAGCGAGTTCGAATTCTAGTCGGCTTCGTAATATTCACTTGCGCAAATACCCTTGGAAAGGTATGAATCTACGTCTGCTCACCCCAGCTAGGGGTAAAATTGTAGGACTTGTATCTGAAAATCATTATCTCCAAAAATTGTTACTTCCATATTAACTCGGGGAAAAAAGGAGTTATTCTTACAATCCAAAAATGTTCCGATTCTAAATAAGTTACAAAAGGTTGATAATCCGTAAAAAATTTAAAAAAAATCAACTACTATCATTTCATTACTAATTTTACACCAATATATTAGTTTTGCTTTTTAAGATTAAATATTTTCACTATTTTTATTATATTAGCAAGTTTTACTTTACTTTATAATAACGTTTATAAAAATTTGTTCTTTTTTATATCCCTCAACACAAAGGCGGTGTCGTAGTTAGCAAGCTTGTCTCGCTAGAATAATTACGACTGAGTTCGATCCTCACTGGGTGCCTGCTACTTTCGTTCTTGTGCTTCATCTAGGCTATGCTTGGAAAATCACTATTCCTCAACAAATGTAGGAATTTCAGTATAACAAATTCCAAATATTTCCTTTCAAGCAGTATTTAATTTAAGTCCAACAAAAACAATATTAAAGATTCTTTAAATAAAAAAAATGATGTGAAAAATTAATTTTGGTTTCTTCCCTACATACGTTAACTTAACCGGATGTGACGTCAAGAAAACACCCGCCATGATCCCAGCTGTCGTCTGTTTTAGAGCTTGAACAGGAAATTCAGACCATTTGTAAACAAAGAAACTTTTTTCATGTTTATATTTAATCATTTCTTCGTTTTAAAAAAAAATGGTGACTTAAAAATCAAACAAAACTTTTATCGCAGTTTCGAGAACTTAAATGTAAGTTGAATGATCAAAAAATAACTTTCATATTTAATGGCGTACTTGTATTTTTTCAATTATTTGTTTTGTCACCAAAGTATTGTTAATTTAATACGCAAACGTGTATTTGTTGTTGATATGGCGTATCGTTATATTTAGAAGGAAAGTTAATAAAGTTGTTTTTTTTTTCTGGTTTTAAGTCCAAATAACGTTTGGTCAAGATAAAAATGATTTACATCATTTATACATTAAACAGTAATAATCTACACATAGATATATGAAAGATGGAAAAAAATTGTAGCTAAGAGAATGCACACAAGTCGATACCCTATCCGTATCGGCTGGCTCACCGTGGAGAGGGGATATGATGTTGAAAGACCCGAAACCCTTAATGAACCTAGGTTACAACGTTTTGGCGACAAGGATGAGATATTGAATCTGTGCAAAGTAAATCTAAGAAGGGAGGTGTTATATACCGTACCTATGAACACTAATGGATATGTCCCAATCCTTGGAAATCTTCTGAGACAAAGATATAAAAAAGACGTAAGAAGAAAAGAAGACATACAGAGAGAATCGACATTAGCCCAAAAATGAAACGATATTGACTCTGTGAAGAGTAAATCTAAAAAGTTGGGGGGTGTTATATACTGTACCTATGAACGCTAATGGGTATGTCTCAATCCTCATAAATACGTTGGACAGTATCGTTTGTGGGGGTAATATGCTGTTAAAGAAGTGTACCACTAGCAGTGGTCTACCTACTTCACGGCGCTGGCGAGTCATGTATTTTTTTATTTCCAACTGTCGTTTTGGTTATTCCTCATTCAATAACCTTTTCTAGTTTACAACACATACCGAGAACCAAAGATAAAGGCAACGAACTCAATCGTAATTCGAACTCAATTTGCCGTTTTCTCTTTTCTAGTCGTTAACCAATACACTAATTGATCCATAGGTCAAACACAGACATATATTGAGTTAGTCTGAGACAGGGTTCTAAAGGTGAGCACCCTGAAGACGAAACTTGCGTGTAATGGCGCGATGTATTAGCTAAACGCCGAACTCTTAATAAGTCTCGTATGTATGGAAAATAAGCGAAGTATATAAAATAGCTTTTCGCAATTGTGGACACGTGTAAACAATTGAACGATGGAGAATTGCCTATTGATAGTTGTATAGCAAAGAAAATGAAAAGGTCTTTAGCTTGACACAGCATCTGTTACGCTTTCAAGAACTATCGTCATATACAAAAAAAAAAATAAAAATAAACAATAAAAGAAGTTCGCCGGGGGCAGGAGAAGACTTTAAGAAGAATAAAGAGAAAGAAAATTAAAGGAAATTCCTGTGTTAAGTTTGTTAATTGACCCAATTGAATGACGCTCGACTATTAGAAGCCCACGCGTGTACCGTTACATACCCGTTAAACGGGTATGCACTTCCCCTTATGATATATGCCACTTCATTTTAGATTTCAGTGAATGCAACTCAAAAATCACAAAGAAAACCAAAAAAAAAAAAAAGAAAGAAAGGAAGAGAGCGAGAAAGGAAAAATAGGAAGCAAAACGAAAGAGAGATAAATAAAGAAAACAAGAAAGTTTAAATAAAAGTGACATTTATTCACCTTAAAGACACTAATGAAATTAACCTAATTATTCGTATAAAGCCGATTTATTTTCACCGAATGTTTCCTTATAAGGAAACGGCTAATATTACCATTGTCATTGGAAGCTTAACGCTGAGAGCCCTGTACCTGACGGGGTAATGCTGAGTCAAAGAAGTGTTTACTAATTTTATTTTGATTATTACAACGAAAATACTTCGTCAAAATAAGAACGCTTCTTCAACACATTACACTGGCAAGCAAAATGGCGATTTAACAAAGCGTGTGTTGTTTAATGAATCATCACGCAAGAATGAACGATAAACATAGGGTGTGGCAGAAGCAGGGAGAGCAGCAGAAAGAAAGAAAGAAAGAAAGAAAGAAAGAAAGAAAGATGTTGATAGGTTTTGTGCGGATGTGTGAGTATGTTTGAGGGAGGAAGGAAAAGAACGTGCTCGTTCATACAAGCTATTGTTTTCATGACATGTTGGGGAGCACATATTAAAACGCTCAAAGCCTTCCCAAAAGAAAGAGTGAAAAGAATGTTCTAAGGAATTTAAGAGGAATGGTCGTCTGATGACGAGAATGAAACTCTTTCCATCTCGATTCCGAAGATGCCGGCTCTGTGGATGATCGAATTTTCACTGAATAAAATTATTTCCATTCATCCTGTCTGTACTAAAACGACGTTGAATTTGTTATAGATGAAGCAGTCAGCCATTATGAATTTTTGACTAGTATTTCTTTCATGTTATTTTCCCTTAGTAATATTAGCTTCGAAATTTTCTTAAATGAACCATTGTCAACCATGAATTTTTGGCTTTTCGTGTAGAAGAAATTAATCGTAATATCTTGAAATTATTTTAATCGATGAAGTAATGTCAGCCATTAACGACTACTGTTTTTTTTATAGATTAATTGTAATTACTTTCATCTCATTTATCCAAACCAACATTCTACGGCCATTTTGGACAATTAAATTCGAGAAAACTCAGTATAACTGTAATTTTATCGGCCCGCATCTGGTACCTCGAATTCTGTCACTTTTACACCGCCATGATATGAATTCCCTCTGCTTTTTCTATAAATATTTTCATGGCAATTTTCAAATAAGCTTTCATCCCTGGTATCGTGATCGCATGAATTTAAATATGCTACTAGATTGGCAGCTAGGTTTCACCATATTGCTGTTGAAATAGATGTAACCGTAGGTCCTGTTCTAATGTGGAAATTTCTTCCGGATTTTTGCGTCCTTACGATCTTTAAAAAATTAAATCCAATGTTAATTGCCATCTTATGTTTTCCAAATTTTTGTTCTTTTATTTCTCTCCACACAAGCGTCTTATTATTACCTTTCACTATTAGTAATTCCACTCCCTTTGTGTCTTAGTAGCATTAGCAACTTGCTTAAGGTGAGATGATTAAAAAACTAAAGTAAGGGGAATTTCAACGGGAGAAAGCGGAAACAGAATCGTTGACCACTTAGTGAGCAA
>OZ010598.1:80903623-80906123 GCA_963932145.1 Acanthosepion lycidas | reverse complement strand
ATACATATATATATATATATATATATATATATATATATGTGTGTATATATATATATATATATATATGTGTGTGTATATATATATATATATATATATATATATATATATATATATATATATTTCTGAGATGAGGTATTATGTACACTATTTACATTATTCGGACTATTGTCCTCATCTTTGTCACCATATATATTACAACGTTTCAGCCATTGTACGCTCCGTTCTTCTTCAGTAAGTTGGAATGTCATGGCACGTGGAACTAGAACAGTCTACCCTAGTGAGCCAAATAAAGGGTTCAGTTCGACAAAGATGAGGACAATAGTTCGAATAATGTAAATAGTATATATATATATATATATATATATATATATATATATATATATATATTAAATCAATTCACCCCAAGTATCACGAATATTCAAAGGAAGCTAAATTTTATGAAAGTTAACAGAGTTCAGTTTTCTATATAAATTACTTGTAAGTTGATCCCCCTAAGGAAATCAAAACAAAATAAGTTCATATGATGTGATATCTTTTGTTCTAACAGCCACCGATGGACTGTTGAAGAGGCAAGACTAACACCTTGCTCTTCGCTTAGACTGGCTGCAATTTCTTGGCTAGATATAATCCTATTTGTCGCAACTTCTCTCTTGATTACCCTGCCAGTTCTATCATCAATCTTTTTCTTTCGTCCCCTTGTTTCCTTCCTTAGAGCAGGAGTGGCATCATTATGTGCCCTAAGCACTCCAGAGACAGTTGATTGCGAGGTTATAGCAATTTCTGCAATTTCTCTCGTAGACTTGCCTGCTTTTGAGAGGGCAATAATAGATGCCTTAAGTGGTTCTGATGCGTGTTTTTACCCTTTCATCTGGTTAGTGACTTGAGTGGATATTTCAAGCTGTTTTTATACTGTGTGAGGCTTTCTGGAATATTCTGGAATACTCTAGATTTAATTTAAGCTGTTCTAGAATTCTCTAGAATATTGTTCTGAGTGTATTGTAAAATAGTTTTCAATATTTTGTCAAAAGCTCTTTAAATTTACCAGTTTAATCATTAGAATGCGATATCTAAGTGAGTTTTTTTGCACAAAGTTTTTTTCCTGAATCTCAATTATATCCAAATTTATAATTATTAATAGAATACCTTAGGATGAATAAACTTTTTCCTAGGTCGTCGGGTAGGGGTCTTTATATTAATAAGATTAAAAATTATTTTAACCCCCAAAACAATAGACAAAAAATATTTTTAGTAAAAAAAAAATCAGGTGAGTCAATTTTATCGAACAGCACTGTATATATATATATATATATATATATATATATATATATATATATATATATATATGTATATATATATATATTAAATCGAAAGCTGTGCAAATTACTTATTATACACACACAATAACGTTATTTGTTGTTATTTAAATTGAAGCGAAATCTATCGAGCGCAGGACATACGGAATGAAATTCCAAAGACATTAGTTACTAGAGGAATTGTATTTTATTTTGTGATTAGTAACAATTATTAGAACAGCTTCTAATTTATAATTCTTGTTGAACAGCCATCCAGATCTATGATTTTCATAGAACTTTAATCTGCACTAATTAAAATGTCAGTTGTTTTTTACTGGTCTCCTGATTACTCTTTTCAATTGCCACTCATTGTTTCAATTACTAATTCTTCCACACTTTGTAACACCTTGTATCTTAGTGGCTTTAATGGGGTGAAAGCAATTTAAAAAAAAAATCATTATAATGTACATATGTAGCTCCTATAAATTCTCCTGTTTTGTAGTGGGCATACTATTGTTGTTTAAGTAACACTACCCAGAACCAACTTTGAATTCTGAGTGGTCCTTCTCTTGGACTCGTTACCAACCTAATATGGCTCTATGCCATTCCCAAGTAGGAAGAAGAACGCAAAGGCTTCGAATAGATGTTGAACTTGACGCGTCAAACTCACATTCCACGCTGAGGATCTCCACGCTCCGCTCTGTAAAACTGACTGTTTATTTTTTTTTTTATATTTATTCTAAAATCTTCAAAGTTTGTGTTATTTATTGTTTTTTTTTATAATCATTTTCGTTGGCCAAACGCGATGACAGATTTGATTTTTCTCATCACATTTGACAAGTGATGAATGAAATGCTTCTCAATATCAGAGAATAAATAAAATACTTTTTTATGATTGTATCTGCATATTATGTAAGCTTTCAAATAGTCGTCATAAAACTCCTTTTCATACGTAATCTCAAATATCCTCACACACACACACATATTATCAAATATCTCAGTTTGAGATAATAGATTATATTTTCAACAGACAGAAGTATTAGAGATAATTTCTTCACAATATCTTATCTGTATGATCAACTGAATATTTTGTAATCTTTGCTAGTTAATATATATATATATATATATATATATATATATATATATATATATATATATATATGTGTGTGTGTGTGTGTGTGTGTGTAGACAGATAGAGAGGGTGAGAG
>OZ010598.1:80898623-80901123 GCA_963932145.1 Acanthosepion lycidas | reverse complement strand
TATATATATATATATATATATATATATATATGTATATCTAAAGGTATATATATATATATATATATATATATGTATATCTAAAGGTATATATATATATATATATATATATATATATATGTATATCTAAAGGTATATATATATATATATATATATATATATATATATATATATAAGATTCATTATATTAGTAACAATAGTTTTGTCTATTATTCTTAATAGGATCCTCACATATTTGTGGACAAGTATCTTAGTATACATAAGAAAGAAAGACATAAAATGCGGATTCATTTCATTGCGATTACTTTGATAACTTCATCTTCAGGGTCTTGTTTTGTCTAAGACAACATTGATGTGTTAATCTGAAAATTAATTTTTTACCTGTCTTTATTTCTTCATTTAATAAGTAAATATGTAGGATGCTATTAAGAAAAATTAGACAAAACTTGTGAAAATTTTTTAATGAGCCATGTCTTAAAGAAAATATGCTGCCAATATATATATATATATATATATATATATATATATATATATATCCCTTTTCCAGGAACCTATAAAAGAGCCAAAATGACCAAGGGAATTCAGAGCAACATCCATCCAGCCTTTATCTTAAATAACAACTTAAAAGAGACTGTTTGACCAACACAAGGTCCGACCAAAATTCAGAAAACAAATGAAAACTACAGACAAAGGTTCATTTTCTCGATCACGACTTTCATTTCTCTAGTTCACTGCTACCAGCAAGCAAAACATTTTTTTCTCCTGATGTTGGCCGAAACTAATCGAGGAATCTAAATGAAATAGTAATAAAAAAAGAAAGAATATTAATATACAACCCAGTGTATCTGAAGTTTTTAATTTTTTAATATTTTTCATTGTTCAATATATTAGGTTGGTGCAAAAATAATGTCGTTTGCTCACATAGTAACATATGTGAGAAAACGACATTATTTTTGCACCAACCCAATATATACATACATATACATACATATATATATATATATATATATATATATATATATATATATATATATATATATATATATATATATATATATATATATATATATATATATATATATATTCCAGCATTCTATAGAATGCCATAATGTAAACAAAGGAATTCTAACTGCCACACAAACATCACATAGGTTCTGGAAAATAACTAAGTTTGTCGAATGTCTGTGAACAAAAAAAAATTACAAAATATGAACTTCGTCCATTTTAGCAACCATTTCGGACCGAACAGTCAAAGCCTTATCCGAAAATTTGAAAAATATATTTTTTTTAATCATACCTGTTTGAATAAGTACATGCTGCCTCTCTCTCTCTCTCTCTATATATATATATATATATATATATATATATATATATATATGTGTGTGTGTGTGTGTGTGTGTGTCTGTGTGTGTCTGTGTGTATAAGGCTTACATTTTTGTTGTAATAAATAATAACGCCTTAAAAGGACGCTTAATTTCATATATATATATATATATATATATATATATATATATATGCATGTATATATAATTATATTTATATAATTATATATATAGTATAATTTATTAATTTGGGGCAAAAATAATGTCGTTTTCTCGCATATGTTGCTATTTGAGAAAACGACATTATTTTTGCACCAACCTAATAAATACTTATTTAATTATATATATATAAATATATCATTTTATATATGATATAATTATATATATATATATATAATTATATATATATAAATATATATATATATATATATATATATAAATATATATATATATATATATATATATGTATATATATATATATATAATATATATATATATATATATATATATAAATATATATATGTATATATATATATATATATATATATATATATATATATATATATATATATATATATATATATGTTAAAAAATTATGAAAACTGGGACTAACAAGCAAATTAAAATTACCTCATTTACGTCCCAACTGTTCCTTAATAACTATAGCCTAATTTGCTTCAAGGCCATTAATGATGAGCGCTCATGAAGATTTCAACCATACTAGTCCCGCTAAAAGACTATCCTGCACCGAGGTGTCTCATGGAATTTCCTAAGCAAGGCTTAAGTTTAGCAGAAGGCCACAATTATAGGGTACCCAGTGAGGATCAAACTCACTAGCTCGATAAATATTAACCATATCATGGTGAACTTTTTTCTGTTCTTTTTTTTTTTTTTTTTTCTTTTTAATAAGAATTGCTATTTGCTAAAATAAGCGTATTTTCGTACAACGTCACATCTATGCGGCACCCAGTGAGGATCAAATTCACTATTCATTAATAGTAGTGAAATATACAAGTTTGGATAATCACTATGCAATATCGAAGCCGCAAATATATTTTAGTATGCATGGGTTAGGTTTTGACACAAGGCCGCATTTTTGGTGCAAACAGTGTGGATCCTATTCAATACCCAGTATTAAAAGTTAACCTTAAGCTCTTTAACCATTACTCTACACAGTGATG
>OZ010598.1:80888623-80893623 GCA_963932145.1 Acanthosepion lycidas | reverse complement strand
AATTAAATAGATTAATTTAAATATAAATTTTATATTACTTAAATATATGTCAAGGTATAATAAAGAACGTATTTCGATTCTTCTCTTTCACGAATACATTTCTTATATTACGAATTAATGTGTTTTTTTTTTTTTTTGTTTTTGTTTTTTAAACCAATAAGTCACTGTATAAAATGGCCGATTGCATGATTGAAAGGAAACCTTCATTTTATGATATATAAGATTAATAATAAATCGTCTATCAAGTCGATTTCTGGCTATGTTACTTTTATGGGATTTGAAGGAAATCTATGCAGTATAGACGGGAATGAGAACTTTATCGGGAAGATAATCGTAACGTAAATCATGCAGTAAGGTTCTACCTGAAACATATCCATGTTATATATATATATATATATATATATATATATATATATAGATAGATAGATAGATAGATAGATAGATAGATAGATAGAAAGCAAGAACAGTCATAGATAGATAGATAAAAAGAACAGCCATAGATAGATAAATAGATAGATTGAACAGGCAGAAATAGATAGATAGATAGATAGATAGATAGATAGATAGATTGAACAGGCAGAAATAGATAGATAGATAGATAGATAGATAGATAGATAGATAGATAGATAGATAGATAGATAGATAGATAGATAGATTGAACAGGCAGATATAGATAGATAGATAGATAGATAGATAGATAGATAGATAGATAGATAGATAGATATAGATAGATAGATAGATAGATAGATAGATAGATAGATAGATTGAACAGGCAGAAATAGATAGATAGATAGATAGATAGATAGATAGATAGATAGATAGATAGATAGATAGATAGATAGATAGATAGATTGAACAGGCAGAAATAGATAGATAGATAGATAGATAGATAGATAGATAGATAGATAGATAGATAGAACAGAAAGGGAATTATAGATGGATAATGTTAAATGGGGATAGATGAAGAGAGACAGAAAAAGAGAGATGGAGAAAGGGAGAGAGAGAGAAAGAGAAATAATATAGATGTTGATAAAAAGAGATACATATAAAGAAACGATATATAAGTGTGTGTGTAGAGAGAGAGAGAGAATTAGAGGGAGGCAGGATGGAGAGAAGCATAGAGGGAGAGAGAGAGAGAGAGAGAACTTTATTCTACGACCGCTGAGGTTTTATCAATAAAATAAAAATAAAAATAAAATAAAATAAGCCTCCAACAAAATCTGTCCCCTTTACGAACATTTATTTCCATAGCATCGAAATTACTGGTTTGGCTACAAGGACTTTACCAGTAAACGACGATCATATAAGCTATACGTATAAGACGTCTTGGCTTTAGGTAATGTTTAACGAGGCTAGTCCCGTTGAGCATTACTGTCGGGTAACGCGTTCGATACTCACTGTTTGATCCATAGAAAATTCAACGTTAAATAACCTAACAGATGTTGATATGTAAAAACAAACGGTGTACATATAGGCATATTTCTTAAATTCCAGACCTCTGATGTTCAGTCTGTTTGGGTAACCAAGGAGTATAGGAAGTTGCCATGTTAAATGAAAAGGTTTCCTTATTATTAATTTCAGACAGATCGAAATTTGAAAGAAACACACAAAATGCTATTTATGTAGAGCTATTTATAGGTGGCGTAATGGTTATCGACTCTGAATGGGAAAGAGAGCTGCATTTTGTTAGTGTTCCTTACGCGGAAAATACCTTTAGAAAAGTTACGAACCCATCACTCCTCCCTTTCCCACTAGCTATGGGTTAAAACAGCAATGCATCCTGGGCTTTCTAGCCGTATTTCGTAACCAGTCTTTGATAAGAACAGCTATAAATTCAATTCGTACCTGCGATGTAGATATAACAGAAGAAAGATCTCTGTTAGGTTTCAATCAAAGTGTTTTATGAAAGCAACTCGTTAAACAAGAGATATGCACGGATTAATGGATTAAGCAACTCTTCGATTATTCATTTATTTACGAAAAAAAAAAAACAACAATTGTAAAATATACTTCCAAGCGCGCCTTTGATACATTAATAAATAAATAAGTATTGGCGATCAGTAAATTAATTAGTGAATTTTTTTACTATATTTCTGAGATGAAGTATTATGTACATTATTTACATTATTCGGACTATTGTCCTCATCTTTGTCGCCATATTTATTACAACGTTTCGGCCGTTGTACGCTCCAGTAGATAAAAGTGTTAATTAGATCCAGTGACAGCACCCTAAGAGTGTGAGTCTACCCCAGTGAGCGAAATAAAGAGTTTAGTTTGACATTCCAAGCACCTGAAGAACGACGGCGCGTACAACGACCGAAACGTTGTAATAAATATGGCAACAAAGACGAGGACAATAGTCCGAATAATGTAAATAGGGATTTTTCATTTATCTCGTATTCTCTCATACTCAGTAACCACTTGCGTCTTAGTGGCTTTATTGCCTTGTTTTGGGTAAAATGATTAGAAAGACAAAAAAAAAAAAAAGATTTATTTTTAACCAGAATTATTAACGCAATTTTATTTCTTCCAAATGATTTTGTTATTTTTCAAGCGTAGCTTAGATGTGGCACAAGGCCGAAAGTATGGGGCACCTAGTGAGTATCGAACTCACTATTCAGTCTTAATCGTATAAGCGAGACAAACTTGTTAACTATTACACGACGCCGTGGTGACCCTGACAGATGATATGTGGTTAAACAAATCCGTCCAAACTTTCATTTCATCTACTTATAACCGTGTTTTCTTGGGCATCGTGCAAAAAAAAAAAAAAAAAAAAACTAACGAAAATTTAAGGCACAAAAAGTGAGGGGCGTATTATACACAAGTACACGTTTCCCGTATTTTTTTACTCAGCTTAACACGCCTCTTAGTTGGAACAGCAAGATTGCGAATACACTCAGTTTTCTTCACAAGATAAAGCTTGTTTATATATTTTGATTTTCTTGTTTTCAGTAAAATTTTCTCTTTTCATTCTGAATGAAGGGCAATATTTTGTTTTAATTTTCATGGTTTATTAATATATAGAAATATAAGAAAATAATATCAAACAGAAAATTATGATAGATTAATTAACATCTTAATTTGTATTAAGTGGTATGTGTAGATAGCAACATTCACGGAAAATAAGTTTGGAAACAGAAATTAGAACACACAAAGTAGGCTAAGTACCAGTTCATTTCTATTTTTTAATATGTTAATGAAATATATATATATATATATATATATATATATATATATATATGGTGCAGTTCAATTTATATTACAATAAATCATTCATATAAAAAGTAGATTAGTAAAGTTAATGATATAAAATGGCGAAATATCTTCGCAAACAAAATTTTAAAGTTGCATTAACCTACAAATCACTCGATGAATGTTATGATCCTTGTTTTCAATAATTATAAGCTGTATAAGGTCTTTCTTTAATATGCAAGTACTTTCAACTGTACATACAGTCATCCTCAGGTATGGAAATTATTTTGTTTTTAGTAAAATCCAGGTAGCATCAGAGACGAAAAATTAAATGCGAATCGAAATATGTTTTTATTTAGAAATGTGTTATTTTTAACGGATAAAAACTTAACAATAACACGTAATCTACTTTTTGTATGAATGATTTATTGTAATATATATATATATATATATATATATATATATATATATATATATATATATATATATATATATATATATATATATATCACTAATAAATTTATAAATGTAAACAGCTATACTCGTTCGGCAAAACCTTAAGTGTTTTAGCTTGTGAATGAACAAACTAATACCCAAGGGAAAAAAGGGTAAAAAAAGAAAGAACTAAGAATATGTACTCCCGGCGAAAATAATCGTCTAGAATGTACTTACTTATCTATTTACTTATTTACTTATATATATATATATATATATATATATATATATATATATATATATATATATATATGTATGTATGTATGTATCATTGATAATTTAATGGATAATATGGTACAATATTAAAAAGAAATTTACAATGTCTGTTGAGATCGACGGATGTCACACACAATACGAGTAATTTTGAACGAAAATTCAAGGTGCAAAAAGGGGAGGGGGCGTATTATGCACAAGTACATGTTTTCGGGAATTTTTACTCAGCTTAAAACGCCTCTCATTTGAAACAGCAAGATAGCAAATGCACTCAGTTTTCTTAGCTAGATAAAGTATGTATATATATATTTTAAATCTTTTACAGTTTTTAAAGTTTTCTCTCTTCATTCACAATGAAAGATAATTTAAAGACTGTTTATTTCTATAGCTTATTAATATATAGAAATATAATAAAACCCTATCAAACAGAAAATTTATACCTTAAAATGTATTACCTGGTATAATTAATTAGCACCTTTTCCCCCGCAAATTCGAAAATAAGTTTTGAAACTGAAATTATGAGAAGGAAATAGCAATGGCTAAATATCAAGTTCATTTGTTTATCATGAAAAAAATAATATTTTTGCGATTTTAATTAACGATACGGTACATTTCAAAAAGAAAATTTACATAGGAATGGCTATAGTACGGTGTTGTATAATACTCATGGATTTAATTTATTCCGTTTTTAGCGACATAAATACTGAAATAGTATTATGCAGAGTGAAATACGGTACAACTATTGCTATAGAGTATTATATAAGAGTTATTTTTCCTAAAATATTCTGGAAATATGTTTACTCTAGAAATGTAATGGAATTATTTATTAAATAATTACATTAAAAATTTCGTTCATTCTAATCTTTTTTTCTTTTTTTTTTTAAATCCTTTCACCCAAGGAAGACGATAAAGCCATTAAGAGTATAAAAGAATGTAAGAAAAAAACTTATTAAGGTGAGAGAACAATAAAAGAACAGGAATTTCGAAGAGAGAATACAGCGTCTGACACAACATTTAAATTTTTGAAGAATATCTTTGACTGGAAAGCAAAAAGCCGGAAGAAGCGTTCCACAAGGCAGAAGTGTGAGAGAAGAAAC
>OZ010598.1:80881123-80883623 GCA_963932145.1 Acanthosepion lycidas | reverse complement strand
AATCTGGATGTCTTTTTAATATATTACCATTAATTAAGTCCTTTAGATTATGAATTTAAAAAAAATATTTTTTAAAATAAAAAAAAACACGTTTTATGAACATATTTGTTTTCGTTTCGTAGGTGGGGTCAATTTCGAATGAAGTTACATACCAAACTGGTTGCCTCTATTAACTTATAGAAAATTTAATAATTTTTTCATCAGATATTTGTTATCTGCAGTAATATAAAAAATTAAAAAAACTTTAAAAAAACAAAAGCTTATCATTTTTGGCCGGAGTCAATCCCAACGACATTGTTAACAAACTCAACGTGTTGGCCAATTCATTTTTCAGTCCTAAGCAAGTGTATTCTGTGAGTAAGAAATAAAAAAGAAACCCCTTTTTTACTGAAAGAAATCTTATTCATTATTGTATCCTTAAAGACGTTGGCGATCATTGTTCTCCACAACATCTTATCCTTTGTAGCTTTTAACAATGATTGCATTTTTACGATCTTTCCCAGTCCCTGTTCTGTTTTGAATTTACTCGAGCTAGTTAGGTAGGTTACTGGCGGCTTTCCTTCTGTCCCTCTTGCCGTCAGTAAGTCATGTGAATGTCAAATTCTCTAACTCTTATTTCCGAAATATTTCACCTGAAAAATTTCCCAGAAATTTCATCTGTCTCTTTCTGAATTTATGCATAATTACCTTTTTTTTTTTTTTTCTTTTCCTAAATATTTCCACGTTACTTACATGTTCCTTTCGTGTTATTCTCATCATCCTTCTGTAGTAAAATAACATCCTCTCTATTATCTGGAGTCTATTGCTCATTGATAGTTCTTCACTCTTTTCTTTGTTTCTAACGTTGTTCATGTTTCTTAATACTTTGTTTAGTTTTTGGAAGGCATTTTTCACTATCCCAGTTCGCCTTGAGATTTCGAGGAAGAAAAAATGATGGAGAATGAATCGACCAAAACGCTAACTTTACGAAGAAATTCACTTGTTTGATGTGGGAAGAATTTGGGGCCTCGGACATCTCTTAAATTCTGAAAACTCTTCGCAAAGTTAAAAAAAAAATAATATGAATAAATCATCTTAACTGAATTTATTATTTATATGATAAGAAAGGAATACGAAAGAGTCTTCTTATTGATAAAAGAATCATAATCATTAGATATTCTTAAAGGCCTAATTAGATATTTTAAAAAATGGCTCGTATCCATCAACCAAATGTTATTCGGATCTATTAAACGTTAACAAAAATCACTATATAATAATTTTTACCTTGCTTCATATAACAAATATTTTTCTTCATCTTTAATAGCTTTAAAAAGATCGTTCAATAATATGTAGAAAAAGTTTAAATGTATATACATCAACAAAAAATGCTGTTTGTTTTTATTCACATAAGAGAATAGAAAAAAAACTATATTTTCAAAATATGAAACAAGGTAAAAAAACTAAAGTTATTTTTGTTTTGTTTTTTTTTTTTATTTTTTTAATATATAAAAGAAATGAAATTTAATGTATCAACTTACCATATCTGTGTGGAGATACAATGGATCGGGGTGAAGTGTTCTCCCCTCGATTCCCTGTGTCGGAGCCCGCAGACGAAAGCGGGTGGGTGGCCAAGGGATGCGACAGGACCGTCGACGATGTCGGGGGAAGGGGCGGTGTGCCGACATTGACGGTGATAGCGGCAGCGACCGATCTCCCGGCCGAGTCGCGTCCCGCCCGTTCCGTCGGCATCCGGTCTCCGAGTATGGCGGCAATCGAAAACGCTGACGCCTTGTTGGAAAGTTGGGATTTTTCCGAGTGTCCAGCTGGGCGCGACATTACGCACTTCGAGATAAGAGGGTCCTCTTTCGCCGACGACAAAGGTCCAGCGGTTAGGGAAGGCGGCGGTGGGCTGTCCGGCCCTACCACACAATCAACGGCATTACTGCCATTACTATTTTCATTCATGGTAGCGTTTTTTTTTCTAAACGCAAAAATTTTAAAATAAATAAATAAAAAAAAGTTTTAAAAAATAAAATGTCGTTTGTGTTTATAAAAACACTTTTGTAGATGTTGGTCGTGCTGATAATACTCTGATCACTCTGAATAAGGTTCCGTCACTGCTGTGTGCTTTTTGGTTTGCTGCATCCACAGTGCGTGCGTCAGAGTGAGAGGCGCATGTGTAGATGGGTGGGAGTTTTGTCTCCTCCTTTTTTCCGGCTACTGCTGATTAAATCTTGTCCAGTGCTGGTAGTGGTAGCTATAGTTTCACAACAGTTCGTGCTGTGGCCGCAAGGAACGTGTTTAAGGACTCTGTAAATGAACAATGGTATCAAAAAATTAGTTTCGTTACGAGCAGAATGAAAGATTAAGATCAACTTTAGAAACTACTGCCGCTAATTAACTAATAGTTTAATTTAATAATATAAATTAATTTTGTGCGTGTTTTTTTAAATAGATACATTTTTATTGCAAAGAAAACTTATAATAAAACATAAAATACAAATAAATCTGTTCGATTTAA
>OZ010598.1:80871123-80873623 GCA_963932145.1 Acanthosepion lycidas | reverse complement strand
TATTCTACTATTTTTCATTTTCGCCTTGTTAAAAATGAAGGATTTAGTTGCTTTTATTGCAAATAAACCATAAGGAAGAAGAAAAAGCGAGCTTGTTTATAAAGGCAACTTTTGCTTCTGTACGAATATTTTAACTACTAAACTCTTTAAAACGGCCATTGTATGTACAATAAAAAGATTATTAAAATAAGATATTTAGTACAAAGGAAAAATATACAAACAACACGAGAGAAACGTATTCACTTTTACGAATTACAATTTCGCACTGTTGACGTTTTTAGCGAAATTCGAGATGATTTTTTTATAGTCTTCTTTATACCTTGATCCCACAGGACGTGGGCAATCATGGCTCTCCACAATTTCCCTTCCTTTGTAGCTGTTAGTAAGATTTATATTTTTGCTCTCTTCTAGTCCCTGTTTTGCCAACCACTTACACAAACTCGCTAGATATGTTATGCACTGTTTTCCTCTGTTTCTACTGCTTTCATTATGTCATGTGAGTGTTACATTCTCCAAGACATCTTTCCTCATTATGTGCCCGAGGAATTTCTACTGTCTCTTTCTGATTATAAATATATGCGACCATTCTGTATCCATTTTTTTTTATAGAACTTCGTCATTGTTCACGTGTTTGGTGTCAGTATCCTTGTGTATAAACACATTCCTGTTGCTTCAAGTCTCCTCTTCCTTTGTGAGGAGATTGTCCAGCATTCACTGCCATATAGGAAGACGGACATTAGATAACAATCCACTACTCTTTTCTTTGTTTCTAAAGAAATATTTCTATGTGCTGTCTAAAAATAAATAACATTTTCTTTTCTTTCTTTTTTTTAAGCGTTTCACCCGAAGCATGGCGGGAAGCCACTAGCACGCAAGGGGTTACAGAGAGTTGGAGTTTCAGCAAATAGGAGTGATAGAGGAAAGGGTAAAGAGAAGGATAGGGGGTAGATCAGGGCATCTGGAGACGTCGATTGACATTACATTTGAATAGTTGGAGATTATAGATATCAGGGAAACAGGAAAAGGGGAGGGAGTTCCACAGGCGAGAAGTGCGAGAGATGAAGCTAATAGAGTAAAAGAGACGGCTACATTTAACAGTTTCGACAGTGAAAGGGTGTGAGCGAGATGCCAGCCTTGTAGAACGCTTAAATTCATGAAGTCTGGGGACCAGCGAAAGCAGCTCATCGGAGCAGCTACCATGAAAAAAGATTCCAAGAGAGATATTTGTTAGATGTCTCAAGTTTTTACAGACAGTGAAAATTTGACGACAGAAAGTAAAAACTTGAAATTAACCATCTTTTCGCGTTATGATTGCCAATTAAGTGACCACTTTCCAGTCTGTTAAAAAAAAAATATGGAAGCACGAGACACCAAACTTGTCTCCCTTTTTTATTTTATTCATCCCTTGGAAGTATTCATGAACCCGGAACTGTGTTATGTTAAGGAATCTGCGCGGATATCAATTTGGAAGGAAAAGCATGAAGCCTTTCACTATTAAATCTTGGCTACCGTTAATCGGGTTCAGGGTCTTGGATGAAGACAACGACTTAAATAAATCAGTTGCCTCGATGGAATTGATGAACACACGCACAGTGGTAATTACGCTAGCGAAGAATGAATTGAACGAGACCCGGGAATGAAAACGGATAATTTGAATAAGATAACCGCGCCTGTTCTTGTGCGAGATCCGCTTTCAATAAGCAATTATATTGAACCTAATGACAACGGTAAAGAAAACAGTAGCACGAGTTCATTTCTGGCTATCCGATTTGTTCAATGACGCCTGAGGTGTACTTGTCAAAATATTGGGAGGAGAGTGCATCACAATTTTAGTCAATTAAGCTTATTTCATTTAGGCAACTGTTTAGTTAAGTCGATGTCGGCCACCACACACACACACACAAATATATGCGTTTTAGTGGGATTAGAATCCAAACAAAAGTGTGTGTCTGCATATATATATATATATATATATATATATATATATATATATATATATATATATATATATATATATATATATATATATAAGCTTTTTAGTGGGAATTAAAATACGAACAAAAGTTGAGAATCGAGTCGAAAAGCTTTTTAATGATAGCGTGTTTCATCTTCGTGCATTAGGATTCTGAACTGAACCCGCCAACCAAGAAGTTTATTTCATGGCTCCAGAAATTATCTATCTATCTATCTATCTATCTATCTATCTATCTATCTATCTATCTATCTATCTATCTATCTATGTCAGTCTGATCTATCTATCTATCTATCTATCTATCTATGTCAGTCTGTTCGCATCTAACTATCTATCTATCTATCTATCTATGTCAGTCTGTTCACATCTATCTATCTATCTATCTATCTATCTATCTATCTATCTATGTCAGTCTGTTCGCATCTAACTATCTATCTATCTATCTATCTATCTATGTCAGTCTGTTCACATCTATCTATCTATCTATCTATCTATCTATCTATCTATCTATCTATCTATTTGCGTGTT
>OZ010598.1:80851123-80863623 GCA_963932145.1 Acanthosepion lycidas | reverse complement strand
GAGATGAGTTAATGATTGCATTTGTGTAGCGTTTTATTACATGTTTTTGATATTAATCTACTTTTGTATTGACCCCTCTTTTTAAATTGAATGATACAAACGTTGGAAGAAGACTATGTCCGTTCTCATTTTACATACATACATACATACATACATATATATATATATATATATATATATATATATATATATATATATATATATATATATATATATTTGTGTTTGTGTTTATTACATAGAAGAGAAATTCAAAATTCATCATTGAGGATAGGTATTTCAACTAGCGTTAATACGCAGCATTTTTCGAATCAAATGGCATGCAGATAGAAAATTAGAAACTTAAATATGTTAGAAATTCAGATAAATAAGACGCTTAAATAGAAATATCTGCTCTGTTACAATAAAATGTATTGAGCACTTTTTGTGGATCAGTTTTAATATTTTATTTTATTAGGACCCACTTAGATTATACAGAAACGATACATACATACATACATATTATATATATATATATATATATATATATATATATATATATATATATATATATATATATGGGTTAGGGTTAGGGTAAAATGAGACAAAGTGCGCAGCTTTTTTACCTCTTCTCTCACTTTATTTTGGATAAAATGTTATATCGTGTTAAATACGCATATGACACAATTCTACGTCAGTTTATAAAGAATAATGAAAAAACACTCGATTCCGGTGAATTTGATATTGGCCTTAACAATAAACACTAAAGATTTACTGGTGTACGATCTTGATTAAAAAAAAAAAAGAGAAAAAAGATCCTTACTTATTTTAATGATTCTTACTTCCAGGTATCGTACTATTTTTTTAATTATTATTGTTCTCTCCCTTCTCTAAGAAAGATGTAAATTATATGGAATTATTCGGCCAAAATTGACTTCTTTTCCACTCCAAGCTATTAACTCTAAATCAGTCGATATCGAATAATCTTTCCTTTTCAATTTATTTTCAAACATTTTACTTTTATCGAAATATCGAAAATGGTTTCTCATATAAAAAATAGACATGTGAATGCACACACACACACATGAACATATCTGCACATGTATATAAATATTTTATGAAATTATTGCTTAATAAATATAATGTACATCAGTCAATAAATTTGAGAATGAATTTTTAATCCGACATTGTTAATGATTACTATAAAAGCGTTTTTTTACTGGATATAGGTATTTCATTTGTGTTCACGTTTTTATACACACAGACACACACGCACACACACACATATATATATATATACAAAATATCCTGATATATACTTGGATTACATCAGAGAGAAATAGTGTCGATATATATATATATATATATCGATAGATCGATAGATAGATAGATAGAAATGAACTGTGTATATGGTAATTGACATTTTCAATGAGAATTTCACCAAGCAATCGTAACCGTAATTACTTGACATGAGACGATTTGTATATTGCACCGGAAACGAAAAAAATGAGCCGTAATAGAAAATTACTTAATAAAGAGATTTCTTCGATCTTTAATCGAATTTTTATAAATGATAAGCAAATACACACATACACACTATATATATATATATATAATACACACGCAAAACACACACACACATATGAAATAATAAAATAAATAAAATAGTGCTCAACTCAACGAATAATAACAGAGCTAAAATTTGAATTATTAGATGAATTTTTTAGTATAAAATTAATATATAATTATGGGATTATAAAATTTATACATACATACATACACACACACACACACACACATATATATATATATATATATATATATATAATATTACATTATATATATATATATAAAGCGAGAGAAAGAGTGAGTTGTACTAACGACGAGGAAAAATATATTTGTTATTATTAATATATATATATATATATATATATATATATATATATATATATATATATATATATATATATATATAGGATAACAATGAAGACATTTTTATACATCAATAACAAATAACAATTTTTAAAGAAAGATGTATAATAAAAATAAAATGAAAATGTTTTCGTTTTTTACACCTTGTCACATACACACATGTATATATACACTTTGTCACACACAGACACATCTATGTATATATATATATATACATACATGTGTGTGTGTGACAAAGTGTAATATATATATATATATATATATATATACACACACATATATATATATATATATATGTGTGTGTGTGTATGTGCGTGCGCGCGTCTGTGTGTGTGTTTACAATATGTATTTACAAATATATTGGGAATGATGTTTACAAAATAGATTATTCAGATATCAAGTGGTCAGATTTGGTAATAAATATGCAATCATTATTAAATATTGATTAGTTTTTTTTTTTTTGGTTTTAAAAAAAAAAATAAAAGAATAAAAATCCTGATTCTATGTCAATTATTTTAGATCGATAGGATAAATTAATGATCGGTGGTGTGTTTTTCTTTTTATTATTAGGTTGGTGCAAAAAATAATGTCGTTTTCTTACATATGTTACTATGTGAGAAAACGACATTATTTTCGCACCAACCTAATATGTTTGTGTTGTGTAAGTGTGTGTGTTGTGTATAAATGTGATTTCTAATGTTCTCTTATGACCTATTCCCCCACCACCCCGGAAAAAAAAAAAAAATAAAATAAAAATAAAAAAAAACCCCAATTTTCTGCGGATATATCGAATATATGGAGGTATTTTTACTTCTGGGACATGAAATGAATTTTCACTCGACCTAACGAATTATTTTTTTTTCTCTCGTCCACCGCGATGGCAGAAGAATCATACATTCGTTTTAATAAAAATTTAAAAATAGAAAAAAAGGTATAATAACAATAACAATAAATAAAAAAACAAAAAAAAAAAAAAACAACACACCTTCATAACAAAGTTATATTTGTTAATTTCCAGCAGGGAGAGACTTTCTTCTTTCTTCTTTCTTTCTGTCTATCTCCTCCACGATTTCTTTTTTTTTTTTTTTTAGTATTTTTATATGTTATTTAATACATAGTCCTTGCTATCTAAATATTTTACTTTTCATCCTTGTCAAAAACGTAATCTCTTTTTTTTTCTCCACGGGAAAGAAGACAAGTGCAAATTAAAAAATAAATATTTGTTTGCATATATCATAAATTATATAAGCAATGTTCCCCTTTCAACGCGGTCAGTCTATATTTTCACAATGTAAAAATATCCATCCTGTTTTCTTGCCTCTCATACACATGTGTAGCATCCTCTCACTTGAGACCTTTTCTTCGCTAGGTTTAAAACATATGTGATCAGATAGAAAGCAGTCGTCCTCATAAACACACACACACTCACACGTACACATTTCATAAGGAGGGTCGGAGGACGCCTTCATCGAGAGAAAGGAGGAGGCCAAGAATGGCGTATGTACCAACAAAACGCGCACATACAAATAAGCAATAAAACTCTCACACAGACGAAACGCAGCCTGAATCAATCAGCCAATAAAATACTTTGAATTTGTTTTTGTTTCCTTTTTTGTTTGTTTCTTTTTATCTTTGGTTCCTTCCCACGACTATAGGCTAACGCCTGTCCTGATTGGTCAACTTACAGAACCCAGTTAAAACAGCAGTTCTAATTGGTCGGTTTTGATCGACGAAAGGCGGACGCTATCAAAAAAAAGAAAAGAAAAAAAAAAGAAAAAAAGGAAAAAAATTAACCCCACCCATTATATTGAAATCAAAGTTCTAATCGAAGAAGGGCGGGTTTATGTTCATGTGAGCTGTAGGTGTGGCCAATAGTCGAGTTGATCATAACACTCTAGCAAGCGACTCTGTGAAAAGGTCACTTCCAGTAAAAAGAGAAGATTTTCTTTTTTTTTTCTTTTCGAGGTGGAAGCGAATGATTCTTTTTTGCTTATCACAAATTCCTAAGTACAATTGCTTCATTTACAATCTTGTTAATATCGATTATTTTCATTTCTTCTTTATCAAATCGACTCGGCACTATTTTTCTCCCTCCCCGTCAGCCAAGGGTCTTGTTCCCCAGCCCCCGCCACCAGCATACAAACACACCGGTGAGTGTGTGCATTTTGTTTTGCTTTGCTCTCCCGTGCAAATTTTGATCCGACAAAAAACCATAGTGACAACAAAGCAAGTCTCTGGTAATAGTCACACTAAACAGTGTTTACAAAAACAAAAAACAAAACAAAACAAACAAAAAAAAAGCAAAAAAGAAAATGATCCTTATATTTTTCCTAATTTCTGTGTGATAAATGCAGGTCTGAACCATGGATTTTACAAGGCGTTTTGTGTTTACGATTTCAAAGAAAGGGTCCTTATAGGTGAGTGGGTTGTGATTTACGAAACTCTTGGTCATTGTAAAACTAAACGAATCACAAAAACAAACTTAGGTCAAATCATTTAACAATATAGCTATCATTCTTAGATGTGTACGTAATTAATCAACGCGTACCTTTCGCTAAAAGTCTGAGTTTGTTGACTATCTATCTATCTATCTATCTATCTATCTATCTATCTATCTATCTATGTCAGTCTGACCCTATGTATGTATGTATGTATGTATGAACGTATATATACAACGATACTTATATAATTTTCATTAAAGACGATTAACATGGTACTTTAATAAAACTTGTATAAAAGAAGGTTTGCTGCCCAAATACCTAATTACCTATATGATTAACTATATGTGTTTCTACATATCTAAATAGCTATCTGTATCCGGTGTTATTTGATTATAACCTATCAATGTCGGTTTATAAATATGCCCTTATCTATCTATCTATCTATCTATCTATCTATCTATCTATCTATTTGTTCACACGCATATATGTATGAATACATGTATGCTTGTAAGTCTGTTTATATGTATGTAATATGTATGCATGTATGTATGTATCTAAGTCTGTTCATATGTATGTAATATGTAATGTATGTATGTATCTATCTACTTATGCACCATGCCGTGGCATAGCGATTTAGTGAGGCGTGTCACGTTGACCATTGCAACGGAATAGTGAATTCGATCCTCATTGGGGGTCCCATACAATATTTGATATTAGATAGCCCAACACTAGTTTACAACCTATCTCAGTCTGTTTATCACTATCTATCTATCTATCTATCTATCTATCTATCTATCTATCTATCTATCTATATATATATATATATATATATATATACTTACCTATCTATCTCAGTCTCTTCATATCTATCTATCGATATATCTATATATCTATTTATCTATCTATCTATCTATCTATCTATCTATCTATCTATCTACTTACCTATCTCAGTCTCTTCATATCTATCTATCGCTGAGTCTTTCTGAATCTATCTATCTATCTATCTATCTATCTATATATCTCTATATATATATATATATATATATACTTACCTATCTCTCTCAGTCTCTTCATATCTATCTATCTATCTATCTATCTATCTATCTATCTATCTATCTATCTGTGCGTAGATATTTGCTTTACATGAGTGCATAATAATTGTGTGTGTGCTTGCAATTCTATTTCTTTCTATTTGTATAGAGTATGTCAGAGAAAAGATGGCTGGAGTTGTACAATAACCACTTCTACCAGAAATAAACATATTTTTCGATTTTCTTTTTTCATGTCTCTATAGGGTAAGCACTCCACATCAAGAATATTAAAAAGACGAACAAAAATAAACAATGATAATCAACAAAATATTATTCCAGTTTGCTATGTAAAATAGTTTTTCATCTTAAAATATCACTTCATATGAGTATGTCTGTTTTGTCTCCCACATGAAGCCCTGCTAACTTTAAAAAATATTATTAAAATGATATTCGTTGTCTGAAGTGCTCACTCGATAGTAATGTGATAAAAAATTTGAAAACGTGAATATTTATATCCGCAGATCCTATACCACAAAAGAGATTAAATCCTTTTCTTAACCCAGGGTCTCCACCCAAAACCTCAATATATATATATATATATATATATATATATATATATATATATATATATATGCTTGCTTTTAAATCTATTCTAGCTGTCTATTTCTCATTGTTTTCCATGTTCGATATGTGACAAAGCTAGAATTTACCAAGCAAATATTTCAAGTTAGTTTTTCTTTCTTCTTGGAAGCTTGACGCAATACACTCTTCCAACCTCTTTAGACATCCCAATATTTACTCGTAACATATACAATATGTGGCACAAGGCCAAATTGGGGGAAAAAGACGGTCTATCTTCTGTCTTAACATTAAACTTAGCTAGCGACAAACACTGACCCAAACATACCACAATATTCCTAACACAAAAACAACGCGTTCTTACTTACCATTCTTACTACAAACTCCATAATACTTCAGTGCCTCTATGGAGTCGTAACTAGTCCCCATATGTAAAATTCTCGTCTGTTATTTGAATAATAACAATTTAAAATCTAAACCCCAATGTGTATTTACAATATGAATAAAAAACTATTTACAAGAAACTAAATACATTCTCGCACCAAACAAAACATTGTTACTATTAGGTAGCCTGGTGCAATATTAAAAAGAAAAAGGAAAATATTTTGGGAAATAATTTTTGTGGATAACAATTCGTTAGGTGTGACACTTGGCAGAATCGAAAAATGTTGACGCTTTATCGTTTTAAAAGTAGAATCCTGTTCACAATGTCTTTGCAGTGTAAAATCGATTCCTGACTTTTTATAGAGTTGTCAAGATTTTTTTGTTCTGCGCACGAAAACAGACACTTTTCTTTACAAAAACATTTATTTTAGAGAGTGAAAGGATATATATATATATATATATATATATATATATATATATATATATATATATATATATATATATATTATGAAATGGACAAAGTCCGACCATTATTTTAAGACATTTTTATGTTTATACATTCTTTTTATAGATACAGATATTGAAGTAAATTTTTTGTTTTATAATAAATAGTATTAATAACAAATTTACCGTCCTAAATGTCTGAGAAATTTTCATAGAAAATAGGATGCAGGTTCGATTCCTGTCGTAGGACGAATATTTTCTATGATAATTTCTCGGACATTTAGGACGGTACATGTTATTTAATACTGTTTATTATAAAACAGAGCATTTACTTAAATATTTGTATCCATTAAAAGAATGTATAAACGTAAAAATGTCTATATATATACAGTCTGTTTCATGCTAGATGCAATCGTCAGGCCACGATTTTATATTATTTTTATATTTTATATTTACACACGCTCTAACTCTGGTATTGAGCACTTTATCCCAAAAATATAGCACATCTTAAGACTATATTTCTTCATATATATATATATATATATATATATATATATATATATATATATAGAGAGAGAGAGAGAGAGAGATAAAGATATTTTTACGTTTATACATTCTTACATTTATACATATATATATATATATATATATGTAAATTTAAATATATATATATATATATATATATATATAAACAAACGCATATATATATATATATATATATATATATATATATATATATATATATAATTTTCATGGCTATTGCTCAGATGAGCTCTTCTCCTTGGCGGCTCGGCTCAATGAATTTACGCGTGCTCCTAGACTGGCAATTAGGTCTCACCGTTTTACTTTTAAACTAGCTTGATGTAAACGTATGTTCTATTCTAATAATTAATTTTCTCGCACTTCTCGCTTCTGGGATTCCCCCTCCCCACCCCCGGATTTCTTTCGCCTCTGCCACCTGCAATCTTCAAAAATTAAAATTCAATGCCAATTGCCATCTTCTGTTTTCCTGAAACCTGTTCTTTTATCGTCCTTTTTCCTCACTAAACTCTTTTCCTTCACTTTCTCCCCCATTAACACCTTGCGCCCTAGTGGCATTAGCGCCTTCCTTGGGGTGAAATGATAAAAAAAGCACAATAAAAATTTACATAAAATTATAAATGATCGAAATTATTATTATCCTCAATGTCCGTTCGAGAAAATTCCAACAATAAAATTTAAGAAAAAATACAGACATCAATGATCCAAGCAGTTTCAAACTTGACATTTATAAATAACAGATAAGTTCAATAACTATGTAAACAGTCTGGAATCGATTTTATGCTACACTAGCAATAGAGCCCGGCGTTGCCCGGGGATGTAACAGTAAGAGATAGATCAAGTATCGAACATTATAAAGACTGAAAAATAAAATTGACAAAGATTATTGTTTAAGGTTGACGGCCACGCATGTCTTAATTAGTTTTTTTTTTTTTTTTTTTTACGAATTGGTCAAACTCAAACAAAAACATTGTTTTTAATCGTTATGAGTCTACCGATTGAATAGAATTTTATTATAAACAATTGTCTTGCAAATGGAATTTTTAAAGCATTCTGAATGTAAAAGTAAAGACAAAAGTTTGCAAGACAATAAAAAACATTACCTGCCCCCACCCCCAAAAAAAAGTGAAGCTTTGTTGAAATCGATTCAAAAATGTAGGAAATCCGATCCCATATATAAACGAACACAGATACACACTCACAAACAACCTGGGTTTTATAATAAGTATAACTCGATATGAGTTGTCCCCCTTTAATTAATGCCACTTAATCGTGTTTTCAAATTGATTTTGTGTGCTGTCAGAACCACCGCAAGGTAATTTTACGTAGTCCTGTGAAGTTTTGTTGAAATCGGTTGAAAAATGTAGGAAATCCGATCCAATATATAAACG
The DNA here is from genome assembly GCA_963932145.1 of Acanthosepion lycidas. Classification (NCBI taxonomy): domain Eukaryota; kingdom Metazoa; phylum Mollusca; class Cephalopoda; order Sepiida; family Sepiidae; genus Acanthosepion; species Acanthosepion lycidas. The sequence continues at coordinate 80,854,905 of OZ010598.1, read as the reverse complement.
TACAGACACACACACACACACACACAACCTGGGTTTTATAATAAGTAAGATCTATGTTTTGAACAGGACCCCGCTTTTAAATCGATAAAAATCCATATTTTTCCATACTGAAAAGTGTCATGGCTTGAGTAAGGTCTAATGAATGTTTATCAACACAAACACAAATTATACCCCGAAAAAACCTTTCCCCATTTTTTTAAGAGAGGACGAGTCTATTAAATTATTTTCAAAACAATATATCTTTGTAGATTCTTACATAAGTTTCCGCAAAAGTGATTGGTTATGATTCGATGTTTGAATAAAAGTTTTAAAAAAATGTAATTAATAAGTTAGAAAAGCCAGATTTTGTGTCAGATTTATCTGTATTTGAAGGATTTAGAAAGTCATGCCGATTGTATGAATTGCAAGAATTTTATTTTTTCCAGAAACTTTCTTTCAAAATTTTCTTTATTACTAGACTCTCAAACCAAGAATATAAAAACAAAAAAGTTTATAAAAAATAATTGGTAGATTCATTTTCCTATGTACATTTAATGTTAGTAAATTAAATGTCATCGTGGATTCAAGCTGGGCGATCATGTCTCTTTGGATTCATCAATGACCTGGCAAAATAATTTCCCGCAGTAGGCTGGCGTTTCTTTCTGCAGTAGACGGGTTGCCAAACAAGGCTATAGAAACTTCTGTCCAGCTATTTAACTCATAGCTGGGACAAAAAAGTTGGATTCACACCATTCCCAAGGATATTTGCCTGTAAGCGAATGTAACGAATCCGACAGGGATTTATTGGACGGAAGCCAAAACAAAACATATTCAAACAACGTGATTTCTTAAAATTTTAAAAATATTTTTATTTATTTATTTTTTATTTTTTGTAAATTCGTAATTTAGAGTTCTTTTTTTCATAACCTCTTATCAATTAAGCACTCCAAATTATTATTTTACAAAGATAATTTTATTTTTCAGTCAGTCAGTAATGTGCCATGCGTAATACACGCTTAGGCGATCATGTATCTTTCGATACATGACTGACGAGGTAGATTTTTTCCCGCAGTAGGTTGCCATTTTTTCTATGGTAGACCAGGATACATACTTTTTCCAAGTGTATTAGCATCTAAGTGAATGTAATTAGCTGAAATTTAAATGATTTGAGTGAAATTCGAAATCGGCTCTCCGATTCCTTAATCCGAGCCGGTATCCATTACTCCACCGTCTTTTTACATTTTAATAAAATGATTGATTCATTTTTTACGGTTTATCAACCATTTGTGGCTTAAAACCGAAACATATTTTGAAATTTAAGAATTTTTTTTTTTTTTTTTTTGCGTATCGATCTTTCATCAATAAACTTTTGAAAATAACAATATTAATTCCAGATACAAGGTATACTATCTAACCTATAGCTGGGGGGGATGAAATGGATTTATACCTTTCTCAAGGATATTTGCGTGTAAGTAACTGTAAAGAACCGGTCGGGATATTTTAATAAAACATGTCGTATTAGCGTATTTTGTTTCGACTTCTGTAGGGGGATCAATTTATGATTAATTCACATAGCAAACTGGACCCCCTTCTTTTTAACTTTCATAAAAAAATTTTATTTATTTATTTTACATATTCGTGATCAGGAGTGCTTAATCGCTAGTGATATGAAATTGTACATTAACCAGACGTTTCAGTAGAGTCATTCTTCAGCCGTAAGGTTTATGTTTTGGGTTGAATCCTATGAATATATGGTGGCAAGCCTTTCGAAATTGATTTAAACATGACGAAAAAAATGTGTTCGTTTGTTCGTTCTTTCCCTTTTTAAGGGTCTCTCTCTCTCTCTCTCTCTCTCTCTCTATCCTCCCTTAAACGATAATCTATTAATTTTTGCAAAGCAGTCAAGGGAAGAGTGTTATTTCAGACGGACGGATTGTGTAAAAATCACTCTCCAGATACGGCACGCCAATCATTTGCCCATTGTTTTGTCAACAGACGACGACGTGACTGAAGAAAGAAAGAAAGAAAAAAAGAAAGAAAGAAAGAAAGAATTAAAGAAGAGAAGATAGAAGGAAAGAAAGAGAGAAAGAAAGAAAGAAGAAAAAACAATGGAAAAAAGGAAAAAAAATTGTAATAAGTGATAAAGAAATAAGGAAAGAGAGAAGAAAATAAAGCAACAAAAAAGAAAGAAAGAAAGAAAGAAAGAAAGAAAGAATTAAAGAAGAGAAGACAGAAAGAAAGAAAGAAAGAAAGAAAGAGAGAGAGACAGAAGTAAAGAAAGAAGAAAAGAAAGAATTAAAGAAAGAATTAAAGAAGAGAAGATAGAAGGAAAGAAAGAGAGAAGGAAAGAAAGAAGAAAAAACAATGGAAAAAAGGAAAAAAATTGTAATAAAGAAATAAGGAAAGAGAGAAGAAAATAAATAAAGAAAGAAAGAAAGAAGGAAAGAAAGAAAGAAAGAAAAATAAGAAAGAGAATATAGGGGAAAAGAATTAAAATTGAAAAAGAAGAGAAAGAAAGAATGAAAGAGAACAAAAAGAAAAGACAATATGAAAATAAAAAAGAGAACGTAGAAAATAGAATGAAAAAGCAAAATAGAAAAAGAAAGATTGCAGGAAAGAAAGAATAAAAAAAAGAAAGGGAATGTAGAAAGAATGAAAGAAAGAAAGAAAGAAAGAACAAAAAATTGAAAAGTGAGAAAGAAGCAAAGAAAGAGAGAAGAATATAAAAAGGCAAGAAAAATGAAAAGAAAGAAAGAAACTGTAGAAAAAAATGAAAGTTGAAAAAGTGAGAAAGAGTTTAGGAAAGAAACTGTAGAAAAAAAAAGGAAAGTTGAAAAAGAGAGAAAGAGTTTAGGAAAGAAACAAAGAAAGAAAGAGTAAAGGAAAAAAGAAAAGAATAAAGAGAATGAAGATAAAAGAATGAAAAAGTATAAATTGAAGAAGAAATGGAGAAGGAAAGAAAGAGAGAAGAGAAGAAATTGAATGTAGAAAGAAAGAAAAAACAAAATTGAAAAAGTGAGAAAGAAAGACGAATAGAAAGAGGGAAGCAAGAACAAACGAAAAAAGAGAATGTAGACAAAAGAATGAAAAGCAAAAATTGAAAAAGAAAGAGTGAAGGAAAGAAAGCGAGTATAGGAAGAAAGAAAAAACAAACATTGAAAAAAGCGTGAAAGAAAGAAGAAACAAAGAGAGAAGGAAAGAAGAAACGAAAAAAGAGAATGTAGAAAAAAGAATGAAAAAGCAAAACTTGATAAAGAAATAGAGAAAGTAAGCAAGAGAGAAGAAAAACAAAGAGAGAATGTAGGTAGAAAGAAAGAAAAAAACAAAATTGAAAAAGAAAGAAAGAAAGAAGGAATGGTTGAAAGAGTGAAAGAAAGAAGAAACGAAAAGAGAATGTAGAAAAAAGAATGAAAAAGCAAAACTTAAAAAAAGAAATAGAGAAAGTAAGCAAGAGAGAAGAAAATAAAGAGAGAATGTAAGTAGAAAGAAAGAAAAAACAATAATTGAAAAAGAAAGAAAGAAAGAAAGAAAGAAGAGAGAACGAGCGAAGGAAAAGAAACGAAAAAGAGAATGTAGAAAAAAGGATGAAAAAACAAAAACTGAGAGCAAAAAAAGAAAAGGTAAGAAAGAGAGAAGAAAAGAAAGAGAATGTAAGTAGAAAGAAAGAAAAAAACAAACATTGAAAAAGAAAGAAAGAAAGAAGAGAGAACGAACGAAGGAAAGAAGAAACGAAAAAGAGAATGTAGAAAAAAAAAGAATGAAAAAGCAAAAACTGACAGCAAAAAGAGAAAAGGTAAGAAAGA
>OZ010598.1:80833623-80841123 GCA_963932145.1 Acanthosepion lycidas | reverse complement strand
TCTCTGTAATGAGATAAGTAGGAGTGAAAAAATAAAGCTAAGCGCACACACGCACAACACACACAGACATACATATATACATATATGAAGAAAAATTTACGGAAAAAACAAACAAAAATCCTAATATGCAATTATGCTGTTTTAATGTTAATATAATGTCAACGTCGGACGTTTCGGTCTAATAGACCATCTTCAGGACATATTCATAAAACATAATTAACATTCGACCATATTCAATTCAACATGAAAAAGACGATGGACATAAGAGCAAGACCAATCCAAACAGATAACTGAAATATTTTATAAAATCAGCGTTCCGTTTAAATATGATCACGTGGTCCATCGTCATTTTCATGTTGAATTGAATATGGTCGAATGTTAATTATGTTTTATGAATATGTCCTGAAGATGGTCTATTAGACCGAAACGTCCGACGTTGACATTATATTAACATTAAAACAGTAAAATTGCATATTAGGATTTTTGTTTGTTTTTTCCGTATATTTTTCTTCGTACTGTCGGATCTATATCCATATATTTGCTTTCATATATATATATATGTGTGTGTGTGTGTGAAAGATTTCTCAGAGTTAAGCTATAGAAAAAGACAATATTCATAAATGTAAAAGACAATAAGAAAACTTAATATTAGCCAACGCGTTTTGTCCAATGTGAACTTTTTCAAGGCAAAAGCGAAATGAATTTGTTAAAAAAAGTAACTATTAAAAACAAAACAAAATGTCCTTAACAACTGGAAGAATTTAGAAAACGCTATTATATTCATATTGTCAACTGAAAATTACGTCAAGTACTGTTATGTGCCGCCATTGAATATTACCCAAATATTAATCAACGCCGAGGCCTTTTTCCTATTTCACCTTTCCTAACAGAATTACTACTCTACAAAACTAACGTACACAACAGTATCAAGAAATCAAAAGAAAATGGTTGAATCCGTCAACACAACAATAATAAGAATATCTTTACACCTGACAGAATGTCCTTAGCATTTTTTTTATAAATTCTTCCAGTTGCATAATAGATCATTCCATCTTAAGTAAATCTAGCATGTTTTGCGGCAATTTTTAACATCAACTTGAGATTTTTCTTGTTAAAAAGTTGAAAAATTTAATACATTCAACATTAGGGATAAAAAATATCGAATTTAATGTAATGTTGTTTCAAGACTTAACATGAGCAAAACAAATTCACTTTCTTTCCCTCTATCCACGCTGTGAGTATCAGATTTTCCAAGCCTTCCTTTCTCATTACGTGTCCCAGAACATGAGTCTGTCAGAACCGTCTCTAGTCAAACTGAGAGCACCGGCCACAACTGTTATTATTATTATTATTATTATTATTATTATTATTATTATTATTATTATTATTATTTCCTTGGATTTATGTTGTATAAACATTTCCTTCCGGGTCCCAACCAGAGACCTAAGCTCGAAATGGATTTATGGCATCTTACACTGATCATCTTTATGAAATAAACTAAAAAATTAAAAGAAAACACCTATGACCACCTATATTTTAAATAGATAAATCTCTTTGTAATTTGTGAGCTGTAATTATGAGTACATTTTTTTTTTGTATTTCTTTAAGGCATTGGCTACTAGGAATCTCTTCAATAAGACTATCGGAACCTTTTTCAAATCAATCCAAAGCTCAAACTATAACTGGAATTATTGAGGACTCCATGTGCCGCATCTTTTAGAGTTCCACTTCAAGATCCTTGTATTTTGATAGTTTTTCTAAGATCTTCAAAGATATATGCCAATCTGCAGGAACTACCATTTCAATAAGAAAGCATATTCTGTTTTTGTGACCTTTAATTACGATGACTGGGCGATTAATTTTGATTCTTCTATCTGTATGTATTGTAAATTCCCATAAAATTGTTCCAGGTCCTATGTCTATTGTAAAGTCCGATAAAACTTGTACAGGTCTTAACATCATCATTGTTTTAATTGTTTTTATTTCCTTTGATTTCTGGCGTTTACACATTTCTTTCCGAATCCCGCCCAGGGACCTAAGGTTAGAAATGGCATCATGACACTTTTCACTAAAAAAAAAAAAAAAAAAATTACATAGATAAAGCCCTTCGTAAAATGTGGGCTGTACTTGTCAGAACAATTTTTTGTATCTCCTTGAGGCATGGACTTCCAGGAATCCCTTCAATTAGTCTACTGGAATCTTTTCCAACCAGTCCTAGGGCTCCAACTACAATAGGGATTTTTGATGTTCCTATGAGCCACATTATTATTATTATTATTATTATTATTATTATTGTTGTTGTTGTTGTTGCTGTTGTTGTTGTTGTTGTTGTTTATTAATAAGTTCCCTATGACAGAAATTATGTGAATATAATACCAAATAAAGAAAAAAGATGGTTACTGAAATATAACTGATCCGACCCATTTATCAAACGACACTATTTTTTGTATCACTTCTTGGTTGAACCAAGATCTTTTCAACACAGTCTCATATAGCAAAACGTATAGCATAAAAGAAATTATTATTATTTTTATTTTCTTTGATTTCTGGCGTTTACACATTTTTTTCCGGGTCCCGCCAAGGGACCTAAGGTTAGAAATGGCATCATGACACTTTCCACTGACAAAAAAAAATAAAATAAAATAAAAAAATTACATAGATAAAGCCCTTTGTAAAGTGTGGGCTGTACTTGTCAGAACAATTTTTTGTATCTTCTTGAAGCATTGACTTCCAGGAATCCCTTCAATTAGTCTACTGCAATCTTTTCCAACCAGTCCTAGGGCTCCAACTACAACAGGGATTATTGACGTTCCCATATGCCACATTTTCGAGATTTCGATTTCAAGGTATTTGTATTTTGATAGCTTTTTAATATCTTCAAAGATACATTGCAGTCAGCAGGGACTGCCATATCAATAAGGAGACACCGTTTTTGTTATTATTATTATTATTATCATTATTATTATTATTATTAATTCTTTGGATTTCTGTTGTATAAACATTTTCTTCCGGGTCCCAACCAGAGAAATAAGGTCAGGAATGGCATCATGACATTTTTCACAGAGAAGTTTTTTCAGAAAACAACAAATAAAACCCCCACAGATCACACATTTTACATCGATAAAGCTTTTCGTAATGTTTAAGCTGAAATTGTGAGTACAATATTTTGTATTTCTTTAACGCAAGGGCTACCAGGAATCTCTTCAATAAGTCTATCGGAACATTTTCTAATCAATCCGAGTGCTCCAACTATAACTGGAATTATTGATGACCCCATGTGTCACGTTTTTGATATTTTCTCTTCAATATCCTTGTATTTTGATATATTTTTTTAAAGATCTTCAAAGACAATTTACAATCTACAGGGACTGCAATGTCCATAAAAAAATACATTGTTTTTCTTTTTGGTCTTTGTTAATGTTGTTGTTGTTGTTGTTATTATTATTATTGTTGTTGTTGTTATTATTTCCACTTATATTCTTAAAAATAATGCCTAATTTTCTATTCTCTTTGCGTTTTTGCATTATGCTGAACAAGGGTTTGAATATTTTCCTTGTAACAATCATCATCAAAATTTCGTTGAAAATCAATGAGAAAACAAAGATTTCTTTACTAATGTGTACTCTGGCACGACTACTGGAACTTGAAAAATAATCAGTAGTAGTAGTTGTAGTAGTGATCATGGTGGTAGTAACAATGCTATTACAACTGCTACTACTAGTCTTTATATTCCTACTGACTTTTCCTCATCGCTAACAGCGAGTACACGCGAGACAATTAATTTTTTGTGTCAAATTGACCTTTTAACTTTGGGATTTCGAGCTCTGGCGTTAATCTTCTCATTAGAGAGATTGTTTGTTTTTTTTGGGGGGTTTTTTTGTTTGTTTTTTTTTTTTTGCTTTAAGATTGAGAGGCGGAGGTGCGTATATTTTGTTAACACCATATCGCGGTAAGAGTAAAAATAAGGCAAACAGGAAGTAAATCTCATTCTAAATCATTGTGGAAAAAAAAAAAGAAAAAAAAAAAAGGAAACAAATTAATAAAAAATAACAATCACCGAAAATTTCTGGATGAACGGAATTCCTATTTTAATTCTGAACAAATCCGCACTTCTGACGTTAATATGTCACAATGGGAAAAGCTTCCAATAACAAGGTGGATATGCATAAGGGGGGGATAGATAGATAGATAGATAGATAGATAGATAGATAGATAGATAGATAGATAGATAGATATGAACAGACTGAGATAGATAGATAGATAGATAGATAGATAGATAGATAGATAGATAGATAGATAGATATGAACAGACTGAGATAGATAGATAGATAGATAGATAGATAGATAGATACATATGAACAAACTGAGATAAATAGATAGATAGATAGATAGATAGATATGAACAGACTGAGATAGATAGATAGATAGATAGATAGATAGATAGATAGATAAATAGATAGATAGATATGAACAGCCTGAGATAGATAGATAGATAGATAGATAGATAGATAGATAGATAGATAGATAGATAGATAGATAGATAGATAGATAGATATTAAAAAAATGACAAATTTACAGAGAAATAGATAAGACGATAATAGAAATTCACAGAGGATTGAAATAAAAATAGTTTGTATATATATATACATATATATAGAAAAAGAGAGAGAGAGAGAGACAGACGGGCGGACAGAGAGGGAGACAGAGACAGAGACAGAGGAGGGGTGGTGGAGTAGTTGATAGCGGCTCGGATTGAGTAATTGGAGAGCAGAGTTCGAAATCCAGTCGAATCCATTACATTTATTTACGGGATAATACCATTGGGAAAGGTATTAATCCTCTTCTATCTCCACCTACGGGTAAATATCAGGACAGACTGGGTTCTATAGCCTTGGATGTCAACTGGTCTAGGAGAAGGACAACTCTGAATTGAAAACCTTCGGAGGGTCGTTTGGGGACCTTGAGGCACACAGTGCACCAGATGTCTTTATTCGGTCCTTCAAAAAGTGTGGTTGCTTCTACACAAAGCCTTCACCACTATAATCAAATCATATGTGCTGGTTCTTAGGTACTGAGCTGCTTGACCCTCACACGTCGAATATATATATATATATATATATATATATATATATATAGTGTACTCTCCCATCGTATTATCTCCTGTTTTACACACACACACACACGTATATATATATATATATATATATATATATATATATATATATATATATATATATATATGTATATGTATATATATATATATATATATATATATATATATATATATATATATATATATATAAATATATAACAATGTTCAATAGGAAAATTCGACATTGTTTTATATATATATATATATATATATATATATATATATATATATATATATATGATAAAATATATTTTATGGATAAGAATGTCCGAAGTTCATGTTTGTTCTGTTGTTCCTGTTCAAGTGCCTTCGACTGTCTCAGTCATTATCAAGAAACATGTGCTGTCCGTGCGTTTGGCGAGATTCCGTTCCTTTGATAAATAATTGCTGCCTAAATATACTTTGAACACCCCCACACCCCGAACACAAACAAATAATCAAACAAACTAAAAAAACAAAACAAAGACCAAATGGCTGACCTGAATGGCAACCCAATGTGCCCTATGTCTAGGCTATTAGCACAGACCCAAACGCTTCACAGCAAAAGGGACAAAGTTTGGCTTGCTACTGAAGTTTCACACTCACGCAATCGCCAGGCAGGCAGAATTATATATCTGCAATATCCTTGAGGACGTAGGCTGATATCTTTCTCCAGTTTCCACGTGTTTTCTCTTAGAAGACAAACACACTCACAAATACGCACACGTAAATACAGATATGAAACAAAAGGCTCATAAAATTTTCCAAAATAGAACGGCCCCTCCTGACAAACCCAATAAATCAAAAAAAATAAATAAATAAATAAAAATAGTCCTACCAACTAAATCTTTCACATGTAAAACTGAATAGAATCTATCTAAACTTAACACAAAATTTGTTACTACTTCCTCTATAACAATACTAGACAAAACAAAAACTAAAACTTGAAGAAGAATTTACTCCCGAGTCCGTAATAATTTTCACAAAAAATACATAGGAATAACTACAAGAAATCTAAATAAACGATTATATGAACACAAAAGAAACATTTTACAAAACAATACATCAAACTCGTTGGTTGCACACCGTAACAAGACTAACCCCAATTTTGACATAAAAAATGTTACTCCGATCACTACAATGAAAATGTCTAGAAAGTACCTTGATCGCAAGGTCATGGAGCAAATCCACTGTTCTATTGGCTCTTTCTGGTTGTTAACAATAGGATTTTTGTGGCTCGCATTCTTCTTATACGAACTTCGTTTTTCGCAGGCTCCGTTCATGTTATTCTTAACATTCATTAGTAAAATTGCACCACGGTTGCCTCAAGTTTCTTTTTCACTTGGGAACAAATTAATACGGCCTTCACTGCCATAAAGAAGAGAAAACGTTAAACCAGTTTTCTTCGTTTTTAAAGTTATTCACATTTCACAGATATCAGTAAAGTTGGCTGCAGATTCGTAAAAAGCGAAATTTTATCGCCTAAAATGATCATAATTCACACCATTGGTTGATAAATTTTAAATACCTAAATTTTTATTTTACTATTCGTTTATTCAAATTTTCGGTTTTTTGATATTGACTTTTTTTCTCTCTCCTTTCAGAAGACGACGATATTGTCTCATTTATTTTAAAAATTCGGCAAATTTTAACCGTCGTGCCTACAAAAAAGCAGCCTGTCAGAAAAACGTTTTTTCTTGAAGCCATTATTATTTTAAATAACTTCATTTCTCAGCGGTGTTTATTGTTTTACAAAGCGATGTTTAGAATTGTAATAAAAGCTAAAAATATGACGGAAATGAATTTATACCTTTTTTTTTGTTGTTCGCGAGTAATTACAACAATATTAAACATTACTTATTTATTAGATTATTTATTTATAAGAATAATGTAATATTTACAACATTCTAAAATCTAATAGAATTAAAACTAACGGAATATAATATTTATCATTTACCAATCTATAAAAAATAAATGTGAAGACATTTTTTATTCATCAATTTACGAAATTATTAAAATATGTGAACACCGATAAAGAAAGATTTATTGTTTACCATTTTATAAAGTTTTAATTTATTGTCAATTAGCTGATGTTCTGCCAACAATTTCAATAAATAATCTAATAAATAAAAAAACGTAAATAAACCATCTAATAAATAAATAGTGTTTAGTAACATAATGAATTTAAAAAAAATTATTTCATCACAAACAAGGCAATAACACCGCCAAGGCGTAAGGATTTACTAAGTGTTAGACAGTACGAGAAAAATAGATCATTACCTCTTCGGGAATATTTATTGTTTTAAAATGCGATTATTAAAATTGTAATTAAACTAAACATATGAAAGGGAATTTATACATTTTATTTT